>OX463866.1:3185238-3738524 GCA_949825065.1 Odontocerum albicorne
ATTTTTCTTTTCAAGAATGTGAGGCAATTTTTCTTTTCAAGAATGTGAGGCAATTTTTCTTTTCAAGAATGTGAGGCAATTTTTCTATTCAAGAAATCGAGGCAATTTTTTTTTTCAAGAATGTGAGGCAATTTTTCTTTTCAAGAATGTGAGGCAATTTTTCTTTTCAAGAATGTGAGGCAATTTTTCTTTTCAAGAATGTGAGGCTATTTTTCTTTTCAAGAATGTGAGGCAATTTTTCTATTCCAGAAATCGAGGCAATTTTTTTTTTCAAAAATGTGAGGCAATTTTTCTTTTCAAGAATGTGAGGCAATTTTTCTATTCAAGAAATCGAGGCAATTTTTTTTTTTCAAAAATGTGAGGCAATTTTTCTTTTCGAGAATGTGAAGCAATTTCTCTTTTCAAGAATGTGAGGCAATTTTTCTCTTCAAGAATGTTAGGCAATTTTTCTATTCAAGAAATCGAGGCAATTTTTTTTTTTCAAAAATGTGAGGCAATTTTTCTTTTCGAGAATGTGAAGCAATTTCTCTTTTCAAGAATGTGAGGCAATTTTTCTTTTCAAGAATGTTAGGCAATTTTTCTTTTCAAGAATGTGAGGCAATTTTTCTTTTCAAGAATGGAGGCAATTTTTCTTTTCAAGAATGTGAGACAATTTTGAATTGATTATTCCCCTTTTCAGGTCAAATTTCTGTATATTTTTTTGTCACAATACGATTGATTTTTATAGAGTGACTGTGTATGACATAATACTGAATGAAGTGATAAGGGATGAATGTGAGTTTAAGGGTGATGTGTTAAGTAAGATGGAGAAGAGCACACTGGTTTGGACATGTGGAACAAACGAATAAAGGAAGACTAATAAAAGAGATATAAAATGCAGATGTGAGTGGAAGGTGTGTGAAAGGAAGACAATGTATGATTTAATCAAATAAGTGATATTTTGAAAGATGGAAACGTAAAAAGTCAGATAAATCGTAGAAGCTGCATGAGAAGGTGTATGGACGTGCAACAGGCGAAGGATGTGTGTAGGAAAGTAAGGCGTTCTGTCCTCTCTGCCTACCCCGACAGGGAGATGGCGTGATGGTATGTATGTATGTATATATTTTTTTAGGCCAAATAATTTATATTTTTAAGTTTTGTAAACAATTTTAGAAGTAAATTTGTAAAAAATAAATAAATAAAACAAACAAAAACAATTTTATTTTATTTTAAACCATAGACACAAAACCTTCATCCTGATTTGTTCAGTGTATTTGTTCTATAGCCCAGAAGTAAGAATGTGTTCAGAGTACAACGCGATAGCTGATTCGAATGCGAACATATATTATACGTATTTAGTTCAACACTGCCAGAGCTTAGGAGGGTGGTGGCTGAATTAACTGAGCTTTGGAGGATGGTGGCTGAATTGACTGAGCTTAGGAGGATGGTGGCTGAATCGACTGAGCTTTTGGATGATGGTGGCTGAATTGACTGAGCTTTGGAGGATGGTGGCTGAATTGACTGAGCTTAGGAGGGTGGTGGCTGAATTAACTGAGCTTAGGAAGATGGTGGCTGAATTGACTGAGCTTTGGAGGATGGTGGCTGAATTGACTGAGCTTAGGAGGATGGTGGCTGAATCGACTGAGCTTTTGGATGATGGTGGCTGAATTGACTGAGCTTTGGAGGATGGTGGCTGAATTGACTGAGCTTAGGAGGATGGGGGCTGAATTGACTGAGCTTTGGAGGATAATGGTTGAATTGGCTGAGCTTTGGAGGATGGTGGCTGAATTGACTGAGCTTTGGAGGATGGTAGCTGAATTGACTGAGCTTTGGAGGATGGTAGCTGAATTGACTGAGCTTTGGAGGATGGGGGCTGAATTGACTGAGCTTAGGAGGATGGTGGCTGAATTGACTAAGGAATGAGAGATTTGATTTTTCAATGTATTTTATATTAATAGTAATATTTTCAATGACCTGCCGACATGACAAAACTATGCATGAGATGAACACTGGTAATTGGCATTTAATAGTAATATTTTCAATGACCTGCTGACATAACGGAACTGTGCATGAGATGAATACTGTAAATTGGAATTCAATAGTTATATTTTAAATGAACCGCTGACATGACGGAACTCTGCATGATATAAACACTGGTAATTGGCATTGAGATAGTTATATTTTAAATGACCTGCTGGCATGAAAGAATTATGCATGAGATGAACACTAGTAATTGGCATTTAATATTAATATTTTTTATGACCTGCCGACGTGACGGAAATGCGCATGAGTTGAATACTGGAAATTGGAATTTCATATTAATATTTTCAATTACCTGCCGACATGACGGAACTATGCCTAAAATGAACACTAGTATTTTGCATTTAATAGTATTATTTTCAAAAACCTGTCGACATAATGGAGCTTTGCGCAAACTGAATACTGGAAATTGGAATTTAAAAGTAATATTTTCAATAACTTGGCGACAGGACGGATCTGTGCATGAGTTGAACACTGTATATTAATTGGCATTTAATAGTAATATTTTCAATGACCTTCCGACGTAACGGTACTGTGTATGAAGTGCAAACTGATAATTTGCATTTAATAGTAATGTTTTCAATGACCTGCTGACATGACGAAACTGTGCATGAGATGAACACTGGTTATCGACATTTAATAGTATTATTTTCAACGATATGCCGACATGACGGAACTCTGCATTAGATAAACACTAGTAATTGGGAGTTAATAGTAATATTTTCAATGTCCTGCCGACATGACGGAACTGTGTATGAGAAGCACTAGTAATTTGCATTTAATAGTTATATTTTCAATGACCTGCCGACATGACGAAACTGTGTATGTCATCAAAAATTCGGATAAAAGAGTGGAAATCTGTGGAGCTGTAAGAGGTGGACATTTGGCGGATTTTGGTTTTTATGTGTTTAAATGTCATACATTATACTTCTATGACCAATAAAAAGGTTTTTGAAATCGAAGCAAATTGTGTGTTTTATTCAAGAAAGAAAAATTTTTAATAAAAAAAAACGCTCAATTTGAAAGACCCTTTAGAACGAATAAGTTAAAAAGAGATACAAAACAAATATAAAGTGCAAGAGCAGAAGACGGAGTGGAAGTACACTAAAAAAGAGTGGCTGAATCAAGATAATGATAAGTTGACATTGTAATTTATTTTTATCAAACACTGTTTATTCCACTTTTTTGTAACGGTATAAACCTATCGGTTTCAAGGTGCACCCCTCATTATCAGGGGAGCACAAACAAGACTAAAATCCGTTCGAACTGGTACTGATATATACGCTTCAATGGCTGGGGGCTGAGGGGTGAGGGAGGCATGGGACGATTTCGGCCAAGAGCGGAGAGATTTTTGGGATATAACTGTTCACCAGATGTTCGGCGGATCGATGTACTGACTTAGAAATTTCTAATCTGTCCAATTTATTTCCGTTACTACTGATATGTACGAGGCATATCCGGAAAGTAAGTGTACTTAATTTTTGTAGGTTACAATTTTTTTTATTTAAACAAAAAAATTTACGTGGTAACCGTAGTACTCGTACATATGTAAGCTATTTTTCGACATAGTCGCCATTCCTCTCAATGCAGGTGGTGAAGCGGGGTATCAACTTTTTGATACCTTCCTCGAAGTAGTTTCCCGCCAACTCCTCCGTCCACTTCTCCACCTCCTCCTTTACCTCCTCGTCGGTTGAAAACCTTTTTCCACCCATGTGCAGCTTCAGGGAGGTAAAGAGATAGTAATCTGAAGGTGCTAGGTCAGGGGAATGCGCGGGATGGTTCAGGACATTCCATTTAAACACAGGCGAGCAGTTCCTTCGTGGCGTTGGCCGTGTGTGGTCTGGCATTGTCGTGCAGCAGGCAGACTCCCTTTGTCAGCATGCCTCTCCTCTTGTTCTGAATCGCCCTTTGCAATTTTTTTAGGGTCTCACAGTATGTTGCAGAGTTGATGGTCTCCCCTTGAGGCATATATTCAATTAAAATTATGCCTTGACAGTCCCAAAACACGGATGCCATGATTTTCTTGGCTGAAATTGTGGTTTTGAACTTTTTGGCGGAGGGTGAAGAGGTGTGACGCCTCTGTTGAGACTGCCTTTTGGTTTCAGGCGTGTAGTGTGCAACCCAAATTTCATCTCCAGTAACGATGGAGCGGAGAAATTCATCTCCATGGAGTTTGCAGCGCCTCAAAAACTCTTGCCCGGCCTCCACTCGATTCAACTTGTGTTGGTCTGTCAGCTGTTTTGGGACCCACCTCGCGGACAGTTTCCGATATCCGAGGGTTTCTGTGATGGTTTCGTGTAGTAGAGATCTGGAGATTTGCGGAAACATCGCAGAAAGTTCATCCACAGTCAATCTGCGATCGTCACGGAGCGCATTTTCGATTTTTTCCACAATTTCGTCAGTCACAATAGAAGGTCTTCCGCTCCTCTGATCATCATGCACAGACGTACGAACGTTTTTAAACTCGCGACACCACTTGTACACACTCGTATGATTCATAGCTTTATCACCATATGCAGTTTTTACCTCATTATAAACCTCAACCGGAGGTTTTCCCTTCCAAACGAGATAACGGATGACGCCGCGTATTTCGCACTTGGCGGGAGATTCGTTTGACATTTTTCACAAAACGTGCTGTCGCGTCGACACTTCTCAACGTACTGACCTCGAACTGGTCTAGTTGCGGAGGGGAAGGGTCAGGCTACACGGAAGTGTAGCCAACATGTCGAAAATAAAATCCATCCGGTCGTGAGAGCCTCAGTACACTTACTTTCTGGATACGCCTCGTACGTTAAAAATTTGGCATCATCGATAGAAATAGTATGGTTTGCACAGTGACAATGATTAGCCATTTCAGAATAAATTAGAGGATTGGTTAAGGCGGATTTGTGTTCACGAAATCTCTTTTCAAAAGATCTTCCTGTCTTTCCTATAATTGAATGAAGGAAACTTAAAAAGTTACAATAACCGTAAGAGTGATATTAGGAGGTGATTCGATGCAGAAGATTCGAGAGATGTATGTCGTGACAGGAAAGTTTGATTTTCTGTCCTCTATGTCTACCCCGACAGGGAAATGGTGTGACGGGGTGTATATATGTTAAATTCAGTAACAATAATGATTGCCGAAAGGGATATTAAGGAATCTTCCTCGTTCTTCCACATATTACAATATTTATCTTTTATATTATTAATAGTTAAGGCATTAACATTGTAGAGGTTTAAAAATATTGTAATTTATTTTTATCAAACACTGTTTATTCCACTATTTGCAACGGTATAACCCTACCGGTTTCAAGGCTTTCACCTCATCATTAGGAGAGCACAAACAGTATGGTTTGTAACAAATTACAACAAATATTTGTTAACTGTTGTCCATGATGCCAAGATATTTTTATTCCAGTCTGGTTTTCACTTAAGGCCACTTTAATATGTTTTTGGTTGGTTGGAAGATATTGCCACAAAGCAATAAGCCCGCCAGGTTGCACTGTATACAACGAAAGTGTAATACAATACAACTATATTAGTTTGTCTAATGTGTGGCTCATGAAACCTAACGACGATCTCTTTGGCCTAGTTGGCAAGACGCTTGTCTCCTAGCCCGGATGTTGCGGGTTCGACTCCCGATGGAACCAGATTTTTTTTAAAAAGGATTCAAGTCTTGTTTTCACTTAAGGCCTCTTTTTTAAATCTGGTTGGGGGACAGATATGGTCACATGGCAATAAGCCTGACAGGTTGTATTGTTTACAACGAAAGTGTAATAAAATATAATACTGTCCAGCTGTTCCTCTGTAACATCCAAATAACAGACGTCCGCATAGTCCTGAATCTCTGTGTGCTTACTAGAACTAACCTAAGTGACTTAGATTATAAGATGCCTGACTTGGAGGTTCCGAGATCGATTTCCGTTGGAATCCAGATTTAAAAAAAAAAACGAACCAATCTGATTTTCATTTAAGGTCTGTCTAACATCTTTGTGGTCGGTTGGAAGAACCTGTTGGTTGTTTTGTATACAACGAAAGCGCAAATAAAATTCAAGGATATACATACCAGTGGGATTTTATTTATATAGATAGTTAAGGGATTAACATTGTAGAGGTTTTAATACATTGTAATTTGTTTTATCAAGCACTGTTTAGTCTACTTTTTGTAACGGTATAACCCTACCGGTTTCAAAGCTTTCACCTCATCATCAAGGGAGCATAAACAAGACTGAATTCTATTCGAACTGGTACCGAGATACACGCTTCTAACGGTAAACATTCGGGTTGGGAACTAGGGGTTGAGGAAGGCATGGGACAACCTCGGCGAGCAGCAGATAGATTCTTGGGATATACTCGTATGTGTTTGCCAGATATTCACCTCGATGCAATAATAACTTAAAAATTTCTATTGCCTCTAATCTTCTTCTTCTTCCTGGCACTGTCCCAACTCATTGCCTAGGTAGACTGTTGGGGTCGGCTCTTGTTCTCAGGCTGTATATTATTTGGTTCTAGGTGTCGCTTTCATCTAGGCCGTTTCTCTGCAGAATTTTGGAGGATTGAGTCGTACAGGAGTTCTTTGGTCTTCCTCTGGACGGCTGTCGAGAAAGATTTACAGTATGGTCTGGTGGTCTCCGTCTTATGTGCCCGTAACATCTCAGCTGTCGCTCTTCCAGCTTACTGTTTATGTCAGTGACCCCCAGGCTACCACGAATGCGTGAGCTCTTAATTTTATCTTTCAGTGATACTCCTGCCGACCACTTAAGCATTCGCATTTCTGTTGTTTCAAGTTGCCTAGAGTAGGAGCTGTACATAGTCCAGCATTCTGAGTCATACATAATTGCGTGTCTAACGACAGTCTGGTAAACCTTTCCTTTCAGTTTTATAGACATTTTTGGGTCACTCAAGACTCCTGTTACCGATCTGAATTTCATCCATTCCACACTTATTCTATGGTCAACATTCACTGCGCACCCTCCATCTTTGTGAATGAATTCTATTGCCACTAATCTGTCCAATTTATTCCCGTCACTATATATTAATTTATATGAAATCATCGGATAAATGACGTTGTTGATCACTTGATAATGTATGTTTCTTGTTACACCGTGAGCATACCCCGTCCAATAAGTCTTCTTCCGCCTTCTGTCACGCGATATCCACGTACCATCGCCGTGGAAAGCATGCGAGTCTATCCCCTTTACCAGTTCGACTACTTTCACTTACTTGCATCGCTTTATGCAATAGACCATTGCAAATACAATATATCTTATATTACTATTCTAGGAAAACCATTTACACCGATCATAACTTGTTGTTAGAGAAAATACAAGTATTGAGTAATAATTCTAAAGTTTCAACATTGCCACAGTGGAAATTCCCGTTAACTCAACTATAGTTAAAAATTGAACCACTGTTTTACTTACTTTCAAATGTTTAATATTAATTTACATAGCGCCGTTTCGAAAGTAAATTCTCCCCAAGGGCGCTACGTCTCTTAAGGCGAATTGATTTGTATCTTATTTTAGTGGTATTAAAATAGCATTTAGTATGAAAAACACGCTTGAGTAAACGCCATCTTTCTTAATTTATTTACTAATTCCACATGTCCAAGCCATATCAACGTACTCTTACACATCAACCTTAAATTCACATTTATTCCTAATCACTTCATTCCGTATTCTGTTATACATTGTCACTCCATGTAGTCTTCTCAATGCACGCATCTCTTCACCATTTCTTTGTCTCCTCTCAGTCTTTTTTCCACGTCTACGTTTCACTCCCATACATGAAAGTTATAGAAAATGACAATTCGTTTTAAAAAAATAAAATTACATTAATAATTATAATATTAATGTTATATTGTTAATTAATATTAATTAATAATCGTATTAATATTATAATTAATTATTTATATAAATTAATTTATTATTATTAATATTATTAATTATTATTATCATTAATATTGTAATAATTATTATAAATTAATATTAATCATGAATTAGTTATTTATTTACTGTATTATATTTATAAAATTATATTTATTAATTACAATTAATTAATTTCTTAAAATTAATTCATTAATCATTATTAATCCATTAATTTAATAAAATATTATTTAATTTATTAAATGAAATTGAATTAAATGTAAATATTTATGATAACTTTTTTCAAAACAAATTTTAATAAAGACATGTAAACGAAAAAGGGTGCGACGCGATGATATAGTGGTATCTATTACATTTTTGCCCAATCATTGATCGTATCTGCTTGATGGGATGGCACCACTCCAACTCAGTGGTGCACAACTAAGGGGTCACCAAAATGACATGTATTAAATACTTTTAAAATAACCGTTAACTTTGAGACGGTGGAAAACGAATGAACACTTCATTTCATCCAAAAAAGCTTCTAAAAAATTGCTTCCATTGTATTTTGTAACAGTTTTGTTGTAATAGTATACCTAATTGTCATGTAGGAATCTCTTTCAACCAAACAGGCAGATTTTAAAGAGGCCTTTAGTGAAAAATATACTGAAATCCTTTTTTAAAAATAATCTTGTTTCCATCGAGAATCAAACAATCGTCTAACCAATTAAACCACGGAGGCTGTCGTTCTCCATTCACCTCTACTTACATACCATTACGGCGTTTCCCTATCGGATTAAGCAGAAAGGAGAGAGTGCCAGACTTTTCTATCGCAACACGCATATTTCGCTTCTTCTAAATCCATATATAACTTTGTGATATAGCTCCTACTTGTATTTCCTTCTTGATCCAATATTAGTGTAAGGTATCAAGTGTAAAGGTAGCATTTTTATCAATTGAATTAAATATACAATTGATTATTATGAATATTCAGTCTCAAATTCCACATGAATTGTAATAAATTCCACATTAATTGTTATACACTCCACATTAATTGTAATAAATTCCACATTAATTGTAATAAATTCTACATTAATTGTAACAAATTCCACATTAATTGTAATAAATTCTACATTAATTATTATAAACTCCACATGAATTGTTATAAATTCCACATTAATTGTAATAAATTCCACATTAATTGTAATAAATTTCACATCAATTGTAACAAATTCCACATTAATTGTACAAATTCCACATTAATTGTAACAAATTCCACAATAATTGTAACAAATTCCACATTAAGTGTAACAAATTCCACATTAAGTGTAACAAATTCCGCGTTAATTGTTATAAATTCCACATTAATTGTAATATATTCCACATAAATTGTTATAAACTCCACATTAATTGTTATAAATTCCACATTAATTGTAATAAATTCCATATTAATTGTAATAAATTTCACATTAATTGTAATAAATTCCACATTAATTGTAACAAATTCCACATTAATTGTAACAAATTCCACATTAATTGTAAAAAATTCCACGTTAATTGTTATAAATTCCACATTAATTGTTATAAATTCCACATTAATTGTAATAAATTCCACAGTAATTGTAATAAATTGTGTTGTGGTATTCTTACCTGAATAAATGAAAGTAAAATAAATATGGGATACATCGAGATATTAAATGGTAGCAACTTATGAATAGTACATCACATTGTATGGTCGCGCTGTAACGCATTGGACTTCTGTGCGGAAGGTCGCCGGTTCGATTCGAGGGGAGTAGTATAGCACGGTCCCCGTGCTATACTACTCCCCTCGAATGACACAGATAGTTCTTCTGCTAAGTAATCGGGGATTTAAAGACGACCTATGATTTCGGTCATATCTATGCTAACAAAAAAAAATCATGTCGGTATGCTCCGGTTGTTTCAATTCGGTATGCCATCGGATCCAGTACAGTGGTGTGGCCGGCCGCTGTTGTGCAGCGGCTCACTAACTAAAAACACTACGGCACAGCTTTGCTTTCTAACTTAATTGACGTTGGAATGGCGAAAGAATCGTTGATAACGATGCCCAATCATGACGGCACACCAGTTTTGGGTTGCCTTTAAAGTATTCAGTTCCTGGTCCGCTGACATCCAAAACTCTTCACCTTTGGCTCTTAGTAGCTGTCAGTGCACGAATAGTGGCTACACCACGATCTGCAGGCTATACTTGGAGGAGGAGCAAAGAGGAAGGTCACATTTACTTCTGTGGTTTCATATCCTCATTAGTATATCCCACAACAACTTTACAACATTCCTGCTCCCTTCTTCTTCTTCAGCCATTCTGGATCCATCCCTGGATATAGGCCTCCCCTTCGGTCTTCCACAACTCCCTATCTCGGGCACACTGCATCCACTTCACCCCGCGGCCCGTCTTATATCGTCCGCCCATCTAGCCTGTGGTCTCCCCACACCTCTCTTGCCCGTTCTAGGCTGCCATTCCAGGACCTTTTTCGTCCATCGAGAGTCAGAGCACCTGGCAATATGTCTTGCCGAGCTCCACTTTAAGGCAGCTGCTCTCTCAACTACGTCCGTGACTTTGGTTCTCTCTCATCTATTTGTTGGTCTTTCTATCTCGCAGGGAAACTCCCAGCATCCTCCTCTCCACGACTCTCTGTGTCACTAGTAGTTTTTGCGTTATTCGCTTTGTTAGGACAGATGTTTCGATTCCATATGTGAGGATCGGTAAGATGCATGAATCAAAGACTCTGTTTTTCCATTGATTGGGGTATTTTGGAGATTTCAGGATGTAAGAAAATTTACCAAACACCGCCCAGGCCAGGCCACGTCTACGTTCTAACTCGGCCTCTTGATATGCTCCCACTTAACATTTAAAAATGCATATTTCCTCTGGGACTAAGAACTATACCTCAAAATACTGCGTGTTGGCTGCAGGGCTCACAATATATACAACATGTATACTATTCCTACAGCATATATTACGGTGCGGAAGACAATGCGAAACCATCGCACTATTTTCATTAGAAAATCACATGAATATTCTGAATATTGGGAGTACGACGAAGAGATGTACATACTCGTAAATAAACTAACATTTGTATTTTTGTTTCATTCTTTGCTTGTGGATAGCATAAGGATTATACTGCAAATAGGATGTCGTAAGGGAAAAAAGGTTGAGTACCATTGCTCTAGTCATATGAGGACATCAACAGAAAAGCAAATAATTAATCAGCTATCAACAATGACAACACGCCAAGTTGCGTGACATATTCATAACACGGGGCATTTATTTGCAAAACCCCCTAAAATGACTTTTCGATTAAAAATCATTATAAATAATAAATAAGTAATTATACTATAAATTCGTCGTTAAAAATATCGAAAAATAGTTTGGTTGGTGTGTTCAGTTCTACCCAGGGGTTTCAGGTTCGAATCCCGATATATTATACTTAAAAGAAAGGAGTGTCTAAAAGGGTCCAAGTTTGTTAGAGGAGTTCGTCTAGAAACAGTTCTAGACAAAGCTGAATGTTATTTTTGATTCGTCGGTGTCCAAGTTTAGTAGTTCTTCAAATTGTGTTGATGACCAGATTTTGTCGGTGGGCAAGACGGTCGATATCTTGTAAGTCTTTGGCGTTTCTGGATCTCGTAGTCGAGGATCTCTTCGCCACTCCAACGTCAATCTTGAGCTGTTCTTTTACGTCGATCATGTGATCTTCTGTGAGAGAACTTCTGTGACCACATTGATGTATGGAAGTAAAGCTTTGAGAATAATGCTGTGGCTGCGTGCATTTAGAAAATATGTTGTATATCAATGTATGGAAGAAGAAAGAATGAAGTCACCAGAAATTAATGTACGTTTTAATTAAGATTATGAAAAAAGCGTTAAGATGGTTAGGACATGTGGATAGTATGACTAAGCGAGTAGACGAAAAACGTGGTAGGATCAAGTGAACTAGAATATATGAATATTATGAAATCGGGTATGATAAGATGTATGAATGTGAAGATGAAAGTATGGAGATTTATTTGCGTACCCCGCAACAGACACATTTCGATTGTATGCATCTATATAATACATCCTTTGAACTTAGTAATAATGTCTGTAATTTATTTTTAACAAACACTGTTTATTCCACTTTTTTTTATGACGGTATAACCCTACCGGTTTCAAGGCTTTCACCTCATCTTCAGGGGAGCGTTCCCCTGAAGATGAGGTGAAAGCCTTGAAACCGGTAGGGTTATACCGTCATAAAAAAAAGTGGAATAAACAGTGTTTGTTAAAAATAAATTACAATGTCTTTAAACCTCCACAACGTTAATGCCTTAACTATAAACAACATAATGTCTGTTTTTAGTATATCTGTAATCGAGCACATCGTTTGTACATTTTTTTGTACATGAATATATACAATATAGTCGTCGTTGCTGGACCTCATAGTCGAGGATCCCCGCCACTCCAACGTCTAACATGAGCTGCTCTTCCACGTCAATCCTGTGATCTTCTGTGATAAAACATCCAGATCCTAGATGCGCACTCCCTCCCGCAGGTGTCACAGACATGTCGACCCTGCTGAGCCGCCTGGCCATGTTGACGCATGTTCGCAACGCGCTGACTGTTTCTCACATCTTTATCCGTTGAGATGCCATCAGCCCGAAAACAGATACTCTCCATCCTTGACGGTCTTGAGCCACCTGCTCTCAGCACAAAGTCAGTTACTCTTGCATACTATCCTTATAGCGTTTTCTCTGCCCACCAGCCCTTCACTTGCTGGGAGTCTATGATCGCACATGCGTATGACATGTCCGGTTCATCGTAATTTTGCCTTTACAACAATATCTTCTACAGGTTTACAGTTTGAGCGTTGCAGGACTGAGACATTTGTGACATGGTCGTTCTAGTGGATCCGAAGAATTCGACGAAGGAAACACCGGTAGAACATTTCAAGGCTTTGAATGTACCTTCTATAAGACACCCAAGTCTCAGACCCATAAATAAGTGTAAGGAAGTACTGCATGATACTGTGAAAAACATCAATGCTCAGTACTTCTTCTCCCTGGCTCCATCCCAACTCACTGTCTGCGAAGACTGTTAGGGTCAGCTCTCCTCGTCCTCAGGTTTAACGCTCTTCTGTCCCGGACTACGTCCCCCAGGCCGTGCCTCTGCATCAGGTTATCTTTTTGCACCACCCATGAATTCTTTGGTCTTCCTCTGGTTGTTATTCAAGGCAGATCCATGGAGATTGCCTGGTTCACAATGTCATCGGGTGCTCTGCGTCCAACGTGCCCATACCATCTCAATCGCCTCTCCTCCATTTTGCTGTTGATGTATGTAATACCTAGGCTTCCACGAATGCGTGAGCTTTTCATTTTGTCTCTTAGGGACACACCAGCTAACCATCTTAGCATGGGCATTTCAGCATTTTATAAGTCTGCCTGGAGCAATAGTTATACATTGTCCAGCATTCGGAGCCATAGAGGAGCGCGGGTCTGACTAAAATTAAAACAATTACCACAAACCTATCCTTTCCCGATTCCCAAAAAGATCCAAAAATTTCCAATAAATATCTTAACAGTCAGAACTTATCCGATGAAGGAGTAAGGTGTCCTACCATCGGACCGAAACTCCGAACAAGCTATCCATCACTTGTAATCATTTGGTATACTTTTCCTTTTAACTTTACTGGCATTTTCGGATCACATAGAACTCCCGTCATTGATCTTAACTTCATCCATCCCACACTAATTCTATGTGTTACATCTGCTGCACATCCTCCATTGCTATGGATGAGTGACCCAAGATACTTAAAGGAGTCACAATCAATGCTCAGTACAACTGGAAATAAACAGCAGCAGATTTTTTCAGGAGCTTAAGAAGGTGTTTTAGTGCCCGGGGCAGTTATTTGATAAGGTATACGAGTATAATGGCTTTGCAAACTGATGTCTTTGTAGACTGAAATATCTTTTACAATGTGGAGGGATGTCTTCAGTCTTCTGTTAGAATTAATCAATAGTTTTAATCAAGTGTTAAGTACTTTTCAAACTCATATAAGTATAGTGTATCTATCGATAGCATGCTACATCGAACTAATGAATAATAAACTAAAAAGAGACTCCACGTAGATTAACTGACACCTGTCATTTCCCATCAAAATTATTTATTTTATTCAATCAATAGGAAACTTTTATGTGGCTAATAAAACAGCAAAGGGAGACCAGAAGCATCGCCATCACAAAAAAAATCATATCTGATGAAGTATCTCGTCAAAGACTTACTGAAGATTTTTATTATTCGTGAGAGATGTTTGATTGTTGAATCGTAAATTATGTGCACTGTGGTCTAGTTGATAAGACGCCTGTTTCCACTTTGAAAGTTGCGGTATCGATTCCCGTTGGAAAAAAAATATTACAGTCCATCAAAAACTTTTCAAAAGCTTTTTTTTTTTTAATTTATTTCACCTGGCGTGTGCATTGTCATGTAGCAATCTCTTCCAACCAACCAGAAAGATGTTTTAATGGGCCCTAAGTGAAAACCGGACTGGAATTCCATTTAAAAAATCTGGATTCCAACGGGGATCGAACCCGCAACTTCCGGATCGGCAGACAAGCGTCTTACCACCAGGCCACGGAAATCGTTCTATAGTTAGTTGGAAAGGATTGCAATATGTCAATAAATACACCAATCAGGTTTTACTATATAGGGTCTTTCAAATTAAGCGGATTTTTTAATAATTTTTTTTTAATTCTTGAATAAAACACACAATTTGCTTTGATTTAAAAAAAAATATTTTTATTGCTCATTGAATTATAATGTATGACATTTAAACACAAAAAATGTCCACCTCTCGCAGCTTCACAGATGCCCACTATTTTGTCAAAAGACATTTTGGCATAATTGCGGTTCTAACTCACCAATAACGCAAATAATTTCGTCCTTCAGCTCAGGAATTGATCGGGGGTCATTCTTATAGACCTGACTTTTCACGTAACCCCAGAGAAAATAGTCCAACGGTGTCAGATCAAATGATCTTGGTGGCCAATTAACATCACCGTTTCCGGAGATTACAATACATAAAATAATTCAACAATTTGAACGCGTTGTTGTATTGTATACGACTCCATTTTTACAAATTTCCTGCATTACACTTCTCAAATGTCACAAAACCCAGGAAAGTTCGCGACGCCACCTGTGTTTTATCCAAGAATTAAAAAAAAACGTTCAATTTGAAAGACCCTTTACAAAAAAAGTGTAATAATATAATTATATCAGTTTTTATCCCCACCACTCTTTCCTTGGTAAGATTTATATAGCGCTATTTTTAATGGATACTATCCTTAAATCAAGCGACCGAACTGAGATTCTATTTCTTGAGTTCCCATTTACCGAAGTAGAGTGAGAGTGAGATGTGAATAGCGTCGCTTCCTCACCCATAACGGTGTTTTAGAATGAATATACCTACGTCACATACTGGCACACGTTTGATTGTATTGGTGAATTTATTCCCGATTTTCACAAAATATATCTGATGTGGCCGATAAGTGCTAATTATTATTTATATAATTTTTTTCATTCAATGCGTAAATGTATTACGGAGGTATACTTAAAATCTGAACCATGTATTTATTATATTTATAGAGATATTACATTTTTTAGAAGCTATGTGTACTAGTTACACATCACAGGGAAGGAAGGGTTAAGTGAGTGAGCCGCTGCACACCAGCAAACTCACTAACCACACCGTTGTACTGAATCCGATGGAACACTTAAAGTGAGTTTTTTTATTTTTTTTAATATCCCCCGAATACTAGACGGAAAAATACTGTGTAATAAAAAACCTGTATCATTCTAGGGGATTAGCACGGCGCGGTGTTTGAACCCGCGACCTTCCGTACGGAAGTCTAGTGCGTTACCGCGTTGCCATGCAACACAAGAGGGAGTGGTGGGAAAGTTTAGGATATTATACAAAAAATACATTAGGTATGTGAATCTTCCGTGCATTTCTTACGTTCAACCTGTTCAGCTTCTCGCTGCATCCTAGACAGTAAAGAACAACATTGAAAAAGAAGATTTTCACAATTTCCAGAAGTTGATAACTACAGAGGATGATCAGATTAACATAGATCGTGATAACCAGCTGATTGATACGCAATAGAGTGTTTTTCGATCAATCAATGGATAAACGACAGAAATAACCACATATCAGAATCTATTGAAGTAACTGAAAGCGGCTCTGAAATAACTTCCTATGATATAATGTCCAATTGTGTACGGTGACCATTCATATAATAAATGCGTACAGTATTATTTACAAATGTGGTGATTTCTTATATTTATTTTCGTGTAAAAGACAATACCCTACATCAAGGGTACTCAATTTTTTTTCAGCCGCAGACCCCTTTATCAAAAACTTTTAAAATCGTCGACCACCTAGTCATTTACTTTACTTACTCAAATTAATAAGTTTGTACAGTACTCGATATTAAATATTTCACTAGATATCATTTTTTTTATTTTAATAACTTGTAATTAAGGATTGAGAAAGATAAAAGGACTACGGATTATGCGTTGCATTATCTTGTGCAACATTTAATATTGAAATCTGCGCTGACGATAATTTTAATGATACATTTTACCTTTTTGTTCACAAGTTTGGTATGTTATGTGTTTTTATCAAAAAAGTGTTTTTTTTTAAAATTATTTTACTTCTTAATTAGGTACCTATTGGAATCATAGATATTTTGAAGTAATAAACAAATAGCAGTAGTAAGAGGGTCTATTTTTGCTGTCGTCGACCCCCAATTATTTTTCTTGTAACTATCGACCCCTAGATAAATCAAATCGACCCCAGGGAGTCGATATCGACTACTTTGGGAACTCTTGCCCTACATCCATCTAGAATCCTACCATCTGAATAACACTAAATATATTCATTTATTTTTTCAGGTCCTTGGCACATTACAGGTTTCCTTAATACGTACAAGGGCCAAACATAACAAGTACATAAAAACATGTTTTAAACAGTTCAACATTTTAAGGCTTATTCGATAGGGACAATAGTAAAACTGTATATATTACACTAAAACACTATGACAAAATGTAGCATGCTAAATAGTATAAAAAATGTAATTATTTCAAATATTACACTAAATTTAAGAGATTTTTCCTAAAGGAGCTGAGCGACACATGAAAATAAATAAATAAATACAGGTGTATTGATAGCAACATATATGCATAATACATTTAGACACATTTCAAGAACACATTAAAAAGATAATACATTAAAAAACAGAAGCTATCAAAAGGTCTGGGCTTATCTAATAACATCCCCCCGGCCAAGATACACCCCACCAATATAGAGCGAGCCCAGCCACGGGGACACCAGATGTTATTCAGCCCACACCCTTGAACACGTAGAACATGAAGATAAAAAAAACACAGAAAATAAATAGATGACAAAAAAAATGCAGTCAAGAGAGAAGACATTAAAAGGTCCGGGCTCATACACCCCACCAATGTAGGGCGAGCCTGACCGAAATGGCATCGGGGGGCTTCCATCCCACACCCCGCATATCTAGATCAAATAATAAATAAAAAAAACAAAAACGTATGGCAGAAAACAAAATAAAAAGTAAACCCACATATACCACCTCAGGTTAACTGTCAGCAAGAACGAAAAATAGAAAAGCCTCAAAGGAGTCCAAATTTTACAAAATGACAAATGGGAAATGAAATAGTTGAAACAATATTGAAATAGTTAGGCAGTAATACATTGAAATAGTGAAACATGTCTATATGAGGACACACCCGGTTAAACAGTGTGATTGCTCTACCTACCGGTATTTCTAAAGGCAGGTTGGTTCGACTTACAGGTTGATAGTACAATCTGTAGGTGCGTTGTCTTAAATAATTATCCGGAACATACAAACCAAGACTGTTCAGGACGGATGGGTTAACTAGATAACCACTGAGCAAACAAAAAAAGTGCACACTCAATCGATGAGATCTTCCCCTCTCTAATGATCTGTAACTAAGCATCCCCAGTAAGGAGACACTTTGATAAAGCCAGGGATAATATCCATACTCTCTCTCTCTCTCTTATAGAGATAACGGAGAAATCGGAGGGATCGAACCTGCAGCCTCCGGATCGGCAACGTTAGGAAGAATTTAGTGAAAACTCTTGTCTGGGGTGTGCTGCTGTATGGCTGCGAAACGTGGACCATCATCCAGAGTGAGTCCGGGCGTCTGGCTGCCTTTGAGATGTGGTGCTACAGGCGGATGGCCAGGGTCCATTGGGCAGATCACATCCGAAACGACGAGGTATAGAGCGGGGTTAGAGAAACAAGGCAACTCCTAAATAGAGTTGCCCAACAACGATCCAGTTGGATAGGTCATAACACCAGGCACCCAGGCCTACTCCTTACCATCGTCGAGGGAATGATTGAGGGCAATAACCATAGAGGCCGCCCTAGATATAGCTACATGGACCGGGTGATCCGGGATGTGCGCTGTAGCAGCTACCAGGAGATGAAGAGACTGGCGGATGATAGAGATGAGTGGAGGGATCGAGTGCTTGGTGCAGACCAATCCTAGGATTGTAACCTAGATATAGCTACATGGACCGGGTGATCCGGGATGTGCGCTGTGGCATCTACCAGGAGATGAAGAGACTGGCGGATGACAGAGATGAGTGGAGAAATCGAGTGCTCGGTGCAGACCAATCCTAGGATTGTAACCTAGATATAGTTACATGGACCGGGTGATCCGGGATGTGCGCTGTGGCATCTACCAGGAGATGAAGAGACTGGCGGATGACAGAGATGAGTGGAGAAATCGAGTGCTTGGTGCAGACCAATCCTAGGATTGTAACCTAGATATAGCTACATGGACCGGGTGATCCGGGATGTGCGCTGTGGCATCTACCAGGAGATGAAGAGACTGGCGGATGACAGAGATAAGTGGAGGGATCGAGTGCTTGGTGCAGACCAATCCTAGGATTGTAACCTAGATATGGCTACATGGACCGGGTGATCCGGGATGTGCGCTGTGGCATCTACCAGGAGATGAAGAGACTGGCGGATGACAGATATGAGTGGAGGGATCGAGTGCTTGGTGCAGACCAATCCTAGGATTGTAACCTAGATATGGCTACATGGACCGGGTGATCCGGGATGTGCGCTGTGGCATCTACCAGGAGATGAAGAGACTGGCGGATGACAGAGATGAGTGGAGGGATCGAGTGCTTGGTGCAGACCAATCCTAGGATTGTAACCTAGATATGGCTACATGGACCGGGTGATCCGGGATGTGCGCTGTGGCATCTACCAGGAGATGAAGATACTGGCGGATGACAGAGATGAGTGGAGGGATCGAGTGCTTGGTGCAGACTAATTCTAGGATTGTAACCCGGAAAAAAAATCCACAATGGTCACCCTAGTCAAGTGGGAAAAGACATACCGTGGGGTTGTGATAGGCCGTGAGAGTGGGGTGAACCTACTTCAGTGGCCAGTCGATGTTAGTTCATTCTAGTGTTTAGTTCTGCCCATCGTCAAATGGGATTAGTTCATAGATGGTAATAGTTCATCGCATGATTACATAAAGTAAGAAATATTTTCTTTTTTTTTAGATTAAATAGCCTAGTGTAGCAAAATGTTATTAAGTAAATCATTTTAATTTTAGCAAAAAATAATAACGTTTACACAAACATATGTTATACATCCTCACATCGTTTCCATGTTGGGGAGGATAGAGCGCTAGAATTTCCTTTCGACACACAGATGTTTTACCTCTTTAAAATCCATACACCTTCTCGTACAATACTTATGATTTATTTTTCAATAGTTAAATTATTGACACTATGGAGATTTAAAAACACATTATAATTTGTTTAATCGAACACTGTTTGGCAAATCTCTTGGCTCCGCAATATACGTGATTGGACTGGCATAAGGAGCGTCGGGGATCTTTTTCGTGATGCCGGGGTCAAAGATGTCTACTCTCAGGTGATAGTCAACGTTGGGGGGGACCTGACATGACACTGGGAAGAAGAAGAAGAAACACTGTTTATTCCACTTTATGTGTATATAATAGAATCCACTTTATGTGTATATAAGACCTATGTATGGAGTATCTTGATGTACGGCTGCGAGACATGGTGCCTATCCGAAAGAGATAGACGAAGACTAGAGGCTTTTGAGATGTGGTCCTATAGAAGACTATTAGGAATTTCCTGGAGAGACCGCATCACAAATGAAGAGGCTCTCCAACGAATCGAAGGAGGAAGGCACCTGCTCAGGATCCTGTCCGAAAGGCGTGCAAGATGGATCGGTCATATAATACGACAAGAGGGCCTCTTGCATGCCATAATGGAGGGCATGACCGAGGGGACAAACTCTAGGGGACGCCCACGCCGAGAGTACCTGGAGGACCTGTTGGTGGACGTGCGCTGCTCAACATATACAGACTTAAAAAGAGCCGCACAGGACAGGGGGGAATGGAGGAGAAGAGTTCAAATTGCTGCAAACCAGTCTTAGGACTGCAACCACGGAAGGAAGAATAGAATAATCCTACCGGTTTCAATATTTTGACGTCATCGTCAGGTAAGTCTTGTTAGTGTTCTCCTGATGATGAAGTGATAATTTGGAATAAACGATGGTTTATTAAACAATTTATAAAACTTCTAATTTCTCTTTTTACGACTTTTTACATTTTCTTCGAACAAAATATCTCTCATTTGATTCAACCATACCTTTATTCTTTTTCCTTTACCACATTTTCAACTCATATAAACACTGTATATTTATTTTGTTGGTCTTTATTCATTCATTCGTTCTACATGTCCAAACCATCTAAAATTATATGTATAAATACAGACATACTATCACACTATTTCCCTACTAAGGTAGGTAGAAAGGACAGAATGCATTCTTTTTTTTTTTTTTTTTTTTTACCTGGCGAAATTTATTGCCATGTGGTAATCTCTTCCAACCAACCAGAAATATGTTTTTATAGGCCCTAAGTGTTAACCAGACTGGAATACTATTTAAACAAATCTGGGTTCCAGCGGGGATTGAACCCGCAACCTCCGGATCAGCAGACAAGTGTCTTACCACCAGGCCACGGAGGTCGTCTTCGACTTTATTACTTCGACAAACTTTGTTATTTCGACAAACATACTTACCCTCTTGTACATCCATACAACTTTTAAGATTTCTCTGACTTTCTACATTTTCTTCTTTAAGAATATCATATACTTGATTCAACCATACGTTCCTTGGACTTACTCTATCGCTTTTCCCACTCATATTAGCACTACATGATTTGTTTTGTTTAGTCTTTCATAATTCATTAGTTTCACATGTCCAAACTTTCTCAAATTTTTTTTTTTTTAAACAAGTAAATTACTATACAAACATTTGTCAAGGCTATACCTATATACAAATTTATTAATTAACTAATCTTAATTTTATGTTATAATTTATGCACTTATTTAAACTTATTTTCCTACATATCATTTTATTTTATTTATTCAATCTTAATATATGAGATCTTAGAAATAATTAACACCTACATACTACTTATAACTAGATAACAATTCTTACACTAATTATTCAGCAAAAACAAGTCCACTCGTTCAGGCTACTTGTATTCCACCACATTCACTCAGACCTTGGTCGTCCCAGCTAATACTGTAGGTGGACTAGTCGGGCAACAGATAATGCTTCGGGAGCTTGTGCTTATAACGGAAGGGTAGGTCGGATTTACTCTCGTAAGCCCCCAGGGCAGCGACTAAGGGATTTCTGTGATTTTGTTGGCTTTTATAGAACTTCACGGTCCAAGCGAGGATGTGGTGTTGTAGGGTTTCTTCTCGCTGTTCGGCGTGAAGTCGGGTAAGGTTTGTTCTGGGATGGGTGTTAAAAGATATCTTGAATGCCTTGTTCTGCACTCTCTGGAGTTTCAGGTGATCCGTGTTGCTCACACTACCCCAAACGGGTGCAGCATAGGTCAAGATAGGACGAATAAGGGTTTTATAGAGGAGGAGCTTATTTTTGGGTGAAAGGAAGCTGCGTCGATGAAATATCGAACTGATAGCCCCTATGCCCTTGTGACCCTTCTGTCTAATGGTATTCAAATATGTATATACCATATAAATCACGCCATTTTCCCGATGTAGTATGCAGAGAAAACATAATGCCTTACTTTCCTATCTTGATACACATCCTGAACCTCTTTTACATTCATACACCATCTCATGCAACTTTTTAAAGATTTCTCTGACTTTCTACGTTTCCTCCTTTCACGGGATATTCTACTTTAGAGACGTGAATTTCGAGCGTTTTTTTTTTTTTTTCAGAATAAATAAAAATAAGACAAAAAACGTTTTTGTATACGTTTTTTTACGGTTTGTGTATTGATGATTTGAGAATGTACAAAAAAGTTTTAGAAAAAAAATATTTAAAATTCAAGATGTTATCAGCTATTATATCTTGCAAAAAAAAAAAAAAGGGTTAACTGGTCGACATGATTGGTACCATAGAGAAAAAAGTTGTAAAATGGTGGGTGTCTGAAAACTATTTAAATTTCTTTAATTTTTTTCTATTTTTTTTTTTAAATAGTAAGAAATGGTTTTGAATTTTTCAAAGTAGGAACGATAGAAAAACTTCTATCAAAGTTTCATACCAAATTTGAAGGCAATCGGTTGGATAGAACTCGAGATTTTATGTCGACCAGGTCGAAAAAAGTAGTTTCGAGAAAAACGCTTTTAAAGTTTTGAGATTATTGTCCGAGTCATTCCGGTGCGGCGTAATTGCTGCCTCATTTATAGCTATAACTTCGTAAATATTGGGAATTTTATATTTTCTTTAGAAAACATAATTTTAAAGGTCTAAACTTTAAGAATACGAAAGAAAAAAACGATTTTTTCAAATTTCTAGACTAGAATAGCCCCTTCAGAATATGAATCACTTAATCCAACCATGTTTTTTCCTAGATCTTCCTCTAACACGCCTTCTACTCACATTTGCTTTATATATGTATTTTGTTAGTATATCTTCATTAATTTGTTCCACATGTCCAAACTAACTCAACGCACTCTTCTTCATCGTACTAAACACATTAGCCTTTAGTTTACATTCATCCCTTATCACTTGATTCCGTATTCTGTCATACATTGTCACTCCATCTAGTCTTCTCAATGCATCAATTTCTACACCATGTATTCAACTGTTCTAAGCCCTTTTCACATCCACCTTTATCTCCCATACATCAAAGTTGGCACTAAAATACAACCTTGATCAAAAAGTTTTAGTACTTTATCCATAAAATCGAAAATACAAGTGTATTAATTAAAATCGATATGGTACCCTTCAAAGTACTCCCCATCGACTGCAACGCACTTACGCACAACGCGCTTGATCCAATCCTCGAAACACCACTGGTACTTAATTTTCGGTATGTCCATGAGAGCCGTCTTCAATTTTTTCATGACATCCTCTCGGGTGCTGTAACGCGTTCCGCGAAGCGGTTTTTTAAGTCGGTTGAACAGGAAAAAGTCGCAGGGAGCCAGATCAGGTGAATTCGAAGGCTGCTGGATAGTAGTCGTGTTGTTTTTGGTCAAAAACTCATGGAAATCAGGTTTTGATTTCAACGCGGTCCTTTTTTTGCATGAAATTGAGGTCTTTCGGCACCAGTTTTGCAGCGACACGTCTGAGGCCCAAATCACTAACCAAAATGTCTTGAGCTGATCCATAAGCGATGTTCAAGTCCTCTGCCAGCTCTCTGATGGTCAATTTGCGGTTTTCGGCCAACATTTCTTTGATTTTATCGATGTTTTCATCGGTTTTCGACTGCCACTGCGTTCGTCATCCTCGACCGACTCACGACCACTTCTGAAACGTTCGTGCCACCGAAAAACACTTCTCCAACATTTCCAAGGTCTGCGGACCGTTAAATCCGTTTTTCACACAAATTTTAATGCAAACTCGTTGATGCCATTTTCAAACTTGTAATAAATCGAAAACACGCACAAAGGTAGATGTACTCAGTACAGCGTAACTTTTACAAATGTCAAGCTACGACGCTGAAATTTAAAGAGAAGTATCAATGATAGATATGGTAAGCTAACAAAAAAAAGAATTTAAATCGGGAGACTGACAGCGCCACACGGTGGCCGGTCCTAACACTTTTTGATCAAGGTAGTACAATTGTGGACTATCATCTTAACTGATTTTGATACAGTCAAGTACGAGTATATATGTTTTAGTGCCCCATTAACTTTTTCCTATCGCTACATACCGTTCTGTATCCTTCTTAACTTTCCATTTATGTGAAAATATTATCCAAATAGGAGAATTCCTCAACTTTTTCCAATCGTTTATTTTTACCCATACGTCGCATTTCCTTTCATACTTTGCGTTCGCCATTACTTTTGCAACATTCATTCTCAAACCTTTGCATATTTTATGCAATTTTCTTATCAAATTCTGCAATTCATGATCACTCTCCGCCATCATACCCATGTCATCTGGATACTTCACACACTTCCTTATTTAATTTCCATATCAAAGTTGATACTAAAGTACTGTATAGTAGTGGACAATCTATCACCTTTTGATACTGCCCATTTCAAGTATAAATAACTTAATACCCTATTGACTTTATTTCCTATTGCTGACGATCTCCGTGGCCTAGTTGGTAAGACGCCTGACTTCCAACCTGGAGATTGCGAGTTCGAATCCCGCCAGAACCCAGATTTTTTAATAAAATAGAATTCAAGTCTGGTTTTCACTTAACCCTTTTAATCCCAGCATATTTTGGCAAAAAAAAAACAGTAGTTTATTTTAAATTTTTTATCTCAGTCAATATTTAGTTAAAACACCTATATTTTTGTGGATACCTTCCTTTATAGTGTAAAATAATAACTAATTTTCATATTTCATAAAAAAAATATTAATTTTTTTCTTATTCAACATAAAAACTAGTATGAAACCTTTTAGCTCGATGATCGGCCCCGTGGGATTTTTCGCATACACCAGTTGGAGCCGATAATGGGTCCCGTGGGATTAAAAGGATTAAGGCCACTTTAACACCTTTCTGGTTGGAACAAATTGCCACTTGGCAATAATCACACCATGTTGTACTGTATACAACGAAGTGTTATTACAAATACAATACCTTTCGACATTCCTAAATTTGTAACTTAAATAACTTTTCAATAATTTGATAGAATACTATTCAAATATCACAAACCCTCAATTTATTCTAATATTTTATCACTCTTTCATTCTCAAATCTTTCTTTTTACATCTCTCATACAATTTACTTATCAAACACTCTAATTCATCCTCATTCTTCGCTAACACAACCATGTCATCACCATACAGCAATCCGCAAACATTCCCACACGACATTCGTATACCACTCATTGACCCCACTAGTTCCTTCACATCAAGTTGATTCATTGACCCCACTAGTTCCTTCACATCAAGTTGATTCATTGACCCCACTAGTTCCTTCACATCAAGTTGATTCATTGACCCCACTAGTTCCTTCACATCAAGTTGATTCATTGACCCCACTAGTTCCTTCACATCAAGTTGATTCATTGACCCCACTAGTTCCTTCACATCAAGTTGATTCATTGACCCCACTAGTTCCTTCACATCAAGTTGATTCAAATTAAAGAGAAATAAAAGTAATTATAAATATTTTTTTTCATTTCAGATCATTGTTGACACAATGGCGGCGATTTCAAGTTTTAATATCGATTCAGGAATTGAGGATAAAAGGTAGGAAAAATAAATAGAATATATATATAAATAAATAAATAAATATGTACTATTATACGAATTATACGAACCATTGGGATGCGAAATTAATCATTGAGATGCGAAATTAACCATTGGGATGCGAAATTAACAATTGAGATGCGGAATTACCCATAAGAATGCGAAATTAACCATTGGTATGCGAAATTAACCATTGGGATGCGAAATTAACCATTAGGATGCGAAATTAACTATTGAGATTAACTATTGAGTCATGCGTTCTACCAATAAGACCATCAGGATAGTCATTATTTCATCATCATCTATACTATTACGTCATATCCCTATTGAAGTAGAACTAGGCAGGCAGCGAGAACAGATCTCCACTGCATTTGATTCCGGCGCAAACCTTATATAAGACAGTTACAAACCAATATAAGACTCTCTCCGTCATTGGCATGCTTTAAGAAGCGACTGAAAAAACTCTCAATTTCTAGTCAGTAAGATAACGTGTTTCATTCCTGATTTTTCTTTTCTTTTCCTCTCCACCATCCCTTTCTTTCCTTTTGATTGATGATATCTCACTTTATATGAAAAATAATGTTCGCATTGAGATGCGGAATTAACCACTGGGATGCAAAATTAACCATTGGAATGCGAAATTAACCATTGGTATGCGAAATTAACCATTGGGATGCGGAATAAATTTTTTTGTACCATTTTTGTGCTTGTTTTTTTTTTTACTTCTGCTCGCCTCTATTACTACCATATGTCTTCAACTCTCTTATCGACTTCTTCGAAGTAGAACAGTATTCTCTTCTTGTATTTCGTTGACAGCTTTTCTTGGACTTATAGATCCCGAAAGTGGACTCATCGGTGTGTCTTTCTCCCTATGAGATGCGAAACATTCAGCGCCAAATACCACATCAGAAGAAAAAAAATAGAATGAAGCGCATATGTTTCTTTTGTAATTTGTTTAATCAAACACTGCTTATTCCACTTTATATAACGGTATAACCCTACCGGTTTCAAGGTTTTCACCTCATCATTAAGGGAGCACAAACATTTATTCAGTTGTTTATAATTAAGGCATTAACGCTGTGGAGGTTTAAAGACATTGTAATTTATTTTTATCAAACACTGTTTATTTCACTTTTTTGTGACAGTATAACCCTACTGGTTTCAAGGCTTTCATCTCATTTTCAGGGGAGCGCAAACAAGACTAAATGCTGTTCGAACCGGTAACGATATACACACTTCAACGGTTGGGGGAAATAAATTACGGTAACGGAAATAAATTGGACAGATTAGAGGCCCTAGAATTTTCTAAATCAGTACACCGATCCGAACATCTGTTGAACAGTTATTTCCCAAAAATCTCTCCGCTCTTGGCCGAAATTGTCCCATGCCTCCCTCATCCCTAAGACCCCAACCGTTGAAGCATGTATATCGGTACCAGTTCGAACAGCATTTAGTCTTGTTTGCGCTCCCCTGAAGATGAGGGGAAAGCTTTGAAACCGGTAGGGTTATACCGTCACAAAAAAGTGGAATAAACAGTGTTTCTTAAGTAAGTCTGTCTTCCACGTCTTAAGATATGTAAAAACACCAAACGAATTTTAAATTTAATTATTTCTTTTTCAGATCTGTAAGAATAATCGACCAAAATGAAAACATCGTAATCGACAATACTTCAAACAACAAGAATATAGAAGAACATTGCAAGCATATCAAACCAATATTAAAAAACGATCCAGACCGTCAAAGAGATTCGTCCAAGATCGAAGAAGTAAATGC
This sequence comes from Odontocerum albicorne, assembly GCA_949825065.1. Classification (NCBI taxonomy): domain Eukaryota; kingdom Metazoa; phylum Arthropoda; class Insecta; order Trichoptera; family Odontoceridae; genus Odontocerum; species Odontocerum albicorne. The sequence goes on from OX463866.1 coordinate 3,212,676, forward strand.
AGAGAATTTGATCAACTACTGTAACAGAAGAAGAACTATCGATAATGCGGAACTCAAACCTTTACCAGGAACTGTTAAATACTTCTACCACGGAGCCACTGTCTTCGTTACTGGAGGGACAGGTTTCCTTGGCAAAGCATTACTGGAGAAACTGTTGAGAGCTTGTGGAGACTTGAGATGCATCTATTTGCTGATGAGAGTCAAGAAAGGGTTGAATGTTGAACAAAGACATAAGGACCTGTTGAAGAATCCGGTAAATAAAGGGTCTTTCAAATTGAGCGGTTTTTTTAATTCTAGTTTTTTTTAATTCTTTAATATAACACACAATTTGCTTTGATTTCAAAAAACTTTTTATCAGTCATTGAATTATAATGTATGACATTTAAACACAATAAACAATACCTTGCCAAATGTCCACCTCTTGCAGCTCCACAGATGTCCACTCTTTTGTCAAAATTTTCGATGATATTTTGGCATAATTGCAGGGTTCTAACTCACCATTAACGCGAATAATTTCGTTCTTCAGCTCAGGAATTGGTTAAGGGTCATTCTGATAGACTTGGCTTTTCACGTAACACCAGAGAAAATAGTCCAACGGTGTCAGATCACATGATTTCGGTTGCCAATTAACATCACCGTTTCCGGAGATTACAATACATAAAATAATTCAACAATTTGAACGCGTTGTTGTATTGTATACGACTCCATTTTTATAAATTTCATACATTACACTTCTCAAATGTCACAAGACCCAGGCAAGTTCGCGACGCCATCTGTGTTTTATCCAAGAATTAAAAAAAACCGCTCAATTTGAAATATTGATTTTTTTTATCTTTTTTGGTTCGCAGATGGATCTTTTGATTATTTTTTTAATTTTTAGAGTAGGATACCGCCTTAAGCTCGACGTGTATTACTCACCGCCGGGTATTGTATAGTTATATATGAACAAAATAAAAATTCTAAGAAAAATCAATATATTCATAATTTAAGCGCAATTGAAAATTAGTACCACATGGTTACAAGATGCTAATATTAGTAACACAAGGTTCAAAAGCGAGAAAAAGAAAAAAAAGTAGGAAAGGGTAAATAAAATGTAATTAACAATTTATTAATATTTTATATAGTTAAGGTATTAACGTTGTGGAGGTTTAAAGACATTTAAATTTGTTTTATCAAACACTGTTTATTCCATTTTTTGTAACGGCATAATCCTACCGGTTTCAAGGCTTTAACATTATCTTCAGGGGAGCACAAACAAGACTGAATTATGTTCGAACTGGTACCGATATACACGCTTCTAACGGTTGGGGACATTCGGATTGGGGACTGAGGGCTGAGGGAGGCATGGGACGATTTCGGCCAGTAGCGGTTCGAACATACTTCTGTCTTGTTTGTGCTCCCTTGAAGATGAGGTGAAAGCCTTGAAACCGGTAAGGTTTTACCGTTATTTAAAGTGGAATAGAAGGTGTTTGATAAAACAAATAACCACAATTTATTTAGCCTTAACAAGTGTAAAATTTTCAGGTGTTTGACAGGATTCGTGACAAATGGCCAGAAAGACTAGAGAAGATCATCCCTATCGAAGGGGATGTGTCACATGCAGATTTCGGTATGAGCCAGGAGGACATAAGGGTGCTGGAGAATGAGGTGAACATTGTGATCCATTCTGCAGCTACTGTACGCTTCGTGGAACCTTTGTCTGAAGCTCTGATGCTCAACACTCTTGGAACCAAGAGGATGCTGGAACTGTGTAGGAAGATGAAATTTTTGAAGGTAAGAAACCTCGTTTTTAATCATTCCTTCCCTGTGATGTGTAACTAGTACACATTGCTTCTAAACACTTATATATCTCTATAAATGTAATAAATACTGGGTTCAGATTTTAGGTATTCCTCCGTAATACATTTACGCATAGAATGAAAAAATAATGTTAATAATAATTAGCACTTATCGGCCACATCAGAGATATTTTGTGAAAATCGGGAATAAATTCACCAATACAATCAAACGTGTGCCAGTGTATGACGTAGGTATATTCATTCTAAAAAACCAGTATGAGTCAGGAAGCGACACTATTCACGTCTCACTCCCACTCTACTTCGGTATATGGGAACTCAAGAAATAGAATCTCAGGTTGTTCGCTTCACTCTTTTTAGTAGCCAACTGGCTTTCGTTCGAGGTGGTCGTTCCGTCCATTTTGTGAATGTCGTCCGATGTTTTTTTTTCATGTTTTCAGCAATTAAATTTCAATTTTTATCACTTTTGATTTCAAATTTAATTTATTTAACCGATTGGCTATGAATATTCTTATGTTTCCGATTTTAAATCGCTCATTTTTACATGTGTATTGAATACACAACACCGGAACGGGCGGATTTTTTTAGCACAGGAAGGAAAAGGTTAACACTGTGGAGGTTTATTCAAACACTGTTTATTCCACTTTATGTAACGGTATAGCCCTACCTCTTTATCAGGGGACACAAATAAGACTGAATTATGTTCAAAAGATAATTTAGTCTTGTTTGTGCTCCTTTGATGATGAGTTAAAAACCTTGAAACCGGTACGATTACACCGTTATATAAAGTGGAATAAATACTGTTAGACTAAACAAATTGCTGTTAGTATATATGTGTTTAGTATTCGCGAGAACATTACAACAATATTTAGAAAAAGCTACAAACTTTGTGCTTTCCTTTATTAATATAAATAACCTAGTATAAACAAAACATTAAGGACAATACTTTGCCTCTGGAGTTGAGTAACCCTGCATCAACATGTAGCGGGGTTTCGATTCTGCAAAGCAGCTTGTATCTCGTGATACAAGTGAGGGCATGCGTGTGTTATATTTAAAGATCTATCCATTAAAATTCTCGATAAATCCAATTCTTCTTTTCTATTTAACCTGTTCACCGCGTTAAAAATCAAATTCCACGAATCCTGTGCGCGGCACAATTTCAGCGTTTTTTAATTTCTAAGTTTAAACACACATTTTGTTTAGAACCACTGATATTTGATTACAACACCAAGTAAACATGACACTTAAGTAATTTTCTGATAATAAATAATAGTCATTACTCTTAAGGAGACTCATTAAATAAAGGAGATAAACTTAACATTACGTAAAATAAACAAAGGAATGCTACGATCAAATCAATGCTTCATGACACTCACCCAATCAAATGCATATAGCACTAGTAATGTTTATTTACGTAAGAGAGACTTTATTAATGTTTATTTACGTAAGAGAGACTCATCGCAGGACTCGATCCGCGCGACAGGTCGTTAATGCTGGAAATATTGAGAAACCAAAAAAATTCGGCGCTCTGTTTATTCAACAATATCTCATAAACTAATTTATTATTTAACAAGGTTTTCAGAGATGTCGCTAGAATAAAGATTATTTTAAATTTTAGTTTAATTTTTATTCCGGTTTTGTGTCATTTTTTTTAAATATTTGTGATTTGAAACTTGGATTGTCGTCAGATCACAGGCGTTTGTGCTCCCCGCGGGGAAAGAGTTAAGCGTTGTTCCACTTATCGCAAATCTAAGTACTTTAGTTACTCTGCTTCTAAAAATGATTTAAACTGACCGAGTAAATTTACGTTAAAATAATACCTGTATTCTTGGAAACAAGCTTCAACTAACGTATTGATGGAATAATTCAATCATACAACTTCATTCCACAATAAAATATGCGTTCCACAATAAAATATGCGTTCCACAACAAAATATGCGTTTCCTACTTTGCTAAATTTTGTAATATATAATTTGTAATATATAAAGGGTCTTTCAAATAGAGAGGTTTTTTCATTAAATTTTTTTTAATTCTTGAATAAAACGCACAATTTGCTTTGATTTCAAAAAACTTTTTATTGGTCATTGAAGTATAATGTATGACATTTAAACACAAAAAAACAATACCTTGCCAAATGTCCACCTCTTGCAGCTCCGCAGATGTCCACTCTTTTGTCAAAAATTTCGATGACATTTTGGCATAATTGCGATTCTAACTCACAAATAACGCGAATAATTTCGTACTTCATTTCAGGAATTGATCGGGGGTCATTCTGATAGACCTGGCTTTTCACGTAACCACAGAGAAAATAGTCGAACGGTGTCAGATCACATGATCTTGGCGGGCAATTAACATCACCGTTTCCGGAGATTACAATACATAAAATAATTCAAGAATTTGAACGCGTTGTTGTATTGTATACGACTCCATTTTTATAAATGTCATATATTACACTTCTCAAATGTCACAAGACCCAGGGCAGTTTACGACGCCATCTGTGTTTTATCCAAGAATTAAATAAACCGCTCAATTATTTAGACCCTATACATACATATATTGAATTTAGATATACATGTAAACATAAAATTGTTTTAAATAAATATATTGTTATTTTTTAAATATTTTTTTAAGTATTCGTTTTAACTTGTCTTATGTGCATTTGTTTGTAAAATACATTGTTGCTTGGTTAATTAATCCAATAAATAAATAATAATTAAACATCTCATAGCTGACCTTTTAGTGTATTGTTGGTTTAAGAGTGTTGTCCACGTGTCTACGGCGTTCAGCAACTCCGATAGGAACTACGAAATAGAAGAGAAGTTCTATCCTGTTGTTCACGATCCTGACGCCTTGCTCCAGTGTGCTTCGGCTCTTCCTCAGGAGTTGATGGACATCATCACACCAAGAATACAGGTCAGTTTCTACCTTACTCGTCAACACTTAAATACATGATCGAAATCAAGATAATCTTTCCCAGTACCCGTCTTGTTTATGAGGCATTTTGATTCATATAAAGAGTTCATTAAAATTGTTCCTCTCCCTGGCTCCATCCCAACTCATTGTCTGCGAAGACTGTTGGTGTCAGCTCTCCTCGTCCTCAGGTTGTATGCTCTTCTGTCCCGGACTACGTCCCCCAGGCCATGCCTCTGCATCGGGTTATCTTTTTGCACCACCCATGAATTCTTTGGTCTTCCTCTGGTTGTTATTCGAGGAAGATCCATGGAGATTGCCTGGTTCACAATGTGATCGGGTGCTCTGCATCCAACGTGCCCATACCATCTCAATCGCCTCTCCTCCATCTTGTTGTTTATGTGTGTAACACCCAGGCTTCCACGAATGCGTGAGCTTCTTATTTTGTATCTTAGGGACACACCAGCTGCCCATCTTAGCATGCGCATTTCAGCAGTTTCTAGTTGCCTAGAGTAAGAGTTATACATCGTCCAGCATTCGGAGCCATAGAGGAGTGCGGGTCTGATAATCGTTTGGTTCACTTAAATTGTTATGTCTAGGAAAATATTAGTAAAAGGGTCTCAGGAGATCACTTACACGATGAACAGACGTGATAAGGAATATTAAAAAAAAAATCACTCCAAAACTGTTACATAAATGCTATTGACAGTAAAAATTTGAGACGTTCTTTCTGTTGCGCGGTCAACCTGCTAGCATAATCAAGTCACTGAATACCATGTAAAGAACATAACGAACTCCAAGAGAAATAATCCTATCTCAAGAACATCCCCTATTTTTAAGGTAATATAATATAGCCCTTCGTTTTCCAGGGAGGACACCCCAACACTTATACCTTGACCAAAGCCTTGGGAGAACAGATCATCCTGAAATATGGAGGAGGTCTTCCAATCTGTATATTAAGACCATCTATAGGTAAGTTTTGTTTCAATCTTTATCCTCATTCCAGTCTTGATTGTTTTGTTCAATCCCACCAATAGCCACTCTGTTATAGGAAACAATACAAGTCCTCAAGAAAAATCTATACAATAAACATTAGTTCAAGTGACAGACCTGTTTCACTTAACAAAAGCATTATCATCAGTTAGACGTTATGGAAGAAGGAAAATGACTCGCGGAGCAGAAAATATACTTATAAATCGGCTTAAAATTTATGTTTAAAAAAATCTGGCAAGTTGTCAGTACTTTCACTGAAATGCAGCAAAACTATGTTTTAACGCCACATATCGAATGCAGCAAATCTATACTCTGACGCCATATATTGTATACAACAAATCTATACTTTGACGCCACATATCGAATGCAGCAAATCTATACATTGACGCCACATATCGAATGCAGCAAATCTATACTTTGACGCTACATATCTAATGTAACAAAACTTTGTTTTGATGACGCGTATTGACGCCACATGTCGAATGCATCAAATATATACTTTGACGCCACATATCGAATGCAGAAAATCTATGGTTTGATGTCACATATCGAATGCAACAAAACTATGATATGACGCCACATATCGAATGCATACAAGCTGTGATTTGACGTCACATATCGAATGCCGCAAAACTATGGTATAACACCACATATCGAATGCAGCAAAACTATAAGTTGGCGCCACGTATCGAATGTAGCAAAACTATGGTATGACGCCACATATCGAATGCAACAAAACTATGATTTGACGCCACATATGGAATGTAGCAAAGTCATGCTTTGATACCACATATCGAATGAAACAAAACTGCTTATATGTGACATATCGAATACTGCAAAACTTTGCTTTGATGTCACATATCAAAAGCAACAAAATTGTGATTTGATGCCACATTCCGAATATAGCAAAACTATGGTATTGCGCTACATATCAAATACAGCAAAACTATGATTTGAAGCTACATATCGAGTGCAGCAAAACATGGTTTGATGTCACATATCGAATGCCGCTAAACTATGGTATGACATATCGAATGAAACAAAATTGCTTGTATGTTACATATCGAATATAACAAAACTTTGATTTGATGCCACATACCGAACGTAGCAAAACTTTGTTTTGATGACACATATCGAATGTTGCAAAACTATGCATGACGCCACATATCGAATGCAGCAAAACAATGGTTTTACGCCACATATCAAAAGCAACAAAACTGTGTTTCGATGCCACATATTGAATGTAGCAAAACTATGGCATGACGTCACATATCGAATGCCGCTAAACTATGGTATGACATATCGAATGAAACAAAATTGCTTGTATGTTACATATCGAATATCACAAAACTTTGATTTGATGCCACATACCGAACGTAGCAAAACTTTGTTTTGATGACACAAATCGAATGTAGCAAAACTATGCATGACGCCACATATCGAATGCAGCAAAACAATGGTTTTACGCCACATTTCAAAAGCAACAAAACTGTGTTTCGATGCCACATATTGAATGTAGCAAAACTATGGCATGACGTCACATATCAAATGCTGCAAAACAATGATTTAATGCTACATATCTAATGCAGCAAAACTCAGCTTTGACGCAACGATCAAAGTCAAAACAAGGAAGATAATTTCAAAATATTTTTCAAACAAAATTGATTGTATGCTTCGTATCAAATAAAGCAAAACTGTGCTTTAACGCCACATATCGAATGCAGCAAAACTATGATTTTACGCCCCATATCAAAGCAACAAATCTGTGCTTTGATGCCACATATCGAATGCAGTAAAACTAAGCTTTGACATTCTTTCTTAAGGGCTGTATTCGATATGCGGCTCTTGCTTACATATTTAATCTTGTCTTCCGAGTATATACTTTTCCAAGTGAATGGAAAAAGACTCGAGTTATTCCCATATTTAAAAATGGTTCTAAGGACGATGTAACCAACTACAGACCTATCGCCACACTTTCTTCAATAGTTAAGCTCCTAGAAATGTTTATGGATCGCACACTAAGGTCGTTAGTGGACCCATGTATAATTGATGAGCAGCATGGCTTCAGAAGAGGCAGATCTACTGAATCCAATCTGATGGTCTTCACCGACTATGTTTCAAGGGATGTAGATAGTGGCAATCAAGTTGATTGTTCGTATCATGACTTTGCAAAAGCTTTTGATCGGGTCAATCACAAAAAAATATTAGAAAAAATGAGTGAACTTGGGATCCCAGGTAACTTACTAAGGCTGCTGTCAGATTTTCTTACAGATAGAAAACAATTTATTTCACATGGAATCTACAACTCCGATTACTTCACTGCCTACTCAGGTGTTCCCCAGGGGTCTAACCTTGGACCTACCTTATTTCTTATTTTTATTAATGATATAGGTAGAGTTAAAAAAAATCCACATTTCTTCTATTTGCTGATGACCTCAAAATCTTTAAAAAAATCGTTCTTATACCGACTGCTTAGACCTACAGTCTGATCTCAACAACGTTTGTGAGTAGAGCCACAATAATAAACTATATTTCAATGCATCAAAGTGCAAAATGATGTCGTATCATCGCTCACAAGTCTTGAAATTCCATAGATATACACTAGAATCTACACCTATACCCCGCACAGATAATATTAAAGATCTGGGTGTCTTGTTCCCTAGCGATCTCGCGTTTCGTCCTCACATAGAAATTATGTGCAACTCAGCTTATAAAACTCTAGGATTTGTAATGAGAATATCTAAGTCGTTTGAAAACCAATTGGTGCTCAAAACGTTGTTTAATTCATTGATCCGTAGCAAACTAGAAAGCAATGCTTGCATTTGGAGCCCGGTGGGGGCGCAGAACTCACTCATGGTGGAGAAAGTACAAAAAAAATATCTACGATATCTCTATATGAGAGAGTTTGGTGTCTATCCATGGCTTTATCCTACTCAGTTTCTGCTGGGCATGCTCGGGTATAACTCCTTGAGCGTAAGAAGAGATCTGCGTCTCCTGGTATACGTTGTCAAACGAGTTGTGAGCTGTCCAGCATTACTACAAAGATTATCGTTAAATGTTCCTAACAATTACTTATTTTATTTTTTTATTTTTTTTATTTTATTAGGAAAACATACAGTGTTTATGTCGGTATTATTACTGATATCTATGGGTTTCGAAACACCATTTAACAGTTTTCGCATATGGTTTCAATATGTACACTTAATTATGTTAGGAGATTGGCAAGAAGGTAGTAGGTAGGCTTTAAGTAATGCTGAAAATTGTTAACCAGGAGACAGTCAGGGATGAGACAGTCAGAGATCCACACCAAACCAGTTCCCGCATATGCGCAATCTAATCGAGTTCGTAGAATCTAATTAAAGTTCGTAGAGTTCATTACACTAGACTGCGCCGGCAATAACTGGTCTCAATAACATACGCAAGAACGGGTCTTCCAGCCGCTATGCCTGTTGGAAGGGTCTTAACTCTTCTGAACGGGACTGCTTCGGATATTGACATATTTCACATCACATTGCCAATAACAAAAGTAAATGTTCTTCTAAGATTGAGCGCGTTAGAAAGCACTCATCAACGTACTTAAGTGACTGTGAATATATGTGTATCATATGTTTGTGTGTATATACTCGTATGTATGCATATGCATTATTTTTATATAATTTTAAAAAAAATTTCTATGTAATTTTTCTTCTTTTATAATGTCTTGTATTTTTCAAAGTAATTGGGCTAAGCTTGTTTTGAAAAAATAAATATATAAATAACGATGAAAGTCAAAACGAGGAAAATAATTTCAATATATTTTTCTTTCGTCATAACATCCCCCCTTCAATAAGTCTTATTGAGTTTTCTCCGATGAATTATTGAGTTTTCTGCGATGCTATATCTATTATTCCACTCCTCTCCTAGTTAAATATTCAACGTTAGGCTGATATTGATCGTCGGCAGTATAAAGCGAGTCTTTTTAATTATTGTCCGCCTACTTTGTACCAGTTAATATAGGAAAATTTGTCCGCCTACCGTGTACAAGTTAATATAGGGAAATTTGAAGTATATGATACCATACATATACTTCAATTTAAGGTTGATGGAGTCAATGTATAGATTTGCTGCATTCGATATGTGGCATTAAAGCACAGTTTTGTTATATTTGATACGTAACATAAAATTAATTTTGTTTGAAAAATATTTTGAAATTGTCTTCCTCGTTTTGACTTTGATCGTTATGTCAAAGCTTAATTTTACTGCATTCGATATGTGGCATTAAATCATAGTTTTGCTGCATTCGATATGTGGCATCATATTAATGTTTTGCTGCATTCAATATGTGACATCATACCATAGTTTTGCTGCATTCTATATGTGGCATCAAAGCACAGATTTGTTGCTTTAGATATGTGGCGTAAAATCATAGATTTACTGCATTCGATATGTGGTATCATACTATAGTTTTGCTGCATTCGATATGTGGCATCATACCATAGTTTTGCTGCGTTCTATATGTGGCATCAAAGCACAGATTTGTTGCTTTTGATGTGTGGCGTAAAATCATAGTTTTGCTGCATTCGATATGTGGCGTTAAAGCACAGTTTTGCTATATTTCATACGTAACATACAATCAATTTTGTTTAAAAAATATTTTGAAATTATCTTCCTCGTTTTGACTTTGATCGTTATGTTAAAGCTTAGTTTTACTGCATTCGATATGTGGCATTAAATCATAGTTTTGCTGCATTCGATATGTGGCATCATACTAATGTTTTGCTGCATTCAATATGTGGCATAATACCATAGTTTTGCTGCATTCTATATGTGCCATCAAAGCACAGATATGTTGATTTTGATATGTGGAGTAAAATCATAGTTTTGCTGCATTCGATATGTGGCATCATACCATAGTGTTGCTGCATTCTATATGTGGCATCAAAGCACAGATTTGTTGCTTTTGATATGTGGCGTAAAATCATAGTTTTGCTGCATTCGATATGTGGCATTAAATCATAGTTTAGCTGAATTTCAGGGAAAGTACTGAAAACTAAGACAATGACAACGACGACTCAGATTAAAAAGAGCACAGTTGAGATGGTTTGGGTGTATTGATAGAATGATGGAAGAACAAATACTTTAACAAATATCTAGTCCAAATACAAACCAATGTTAAGACTCGGTCCATCCTCGTCATGCTTTAAGAAGTGACTGAAAAAACTCTTAATTTCTAGTCAGTAAAATAAAGTGTCTTATTCCTGATTTTTATTTCCTCTCCATCATCCCTTCATTTTCCTTTGATTGACGATATCTCACTTTATATGAAAATTATACTGTCTCTATTGTATAATATTCTTAACTGTCCCTCCGCCCCTTTTATCTCGACGAAAATTTTCAGCGTCTTTCCAATCATGGATTAGCGCTACGCTCAAACAGAGATTGTCAATTGGCCTTTCCACTTTACCGCTCTTCTTTTTTTACGTCGTCCTTTACTGTCCATACAGTGAGACTCTGGAATTAGTTACAAACCAATATAAGACTCGCTCCGTCCTTGGCATGCTTTAAGCTTGAAAAAACTCTTAATTTCTAGTCAGTAAAATAACGTGTTTCATTCCTGATTTTTATTTTCCTTTCTTCTCCACCATCCCTTCCTTTTCCTTTGATTGATGATATCTCACTTTATATGGAAAGGAAGTTTGGACACATTTGAGAGGAGAGTGTTACGTAAAATCCTGGGGCACGTGAACGATGGTGAAACCTGGAGAATAAGATACAATGATGAGCTGTATAACATCTATAAAGCTCCCAGGCTCTCTGTACATGCCAGACTGAACAGGCTGAGATGGGCTGGGCATGTGCAGAGAATGCCGTCATCACGGGTACCTAAGAGGATCCCTTTGAGGGACATCCGGGCGGAAGAAGAAAGGTCGGTAGACCTAGGCTGCGATGGGAGGATGAGGTGAAGAAGGACGCGACCCAACTACTACAAGTGACAGATTGGAAGGCCGCGGTGGGAGACAGGAGGAGTTGTAGGCGAGGATAGATGGAGGGCATGGCCCGATATGAGCTGTAGAGCCACCGAAGAAGTAGAAGTCGATCTATTTTCAATTTTTTTCTCTCTAGTTTCTTCATGATAAATTAAAATATATTTCTTGTTCTTTCAGTGACTGCCGCATTGAAAGAACCGTTTCCTGGTTGGATCGATAATCTCTTTGGAGTAACAGGTATTATTTTTTGTTAAATGTATTTGGGTTAACTTTTATAAAAAATGTATATTCTAGGGTCGCCTGTACTATATGTACTCCCTGATCCGCTGATATTTTGAATTCTTTATATTTGACTCCAAGTAACTATTAGTACACAGACAGCTGTCACACCCCGGAAACTGCGGATAAAAAGAAATTATTTCAATTATTTTATTCACAAAAGTGAAAATAGTGCGACATCTGTTATTATTCATCTTAAGTATTATCGACACTAATGTGCTATATTAAGATTTGACATTTGAGTGTTTGGGATAGATCTGAATATATATTATTAAATCTATATTAATGTGTTACGTCTGTTTTTCTGACATATGTCTTTAGATTTTACTTCAGATCTGATCTGATATCTGTTTTTTTAATTTGAAATATGTTTTCAGATTTGACGTATATTTGCAGACCACATATCTGTAATGTTTCTGGTTTGACATATGTTTTCAGATCTGACATTTACTTTTAGATTTTACATCGTTTCGCTTCAGATTTGACACACGTTTTCAGATCTAACATCTGTTTCAAGATTTAATTTCGTTTCAGACCTGACATATGTATACGTTATCAGATATGATATTTATAAAGTCTCAGATTTGACATACGATTTAAGATCTGATATCTATAATGTTTCAGATTTGACATATGATTTAAGATTTGATATCAATAATGTTTCAGATTTGACATATGATTTAAGATCTGATATCAATAATGTTTCAGATTTGACATATGATTTAAGATCTTAAATCTATAATGTTTCAGATTTTACATATGTTTTCAGATGTTACATATGTTTTAAGATTTGAATTAGTTTCATACCTGACATATTATGTTTTCAGATCGTTAAGATTTCAGATTTTACTTTACAACGTTTCTAAAGAAAGCTGAGTGTTTATTATACCAAATCTGTTCTAATGCATAACAGGTATAATAATGGAGATCTCCCGAGGAACAATCAGAAGTGCCATTTGCAGGCAGCATGGAATCGTAGACCTGGTCCCTGTGGACATTGCAGTCAACTCCTGCATCACGGCTGCATGGCACCACACCAAGCACAAGTAAGTCTCCTCAAATATGGTTCACTATGTTGTATACGGGTATATCTAGTGGAAAATTCGTAGAAATATGGGAAATGGTTATAAGTCTCTGTTTGGACAGCTGGAGTGCTTCTATCCTGGAGAAAACCTCGACTACCGCACATGGAAGAGCCTGAACAGACTTCGCGTAAAGATGGGTGGGATCCAGGACAATCTAGTCAAATGAGCGCATGACTGCGTGGTAACGCACTGGACTAAGGTGTATGGCCACGGAGTAACGATCTGAACTTGAAAGACACCGGCATTAACCCTTCCTTCCCTGTGATGTGTAACTAGTACATATTGCTTGTAAAAACTTTAATATCTCTATAAATATAATAAATACTGAGTTCAGATTTTAGATACTCCTCCGTAATATTGGGTGTTAACATAAGTTGTGTCCGTTTTTTTCCAATTTAAAAATGAGCACCAAAAGTAAAACAAAATTATAAAGGTTATACGTCATACCCTTTGTTTGAAGGGGATCTTCATGAATAATATGGTTTAAGCGGTCTTCATCAAAGTCCACTGATCGGCCGGAACGCTCCATGTCTTTCAGGTCGAAATAACCGTCTTCGAAACGCAAAAACCATCGACGAGCTGTCCATGTCGTGTCGAAAATGCTCACTTTCGTCTACTTGACATTCCATTTTGAAGGTTTGTAATCAAATAAAATAATATATGTAACGTAAAAGCAAACACAATATCTTGTAGAGCAAAAAATTTTCATTCGAATGACGTATAACCTTTACCATTTTGTTTTACTTTTGGTGCTCATTTTTAAATTGGAAAAAAACGGACACAACCTATGTTAATACACAATATTACGGAGGAATATCTAAAATCTGAAGCCAGTATTTATTATATTTATAGAGATATTAAAGTTTTTAGAAGCAATGTGTATTAGTTACACATTACAGGGAAGGAAGGGTTAAACTTAAATCAAATTGACATGTCTATTTTGCTTTGCAGTTTGACAATGATTTCGTTTGTTAAGAAAAAAAATTATTCCAGATCAAAAGAGCCTTTGATCTACAACTGCACATCAGGCTCTGTGAACCCCCTGACTTGGTACGAGCTGACCAAGTTCGCCGTGGACCACGCCAGGGAGTGTCCCTCCAAGTACGTGATGATGTACCCTAACTTCAGCTACACTACAAACAGGCTCCTCAACTTCTTCTGGGAGGTCACCACGCACTACCTGCCCAGCGTGTTCTTCGACATCGTCATGAGGGCCCAGGGAAAGAAGCCTATGTGAGTTCTTAGATCCACTTCAACAATTTTATACATAAAAACCCTCTCGTCAATTCCCTCTCGGGATAGCATTTCCTATCACGACCCACACCCTTTACTTCTTCTATATACCCTTATATAGCTCCTACGATTTTTCTGACTTCTTTTTATATTGTTTATAGTTAAGGCATTAACGTTGTGGAGGTTTAAAGACATTGTAATTTGTTTTATCAAACACTGTTTATTTCACTTTTTGTAACGGTATAACCCTACGGGTTTCAAGGCTTTCACCTCATCTTCAGGGGAGCACAAACAAGACTAAATTATGTTCGAACTGGTACCGATATACACGCTTCTAACGGTTGGGGATATTTGGGTTGGGGACTGAGGGCTGAGGGAGGCATGGGACGATCTCGGCCAGCAGCGGAGAGATTTTTGGGATGTATGTGTTTACTAGATGTTCGCCTGACTTAGAAATTTCTAAGGACTCTAATCTGTCCAATATATTTCCGTTACTACTGATATGTAAGAATTTCCAAAAATCTCTCCGCTGCTCAGGAATGAAACACGTTATTTTACTGACCAGAAATTAAGAGTTTTTTTCAGTCGCTTCTTAAAGCATGCCAAGGACGGAGCGAGTCTTATATTGGTTTGTAACTGATTCCAGAGTCTCACTGCATGGACAGTACCATAAAAGACGACGTAAAAAAAGAGGAGCGGTGAACTTGAAAGGCCAATAAACAATTTCTGTTTGAGCGTAGCGCTAATCCATGATTGGAAAGACGCTAAAAATTTTCGGCGAGATAAGAGGGGGCGGCGGGACAGTTAAGGATGTTACACAATAGAGACAGTATGTGAATTTGGCGTATATTTCTAACCTTCAACCAGTTCAATACTCTCCAATTATCACTTTGATACTGCCCCATTCGAGCACACAAAGTACTAATCGATAATGGTAAAATTAGGAAAGGGATGCAAATAAAAAAGATATTCTGAGTCATACGATATTTATTAATTATTTCATGAACTTTAATATATATGGTACACATCTGATAACTCTTGGAAGTTTATTTCACAGTCGATCAAAATGGACTCTTTATTATTATTATTATTTTGGCACTTTTATTATTATCATAATTTTTTTCCAGCATGATGAAACTGGCGCGGCGTTTCAAGATGGCAACACTGACAGGAGAGTTCTTCGCCACAAACCAGTTCAGCTTCAGGATAGAGAACATGAACTCACTACTGAGGGATCTGGAAGGAACAGAAGAGCATCTGGAGTTCTTTTGCGATGTCAAACCCATTGACTGGTTCGCCTACATGAACTTCTTCATCATGGGCATCAGGAAGTACATTCTCAAGGACTCGATGGAATCTATGCCGGCTGCAAAAAGGAAAATGCAAAGGTAAGTTGGAAAGCACTATTAAGGATGTTTTTGCATATTGCTTTTTTTCAATCTGCAGCTTCTTCTTCCCAGTGTCATGTCAGGTCCCCCCAACGTTGAATATCACCTGAGAGTAGACATCTTTGTCCCCGGGAGCCCGAAAAATATCTCCAGTCCAATCACGTATATTGCGAAGCCAGGAGATTTGCCTCCTGCCAACACCTCTTCGACCCTCTATTTTGCCTTGGATGATCAGGTGCAGTAATTTGTACTTTGCTCCTCTAAGTACATGACCCAAATAGGACACCTTTCGGATTTTAATATTAGTCAGCAATTTGCAGCTAACTATTTGAATTTACGAGGTCTATTTGGGTAGAACGTTTGATTGCAAATTCAGAAGTTGTATATTCAATTCAAGAGGGAGTCTATAAAAAATACATATTAAAACAACAAGAGTGCACACTCTAATGTTTTTTTTAATGAATTGATATGACAGAAGTCATAGGTATCCTTGTAATCCCGAATACGAGATAGAAAATATGAATGTCATTCGAGGAAAGCAACACAACACAGGGTTCAAACTGGTGATGTTCCAGACTTAAATCCATTGCGTTGCCACGTTAAATATTTTTCCTATACATTTTTTACAGTTTGTTTATTAATGATTTGAAAATGTATAAAATTTTTTTTAGAAAAAAAATGTTTTAAATTCACAACTGTTATAACTATCTTGTCGTTAAAAGGGGGGGGAGGGGGAGCCAGTCGACATGATTGGAGCTGTTTCGTAAATTTGAAACAAAAATCATACACAGTTTCTTGATAAGAAATAATGTTTTAATAGTTGTACCGGAGAAAAAAAAATCGAAAAATGGCGGCTGTCTGAAAAAAAAATCCATTTTTTTTACCCTTTTTTTATATTTAAAATTTTTTTAGACAGTAAAAAGTCAAATTTTTAAGGTAGAAACGATAGAAAAATATTTATTAAAGTTTTATACCAAATTTAAAAGCAATGGGTTGTATAGAACTTGAGATTTTATGTCGACCAGGTCGAAAAAAGTAGTTTCGAGAAAAACGCGTTTAAAGTTTAGAGATTATTGTCCGAGTCATTCCGGTGCGGCGTAATTACTGCCTCATTTATAGCTATAACTTCGTAAATATTGAGAAGTTTAACATTTCCTTTTAAGAATCATATTGTTAAAGGTTTAAACTTTAAGAACATGCAAAAAAAAGAAAGACTTTTTCAAATTTCTCGAGTAGAATACCTCCCTTAACATACACTACATTAATCAAGTTGTCTGAATAAAAAATACTTTATCCTTTTCAGACTATTCTGGACCCATCGCATCATCCAGTTCATCACAGGGTACTATGTATACAAGCTTATCTTCAGGACCCGGTAAAAGAGATTATTGGAAAACCTGCAAGAATTGAAACTACACTCTAACACTTGATTCACACTTGACAGCATGCATGTGCATGCTGCTCCAACTTCACTTCGATCATCTTCAGCATACACATCACACTATCGACAGCACTCTTCTCTTAGCAGACTCCCTTAACCCAGAGTGATCTGGAATTATCCTGGAAGGACTTCATCTCATGAGCGCTCATCAACATTACCTAGTAAAGAATTAGTAGATTATTCAAACTGGCAGGTTGTTTACTTGGTGTATGTCTGGAAAACTGTATTATGTGTCTTATAGTTATTAAGGAAAATATTTCTTCAGTTTGTTATTTCCAGATTATGTTCCATGAACGCTTATGACCAAGAATTTGTTGTCATAACTAGCGGCGGCTGGTCTCGAGGTTCGTTGGTGCGCTGATCACCAACGTACCTCGAAACGCTGAGTGAATATGAAATATTTGTATGAATTCCTTAATAACTGTCGCTGTCTCACGGTTTACTGTATGTCTCTGTCTCCCCTATATGAATCTGCGTTTCCATCCGGTGCGTATTGGAGATCGCTCCGGTAGTATTGGCAAACTTGACCGGTCTATTTGAAAGGAATATTTTTTTAATTTTACTTTAAATTTTTTTAAATTTTCACTTAAATAAAAATCCTCGTACAATTTGTCCGTATTTTTATACATATTTAATATAATCAAATATTTAACATTTTTGGAAGTCATGTTTGCGAATATATAATTTAATTATTGCGAATTATTTCTCTGGTTATGCGCACCAACTCACCTCGAGACCAGCCGCCGCTGGTCATAACCATTCATAGAACACGCAGCATACCCCACTAAAACCATATCTACGAGTATAAGGCACCAATCATCCGACTTTCCCATTCCCTGCACATTCACTCTAATGGACACCATACCTATGGTCAAACAACCTATGGTCAAAATTAATCACAGTATGCTACCTTTTGATTAACATGTCACCACCACTTGTCAGGTTGATGAGAACGTGCAACGGGGTTTTGTTTTTGTGTAATCAAAAATCGGAATGAAGTATCGATTTATTTTTCTCATGCTAAATATCCTCAGTGAGATACAAGCAAAAGCCTAGTTTACTGGGGATACGAAAAATGAAAGGTGACAAACTCAGATCCATAGAAATTGTATGTCCAGATTTAATAACGTTTACCATTACCTGTTGTTTTTTCGCAAATTATGTATATTTCTTGTCATGTGTAATAATAAAAAAATTAAATAAAATAATTATGCAGGAAAACAGAGAAACTTTGAGCAGTTTATACAATAGTTAAAATTGATCTCAGCATGATATATTTTGATCAACACAATATCACAATATTCAAGGACACAGAAGAACTTCGGCCAACTTATAGTTAAAATCAATCTCAGCAGAATATATTTTAATCAACACAATACCACAATATGCATGGAAATGGAAAATAAATGAATTTCAGACAACTTATAGTCAAGTCATGTGACTACAATTCATCTGCTCAGCCAATTATACGGTAGTTTGAAGGGGATCTTCATGAATAATATCGTTTAAGCGGTCCTCATCGAAGTCCACTGATCGTCCGGAACGCTCCATGTCTTTCAAGTCAAAATTACTGTCTTTAAACGCAAAAACCATCGACGAGCTGTCCTTTCATTCATAACATCTTCACCGTACACTTCACAAATATCGTGAACAGCTTTGGCAGCTTTATTCCCTCGATTGAACGCGAACAGAAGGAGTTGTCGAAAATGCTCACTTTCGTCTACTTGACATTCCATTTTGAAGGCTTGTAATCAAATAAAAATATATGTAACGTAAAAGCAAACACAATATCTTGTAGAGCAGAACATTTTCTTTAAATAACGTTTACCATTTTGTTTTACTTTTGGTGCTCATTTTTAAATTTGAAAAAAAAAAACGGACACAACTTATGTTAACACACAATACATCTTTCCCCCAACACTGAAAACAAACCTCTAGAACATTTTTTTTGGTTGGTTGAAAAGATTGCCCTTTGGCAATAAACCCGCTAAATTGTACATGGAAGTGTTTAAAAAATGGAGTCAGGTGAATGATAAAGTGTTAACCTTTTTTTAGTATTTTAACGTTAGAATTATTAATTTACAATTTTCGAACCGCGAAAAGGCAAAACCGTGGATAAGGGAGAACTGTATGGTCGATTTCTTTATAAAATTATATTTATGTTGTTTTTTTTAATATTAAGATAATTTTTATATTATTGAATAAATTTTGATTATGCAAATAAAAACAATTATTTTACATAAATATATATTTTTTAAATTTCCTTTTCACATTGATGACGTATTGTTGCTGAATCTCGCAGTCGTGGATCCCCATTCCAACGTCAATTCAGTTGGTAAGCAAAGCTCTGTAAGTGAGCCGTTGTAGACCAGCAAACTCACCGGTCACATCATTGTACTGGATCTGATGGTACACCGAAGTGAGATGATGGAAGCTCACCGGGACGATGTTTTATTTTTGTTTAAAGCAGTCGAGGATCCCCATTCCAACGTCAATTCAGTTGGTAAGCAAAGCTCTGTAAGTGAGCCGTTGTAGACCAGCAAACTCACCGGTCACATCGTTGTACTGGATCTGATGGTACACCGAAGTGAGATGATGGAAGCTCACCGGGACGATGTTTTATTTTTGTTTAAAGAATATCCTTACAGCCTCCTAATTTTTTTTATCCACTTTGCACGGATTTCTCCTCTTACACAAAGAGGTCCTGCTTCTAGAGTTAGCTTATTCGTTAGGAAGAATATCAGCCAGGATTCTTCTCATACTGCCAGGCGGTGCCGAGAATATATCCACAGTGTCATTCAGTTGGTTCAATATCTCTATACCACGCGTGACTGAGTGTTTAGCCATGATATTCCTTCCGTAAGTTGGTATGTAGAACAGAAGGTGATTCCTTGCACGGGCATATTTATTAGGTACATATATGATAAACTTAGTGATTCTAGAATCGCGGGACAGTTAAAGCAACCTTGAAAAACCTTCAATAGAAATATCGCAATGGATTCTTGCCTTCTTGTTTCAAGGCTTCTATAGTTACAGACAGTGAGAAGTTCGACATGGTGAACATATTTTGGGTAATCCCCCTTTGTTCTGTACCATAGATATCTGAGGATTTTTTTTTGTATTTGTTCTATATTGTTTTTATATTTGAGCTGATGAGGAGCCCAAACTGTAGATGCATATTCTAATTTGGTTTTAATTAGATAATTATATAAGTTTCGAACGATATCGGCACTGTTAAATTCTCTTGATATTCTCATTATAAAACTGAAATAATAGGCAGAAAAAATACTTATGTCATTCGAGGATAGGTGCACATGTCGGGGATCGAACTGGTTACCTTCCGCACCAAAGTCCAGTGCGTTGCCGCGGGGCCATGCACCCATTTGACTAGGTTGCCCCAGATTTGACTCATCTCTGTATGACGTCGGGCTTTTCCTCCTTCTGGAAGAAATCTCGATTATCGCACGTAGAAACCGCGTGTCGAGATTTTTTCGACTAGCGAGACTCACGTTTGGTATCAAACCAAATGTCCAAAATACCGTTCCTCTCGTCTGAGCAGTATTTCTATCGCAATATGGTCTAGACAAGTGGTCGGCAACCTATATACACTGAAGTGCCACTTTTTGTATTTTTCTCAAGTATTGGACACTTTGCGTACTTCTGATAGTTCCAGGAATTTTTCATGGGAGGGTGGAAGGGACTTTTGAAGAAAAATCCATCTTAAAGAAACCGAATATTTATTTGATTACTTCACTTTAATTAAATTACGCACATGTCCCTAAACGCAATATAATTTGAAAGCTCTTTTCAAATTAATACGAGATTTTGCGCAGCAAAAACTTTAAATATATTTTAAAACAAAAATGTCAATAACAGTCTGGTCTACAAGTATAATATATAAAGGTTCTTTCAAATTGAGCGGTTTTTTTTAGTTAAATTATTTTTAATTCTTGAATAAAACGCACAATTTGTTTTGATTTCAAAAAACTTTTTAATGTTCATTGAAGTATAATGTATGACATTTAAACACAAAAAAACAATATCTGCCAAATGTCCACCTCTTGCAGCTCCACAGATGTCCACTCTTTTGTCAAAAAATTCGATGACATTCTGGCATAATTGCGATTCTAACTCACCAATAACGCGAATAATTTCGTCCTTCAGCTCAGGAATTGATCGAGGGTCATTATTATAGACTTGGCTTTTCACGTAACCCCAGAGAAAATAGTCCAACGGTGTCAGATCACATGATCTTGGTGGCCAATTAATATCACTGTTTCCGGAGATTACAATACATAAAATAATTCAACAATTTGAACGCGTTATTGTATTGTATACGACTCCATTTTTATAAAAGTCATACATCACACTTCTCAAATGTCACAAGACCCAGGCAAGATCAAGACGCCATCTGTGTTTTATCCAAAAATTTAAAAAAAACGCTCGATTTGAAAGACTCTTTTTAACTTATTCGTGTTCAAGTGTTATCCAAACAAAAGTATTCAACACTATTATCGCAAGTAATTTTTAATTTAAAATAATGTCCAATAACAAATATAAACGTGTTTTTAAGGTTGATATATCAAGGAAATTAAAAGCTAATAATATTGAAAGCTTATATACATTAAACTTAGGCTACAAACACTTAGGCCTCGGCCACACAAGTAGGAGCCTCGCTTGGTGCTTAGAGCTACATTTTCATTTAAACAGGTACATCAACAAACAAAACTGCTGATTTTGGGGTACTGAGAATCTCAGGGAATTATATCAGCATCAATTGCATCCCCAAAAATGCACTATTTGGTGCGGTCTTATGGCTGAGAGAGTTATCGGCCCCTATTTCTTTGAAAATGAGGAAGGTCAGAAAGAATCAACGGGGCCCTGTATAGGACAATGCTTGAAAATTTGTTACGCCCAACGGTTGAAGATAATCAGGAGGTATACTCGTAGTTCCAACAGGATGGAGCTACTGCGCACACTGTCAGGGTGATGATGGACCTCCTTGTAATTTTTGTTTTAAATAATTCAGTATTTCAGTGGCTACCCTATATAAGAAAAATATATAAAATACTGCCTCTTTTGCAGAGGGAGAGCAACAAGTGGGGAGCTTTATTTTTATTCGAGTGCTTTCAGTGAATATTATTAGGGAGTAGATCAAATTTTCACATACTCACCCTCCTGAAAAAACACCTTGCGAAACACAATTCTCCTTTCTGTTAACTTGTATAAGCAATCAATCACCATTCTTCCATACAGTTTTCGTATCACGCTAAAAAAAACTAATATCACGATAATTACAACACTCCATCTTAGACCTAATTTCAATTTTATAGAGCAAACCTGCAAAAATGTATAACTTGCTTCATATTTTAATATGGTTCGCAAATTATAACGAATCTTTAATTACATTCCCTATGTTTTAATGTCACTAAATTAATTATATTTATTTTTGAATTATAACCAGTCTCAACCGAAAAAGTGCCGAGTCCAGTAAATGTATGGGAAAGGCTTTATGTGACTTGTGTAGCCGTGTGTGATGCACAGCCGTCAGCATTGTCTCAAATTTATATACAAAAACGTTACTTATCAATTACCGTCACTCTTACATCCGCGTTCTCATTTTTTAAGGCTGTATAATTTTCTTTTTTTTTTTATAAAAATAATTTTTATCTCATTTATTTTAGCTGCAAAGGTCATCTAACTTGGCAATTTATCAAACTTAAAATAACTAAAGAATAGTTATGAATATTTCATTTGATTTCCATTCCGTTCTATGTCAACAAACAAGTGATAAAATAGAAAGCATCGCTGTCCAAATATGTTGTTTTAAATAAAGAAATATTGTATTGTTTCCGTATCATACTTTTTCTGTTTCATTGTTAGAGTAAAGTTAATCGCTAATGTTGACCCAAACATTGTCGACAGCATTGTTGCTGTCCATGGTTGGGTGGATTCCTGTGATTCAATATTGACACATATTTTGTTATCTTACACTACGTAATCTCATATAAGCTACCTATAATCTCGAGATAGACCTTTCGTTTCGATTCTAGTTGCGGTGTCCATAATTCTGTATATAACTAAAGCATTCATTGTTAGAGCAAAGTTAATCGCTAATGTTGACCCAAACATTGCCGACAGCATTGTTGTTGTACATAATTAGGTGGACTCCTGTGATTCAATATTGACACATATTTTGTTATCTAACACTACGTAATCTCATATAAGCTACCTATAATCTCGAGATAGACCTTTCGTTTCGATTCTAGTTGCGGTGTCCATAATTCTGTATATAACTAAAGCATTCATTGTTAGAGCAAAGTTAATCGCTAATGTTGACTCAAACATTGCCGACAGCATTGTTGTTGTACATAATTAGGTGGACTCCTGTGATTCAATATTGACACATATTTTGTTATCTAACACTACGTAATCTCATATAAGCTACCTATAATCTATAGATAGACCTTTCGTTTCGATTCTAGATGCGGTGTCCATAATTCTGTATATAACTAAATATCTCATTGCTAGAACAAAGTGACTCTCTGATGTATACCCAATAACAGTTGTCAGAACTTATCAACGCTGGTTTCTGATTAGTTATGTAAGTGCTGCAGAGTTTTAGTTAGTTAACACAGTCCTCCGTCTTCCTCGTCAGGTAAAGATGAACTAAGTTATGTCTAAAATATATTTTTTCTACTTGTAATACGTACAGGAGAGAGGGATAGAAGTAGTAGCTAATAGGAGCAGGAAAGTATGTGGGCGTCAAAAGGATGGTTTTTGAACGGGAAAAATATTTAGCAACCAAGTTTATTGCTAAATCAAAAGCCATTCATTTAACGCCTATCTACTCCCCTCCCACTCACCTGTGCCTATTACAAATAGAAAAAATATATTTTATACATAATTTAGTTCATCTTCACCTGATGAAAAAGACGGAGGTCTGAAACCGGTAATGAACTTAAATAAAACAGTGGTAAATGCAAAACAAAAAAAGTGGTTTATTTAATCAAAAAAATTATCTCTCATATATGAGTAGCTCACTTATCACACCCCTTTAATCTTCTTCTTTCCAGTGTCATGTCAGGTCCCCCCAATGTTGAATATCACCTGAGAGTAGACATCTTTGTCCCCGGCAGCCCTAAAAATATCTCCAAGGCCACTTATGCCAGCTCAATCACGTATATTGCGGAGCCAGGAGATTTGCCTCCTGCCAAAACCTCTTCGGCCTTCTATTTTGCCTTGGATGATCAGGTGCAGTAATTTGTACTTTCATTCTCTAAGTACATGGCCCAAAGTTGGCAGTATGAACCGACTGGAAGCATTCGAAATGTGGATGCACCGGAGAATGCTACGGATACCCTGGACGGATATGGTCAGCAACACGACGGTTATTCAAAGACCCAAAGTTGACAGAGAGTTGCTGATACTATTAAAATCCGAAAAGTGTCCCTTTAATCTAAGTATTTTTTATTCAATTATATACTATATTAAATGTCTTTTTTTATTAAATATATCTTATGGTTTATTTGGCAGAATTCATCTTTTTGAACTTCCGAGTGATACAAGTATAGATATAATGACCATCCACGTGGCATTATACCAAAAGTATGCCAAAATTGGGAAGCTGCATACTATGTCAAAAATTTTCGGTTTAGTGCCATACAAATTGAGAATCAATAACCACAGTGCCATCTTTGAAGCCAAGAAAAGAGAAATAATCAACAGTGTTTTAGTGATAAACTTCATAGTATTTGGTTACATCTTACGTTCATTAACGCTGGACCACAACCCGTTTCTTCAGTACAACGATGTGGTAATGATTTGGGCTGAGAATATGGGAGAAGGCAATTGTATGTTCACAGCGTTTCTGGTTGTTTTATTAGCTATGATCAACAGAAATAAAACATGTTCTCTCTTAAATGATTTGGTCTCCTTCGATAACGATTTGATCTCTTTCGGAATCGATGTATGGAATGAAGAGAGACAGGAAAACGTTAATTTACTAACGTTAGTGATTTTCATAGTTTTGTTTGTTAGTAACAATATAATGAATTTATTTTTTTTCTTTACACAAAACAAAATGGTATTTTCCAATGCGTGTTACTTTCTGATGTGTCTGGCGTTTTACTATATTCATGTCATGTATTACAGACAGTTTTGCAACTTTGTCGCCATTTTACATTTCAGGTGAGTTCATTAATATTTATCTAATTTCTAATTATATGATAAGGTTAAACTTGAAACAAGTGATTTATTTTTCGGATTTTTTATATAAAATAAATAAATCTAGGTTTATTGATAGCAACATAGTATGTACATAATACTTTTAAATACACTTCAAAAAATACATAAATTGCAGAGAATTCATTAAACACAGAAGCTATCAAAAGGTCTGGGCTCATCTAATAACATCCCCTCGGCCAAGATACATCCCACCAATATAGGGCGAGCCCAGCCACGGGGACACCGGATGTTTTCAGTCCACATCCTGGCACATGTAGAATAAAACATGTAATTTACTTCTTTCTGAATTTATTGGGTGTTAACATAAGTTGTGTTTGTTTTTTTTTTTTCAAACTAAAAATGAGCACCAAAAGTAAAACCAAATGGTAAAGGTTATACGTCATTCGAAAGAAAATTTTCTGCTCTACAAGATATTGTGTTTGCTTTTACGTTACATATATTATTTTATTTGATTACAAACCTTCAAAATGGAATGTCAAGTAGACGAAAGTGAGCTAAGTTCTTTTCAATTAATGTTTTGTCAAAACAAATGCAAACGCGCATCGATTGTGACATGTCAAAGAAATATTTATATTGAAGGGACATATTAATTATACTCAATAAACCTCAATAATACCTCCGTGGCCTGGTGGTAAGAAGCTTGTCTGCCGATACGGAGGTTGCGGGTTTGATCCCCGCTGGAATCAAGATTTTTTAAAATGGAATTCCAATCTGGTTTTCACTTAGGGTCCATTTAAACAACTTTCTGGTTGGTTGGAAGAGATTGCCACATGGCAATATACTCGCCAGGTAAAATAAAAAAAAATAAAAAATGTAGGTACATGTTATCTCAAAGAAGTAACATTAATTGGATTAGTGCTTCATAGTTAATCTTGGAATGAAAATTTCATCCCTTCAGGAGACAAAGCATGATTTATTAACCCTTCCGTATTTAAAGGAAGGATAGGAAAACATACATAATATTTAATTGCATCGTTGAACTTGTTTCCTAACGTAACACGCCGTTCGATACCCCTCTTAAGTCTTTCATCATCTGAGAATATACTACTCAAATAGCAGAACTTCTCAACTTGCTGCAATCGCTTATTTTTCACTATTTTATTGCAGAAAAATATATGCGAAAAGCATAATAAATAAGTTGTATTGTTTATAGATATAAAACTGCCAGTGACAGTATTTAAAAAAAATCTGAATTTTTAAAGTGCATTATATATTATAAAAGGGGTAAATCAAGGATGCGTTATGTGACGCTGGTTGTTTTACATTTACATAGATTCATGTGTGAAGAAATCACAGAGGACAATTGGTGGCATACAAATGTTTTATAGGCATGTGTACAGATTTCTGTTTGTTGATGATATGATAGTGTAATGGTAGTGTTATCAAAGAATGATGATAAATTGCAGAGTTTGCTTGGTTAATTGTCTGAGAGCTGCAAAAAGAAAGATCTGAGAATAAATATTGCGAAATTCAAAGCCTTGATGATAGAAAAATAAATGTGATGTATATGAAAGCAATGAAAGGTAAGGACAAATTACAGAGGACAATTAGTGGCATACAAATGTTTTATGGGAATGTGTACAAAATTCTGTTTGTTGATGATATGGTAGTGTTATGGTAGTGTTATCGTTAGTTAAGTCTTGATGATAGAAAAGAGGGAAAGAAAAAGTAAATGCGATGTAAATGAAAGCTATGTAAGATAAGATCAAGTTAAGAAATTCTACTGTTTAGGCAGTATGAAGGAAGATGATGGAAGAATAAGAGAGATATCTATAAAGCTTCTTGTACCTTTTTTGATAGGCTGAGTTATTAATTGTACATGTTTCGACATCACAAGATTAAAATAGTTGATGCAGAGGAGATTCTGCGTTTTGAAGAGGCTGTTTCGTGTCATCTTAACTTTTACTTTGATCTCTCGAGACTTATCCCATTTATCATACAATTCATCAACGATGCATTATTCCCGTTCGTTTTGTGTTCAAAAGAAACCGAATTTGGCTAGACATCAAACTTATAATAACTGAAGAATAGTTGTGAATATTTAATTTAATTACTGTACCGTAGTGAGAAATCAATAAACAAGTGACATAATAGAAAGCATCGCTGTCAAAAAGTGTTATTTTAGATAAAGAAACATTGTATTGTTCTTAGCTCAGTTTCTGTGTCAGACTTAGCCTGTGTCATTGTTAGAGCAAAGTCACTCTCTGATGTTGTACCATACATTGCAGAGAGAATTGTTCTTAACTATGGTCCGGTGGATTCCTGTGATTCAATATTGACAAACGTTTTGTTGTCTCACACTGAGAAATCTCAAATACGCTACCGAAATTCTAAAATAGACCTTTCGTTTCAATTCTAGGTGCGGTGTCCATAATTCTGTATATACTAACATAAATGTCGCATAGCTAGAGCAAAGGCACTCTTTGATGTTGCCGATATAATTTGGTCCGGTGAATTCATGTGAATCAATATTGACACACATGTTGTTATCTAACTCTAAAAAATCTCAAATACGCTACCTTAATTCTTAATATTTCATTTCTATTCTATGTGAGGTGTCTATAATTTTATATATACTAAACGTCTCGTTGTTAACCCTTCCTTCCCTGTGAATATGTAACTATCAAACATTGCTTCTAAAAACTTTAATATCTCTATAAATATATTAAATACTGGGTTCAGATTTTAGGTATTCCTCCGTAATACATTTACGCATTGAATGAAAATATAATATTAATAATAAATAGCACTTATCGGCCACATCGGAGGTATTTTGTGAAAATCGGGAATAAATTCACCATTACAATCAAACGTGTACCAATGTGTGACGTGGGTATATTCATTCTAAAAACCGCTATGGGTGAGGAAGCTACGCTATTCACGTCTCACTCTCACTCTACTTCGGTATATGGAAACGCAAGAAATAGAATCTTAGTTAGCAGTTGTTTCTTCCTTCGAGGTATAACATACACAGTGCTAGTGTTTCGAATCCCGTCTCAGTAGCTCGCGGGCATCCATACGATGTAGTCGCCCGCTGCGCCCGTTTAGTTTAATCTACATTTAATAATATTAATAATAATTAGCACTTATCGGTCACATCGGATATATTTTGTTAAACAAACAAACGTGTGCCAGTGTGTGACGTAGGTATTAATTCTAAAAAAACCGCTATGGGTGAGGAAGCGACGCTATTCACGTCTCACTCTACTTCGGTTTATAAGAACGCAAGAAATAGAATCTCAGTTCGCTCGCTTAGTAGCCAGCTGGCTTTCGTTCGAGGTGGTCGCTTTGCCCGTTTTGTAAACGTCTTCCGATACTTTTTTTCATGTTTTCAGCAATTAAATTTCAATTATTATCACTTATGACTTCAAATTTAATTAATTTAAGCGATTGGCTATGAATATTCTTATTTTTTCGATTTTAAATCGCTCATTTTTACATATGTATTAATATGTATTGAATACACATCACCGAAACGGCCGGATTTTTTTTAGCATAGGAAGGGAAAGGTTAAAGCATTCCTACATCCTGATGAAAACATCCATTTTATCCTTGCATTCATTTCTGAAGTCTTCATTCCACCTTCTTTCAAACATCGACCCTCTACAAATTTTCAAGTGCACGCATTAATCTTCTTTTTATCCTTCTGCCAAGTCTAAGTTTCACTTCCATACATCAAGGTGGGCAACAACACATTATTATGCATTGTCAGTTTTTTTGTTAATGTTGATATTGCGCGCTTGTTGCATATAACATTAAAAGTAACCCTTCTTCCAATATCCCTTTCAGCTCCCCCATCCCACGTAAACATACTGCCCAGATAACAGAACCCATTAACGTGCTCCGGTTTCTCTGAGTTAATTTATTTTATTAAAAAAAACTATCTCTCATATACGAGTAGCTTACTTGTCATGTCCCTTTAATCTAACTACGAGGCGTATCCAGAAAGTAAGTGTACTGAGGCTCTCACGACCGGATGGATTTTATTTTCGACATGTTGGCTACACTTCCCTGTAGCCTGACCCTTCCCCTCCGCAACGAGACCGGTTCGAGGTCAGTACGTTGAGACGTGTCGACGCGACAACACGTTTCGTGAAAAATGTAAATCCAATCTCCCGCCAAGGGCGAAATACGCGGCGTCATCCGTTATCTCGTTTGGAAGGGAAAACCTCCGGTTGAGGTTTATAATGAGGTGAAAACTGCATATGGTGATAAAACTATGAATCGTACGAGTGTGTACAAGTGGTGTCGCGAGTTTAAAAACGGTCGTACGTCTGTGCATGATGATCAGAGGAGCGGAAGACCTTCAATTGTGACTGACGAAATTGTGGAAAAAATCGAAAATGCGCTCCGGGACGATCGCATTAATTGAATATATGCCTCAAGGGGAGACCATCAACTCTGCAAGATACTGTGATACCCTAAAAAAATTGCGGAGGGCGATTCAGAACAAGAGGAGTCTGCCTGCTGCACGACGATGCCAGACCACACACGGCCAACGCCACGAAGGAACTGCTCGCCTCGTTTAAATGGGATGTCCTGAACCATCCCGCGCATTCCCCGGACCTAGCACCTTCAGATTACTATATCTTAACCTCCCTGAAGCTGCACATGGGTGGAAAAAGGTTTTCAACCGACGAGGAGGTAAAGGAGGAAGTGGAGAAGTGGACGGAGGGGTTGGCGGGAAACTACTTCGAGGAAGGCATCAAAAAGTTGATACCCCGCTTCACCACCTGCATTGAGAGGAATGGCGACTATGTCGAAAAATAGCTTACATATGTACTACGGTAACCACGTAATTTTTTTGTTTAAATAAAAAAAATTGTAACATACAAAAATTCAGTACACTTACTTTCTGGATATGCATAGTATTTTTAATTCAGTTTTATATTAAATGTCTTTTTTATTAAATATCTCTTATGGTTTATTTGGCAGGATTCATCTTTTTGAACTTCCGAGTGATACAAGTATAGACATAATGACCATCCACGTGGCATTATACCAAAAGTATGCCAAAATTGGGAAGCTGCATACTATGTCAAAAATTTTCGGTTTAGTGCCATACAAATTGAGAATCAATAACCACAGTGCCATCTTTGAAGCCAAGAAAAGAGAAATAATCAACAGTGTTTTAGTGATAAACTTCATAGTATTTGGTTACATTTTACGTGCATTAACGCTGGACCAAAACCCCTTTCTTCTGTCCAACGATGTGGTAATGATTTGGGCTGAGAATGTGGACGAAGGCAATTGTATGTTAACAGCATTTCTGATCGTTTTATTCGCTATGATCAAGAGAAATAAAACATGTTCTCTCTTAAATGATTTGGTCTCCTTCGATAACGATTTGATCTCTTTCGGAATCGATGTTTGGAATGAAGAGAGACAGGAAAACGTTAATTTACTAACGTTAGTGATTTTCGTAGTTATGTTTTTTAGTAACATAATGTTCAATATATTGTTTTTATTATTACGAGACAAAACGGTCCTTTACACTGTATGTTACTTTCTGATGTTACTTGTGTTTTACTGTATTCATGTCATGTGTTACAGACAGTTTTGCAACTTTGTGGCCATTTTATATATCAGGTGAGTTCGTTATTTTTTTTCTAATTTATTAGATGGTTTCTTTTTTAAACAAGTTTCGTATTTCTCGGTTTTTTTATAGAAAAAAATGTAACTTATTTCATTCTTTTTTTTATTTATTTATTTATGAAAACATGACAAGAAATATACATAATTACACATAACAAGAAATATACATAATTTGTGAAAAGACAGCAGGTAATTTAATTTGGACATAAAATTTTAATGGATCTGGGTTTGTTGCTTTTCATTTGTAGTATCCCCAGTAAACTAGGCTTTTGCCTGTATCTCACTGAGGATATTAAGCATGAAAAAATAAATCGATACTTTTTTCCGATTTTTTATTTATTTTTTATTACACATGACAAGAAATATACACATTTTTCGAAAAAACAACAGGTAATTTGATTTGGACATACAATTTTAATGGATCTGGGTTTGTTGCCTTTCATTTGTCGTATCCCCAGTAAATTAGGATTTTGCCTGTATCTCCCTGATTACACAAAAACAAAACCCCGTTGCACGTTCTCATCAACCTGACAAACAGTGACACTCTGAATGTATATTATCATGAAGAGGTGCATGGCTGCGTGGTAACGTACTGGACTTCCGTGTGGAAGGTCGTCGATTCGAACCTCGTATTGTGCTACTTTCCTCGAATGAGACAGACATTTTTTACGCCTAGTACTCGTATTAGGGGGTATAATGATATAAATGACCACGGTCATATTGGTCATTGGTCACACCATTAACGCGAATAACTCCGTCCTTCAGCTCAGGAATTGATCGGGGGTCATTCTTATAGACCTGGCTTTTCACGTAACCCCAGAGAAAATAGTCCAACGGTGTCAGATCACATGATCTTGGTGGACAATTAATATCACCGTTCTCGGAGATTACAATACATAAAATAATTCAACAATTTGAACGCGTTGTTGTATCGTATACGACTCCGTTTTAATAAATGTCATACATTACACTTCTCAAATATTACAAGACCCAGGCAAGTTCGCGACGCCATCTGTGTTTTGTACAAGAATTAAAAACACCGCTCAATTAGAAATACCCTTTAGATGCTTTTGAAATGTGATGCTTTCGGAAATAACTTAGTCTAATTTGATTGACCGTAAAGATAACGTCTGGAAACTGATGAAGACATCTGGAAATAGATGAATACTGATAGAGAAGCATTATCATTATTAAAATACTTTGGACATGTAATGCGAGATAAATAAATAAAATTATTTTCACGAAAGCAAATTATTTTCAAATGATAATAGACAATTCCTTTTCTTTTTGTTTTCAATGCTACCATAGACAAAGAGCAAGGCAAGTTAAAACTGTTTAGCTGTTTTGTTAGTGCCGTAAAATAGTAGATATCCTCGACTTTCGCACATAGTTGGTTCCTGAAAATGTGTGCGAATGTTTAATGTTCGATAGGAGAGGGATGTAAAAGAACAACAAAAATTGTATTTTAAAATGTTTATTTATCAATAAGAATATTTATTTATCACTAATAATATTTATTTATCAATAATAATATTTATTTATCAATAATAATATTCATTTGCCAATAACGTATTAAAAATATTTATTAATCAATAATAATATTTATTTATCAATAATGTATTAAAAATATTTATTTATCAATAATAATATTTATTATCAATAACATATTAAAAATATTTATTTATCAATACACATAATTAAGTATGCCAAAAAAGTGGAATAAACAGTGTTTGATAAAAATAAATTACAATAATTAAGTAAGTGTGCTTAAGGGCTTTCAGGTGTTTTCTTTATTGTCATATAATATCGTTCAAACATACTATATAGTAGCTATCAATGTTTGGTCCATGGGCTGTATGAGGCAGGTAGTATTGGGAGGAAGAAATACAACATTGATTTCCGGGTATCAAATTTGCAGAGATTTTGGGGTGTCGTTGAGCATTGTCTAAGATTAATAATGCTTTAAATTGTATAAGTTGTGTCCGTTTTTTTCCAATTTAAAAATGAGCACGAAAAGTAAAACAAAATGGTAAAGATCGAAAGAAAATTTTCTGCTCTACAAGATATTGTATTAAAATTTGCTTTTACGTTACATGTATACCGCTCCTCTTTCTTTACGTCGTCCTTTACTGTCCATGCAGTGAGACTCTGGAATCAGTTACACACCAATATAAGACTCGCTCCGTCCTTGGCATGCTTTAAGAAGCGACTGAAAAAACTCTTAATTTCTAGTCAGTAAAATAACGTGTTTCATTCCTGATTTTTCTTTTTCTTTCCTCTCCACCATCCCTTCCTTTCCTTTTGATTGATGATATCTCACTTTATATGAAAAATAATGTTCGGGTGATTGTCCGTCTTTGTGGGGTTCGTGGGCATGTTCTCACGTATATGTTTATGGATTTCGTGGGGATGGATAGTCATTTGAATGATTTATCTGACCACGTAACTTGCTTCATTTACTTTTGTCTGGTTGGTTGGAAGAGATTGCCGCCTGGCAATAAGCCCGCCAGATTGTATTGCAATAAAAGTGTTAAATAAATAAATTATTTTGTTTGATTACAAAATTCTTTGCCTTTTTATAACTCGTTGCTCTTATTGGTGATGCAGTCAACATTTATTGTATTGAATTTGCCCCATCACGTCTACCACTGACTCGAACACTAATTGCTGCTTCATATGTCAATTCTTCCTTCTCGTAGCTGGTAACCAAATCACGCACTTTTCTCCTTTTTGATTCGGATGAACATTCACGAAATATTTTAGCTGTATGTCCTGCCTTATTAACTGTCTGCATTGGAGAAGAAAAATCTAAATCTTCACAAAACCAATGTTGGTAGAGTTTTAAAAAGAAATTCAAACGTCTTTGTTTTTGTATCCGTTTTTGACGAATTTTCTCACATTCGGTTTTTACAAAAACTTTTAATCTTATAGCTTCTGCTTCTTTATCATCTTAAAACCTTTTTACAAAATCATAAACACGCTGAATGCGGCGTTTCGAAGGGTTAAAACGCCATACTTCAAAAATACTAATTCTCGTAAGTCTGGTCCCTATAACAAAAAATATATATATTTAAGAAATCGCACAAAATCGCAGTAAATTGTGATACTTTTTATTTAAAGAATATATAAGATTATTTTTTAAACTTAGTTTCATAGCCTTGCGACATATTGCACATAACCTTACATCTCATTAAACTTTGAACTCAATAAAATGCATAGGATGAAATTTCATGAATTTGTTATTGTTATAAAAATAATCTATAGTATAAATAAATGAATATATTTATAACATAAATAAATTAATAAATATCTGTAGAATACGATGCCGTCACGAAAATAATTTTCAATATTTTTTTAAAACACTGTTAACATGCACAAACTTCGGAAGTCAGAAATGTACTAATATAAATATTTTATACCTGCGAGACAAAGCGTCGCTTTGTTTCGTTATAAAAATTAAATAAGGGTTTCTTGAAAAATCTGGCAATTGCATCTTATCAATAGGTTTGTTTGACACACTTAAACGGCATTTTTTATGTGAAGTATTGATTTTCATTTCTAGGAGTTTGTCCCTCTAGATTGTTCAATTCGAAAACTGTGCGACCGGTGGACTTCGATGAGGACCGCTTAAACCATATTATTCATAAAGATTCCCTTCAAACCGCCGTCGAATTGGCTGAGCAGATGAATTGTAGTCAAATGACTGTATACCGCCATCTTAAATCAATGGGAAAAGTCCAGAAATTCGGCGCTAGGATTCCACATGTTTTGAGTGAAAACCACAAAAATTAACGTTCGACAATTTCTGCTGGTTTGCTCGCGCGTCATCGAGCTACGCATGGCCACAAGCAAAGGTTCCTTTACCGCATCATTACTGGTGATGAAAAATGGTTTGAAAATATTTAAAGGGGATCTTCATGAATAATATGGTTTAAGCGGTCCTCATCGCAGTCCACTGGTCGTCCGGAACGCTCCATGTCTTTCAGGTCGAAATTACCGTATTTGAAACAGAAAAACCATCGACTACCTGTACTTTCATTCATAGCATCTTCAACGTACACATCGCAAATATAGCGAGCAGCTTTGGCAGTTTTATTACCTCGGACGAAACCCGAACATAAGGAGGTTTCAAAAATGCTCACTTTCGTCTACTTGACATTCCATTTTAAAGACTTGAAATCAAATAAAATAATATATGTAACGTAAAAGCAAACACAATATATTGTAGAACAGAAAATTTCCTTTCGAATACCTAACTTTCAATTGGAAAAAACAGACACGACTTATGTTAACACCTAATACATTTTAATCTTTACAATATTGCTTAACTGCCGGCACGAAATGTTAATTGAACCAATCTTTAAATATTAACGCAGTAACCCAGGCTTTTTTATTTGATTTCCAAATGACTGGAAGCAATTCTTGATCTTTCCTTATCAACGTTCGGGGATTTTCTGCTTGATAAACTAAAATTGGCTTCAATTATAAATAACCAGCTAAGTTTCCACCAAGACGCAATGTCAATCGGTTTTATTATCGGCGAAAATCTTAAAAAAATGTATATTTTTTAAATGTTCGAAATAGCGAATCGTGTGAAAGTAAAATGTGTGAAAGTCGAGGGGTGCCTATATCAATAGGATATTAAGTTTTTGCAAAGGGGTCGCGAAGTTTTAATTTTATTGATTTTATCTTTTGGGGGGTTGCAAGGTAAGAAAGGTTGGGAAACAACGCTTTACCGATTCCCAACAAGTGTTACCCTATGAAAAATGTTTAGAACTCATATTTTAAATTCTTTTTAATTAAATTTTGATCAAAACAAATGTAAACGTGTATCTAATGTGACATTAAAGAAAAATATTTAAGGGACAAATTAATTAAAATTAATTCATAAATGTGTTATCTTAAAGAAGTGACACTAATTGAATTAGTACAACATAGTTAATATTGGAATGAAATTTCCTTCCCTTCAGGAGACAAAGCCTGCTTTAATAACCCTTATGTATGATTATTTTTTATATACAGTGGACTCTCGATTATACGATAGGGTAGGAAAAAAATTACCCTGATAGACTGCGTTTAAAAAATAGGAAAAAAATAAAGCAAACATTGAAAAACAAATGAAACTAAACTTATCCTTTAATAAAAAATATCCTGAACCCCTTTTTATATAAATGCTTCTTCTTCCTGGCACTGTCCCAACTCGTTGCCTAGGTAGGCTTGTGGGGTCGGCTCTTCTCGTTCTCAGGCTGTATGTTCTCCGGTTCTGGGTGTCGCTTTCATCTAGGCCATTTCTCTGCAGGATTTCGGAGCATTGAGCTATCCAGGAGTTCTTTGGACGGCTGTAATGAAAGATCCACAGACATTGCCTGATTTACAGTATGGTCTGGTGGTCTCCGTTTTATGTGGCCGTGCCATCTCAGCTGTCGCTCTTCCAGCGTACTGTTTATGTTAGTGACTCCCAGGCTACCACGAATGCGTGAGCTCTTAATTTTATCTTTTAGTGATACTCCTGCCGATTACCTAAGCATTCACATTTCTGCTGTTTCAAGTTGCCTAGAGTAGGAGCTGTACATAGTCCAGCACTCTGAGCCATACAAAATCGCGGGTCTAACGACAGTCTGGTATACCTTTCCTTTCAGTTTTATAGGAATTTCTGGGTCTTCATCAACACTTTCACGATGCTGGACCAAATCAATATGATCTTGTGAACGACCGCTACGGATATATATTTCTCTTTTCTTATCTTCCACCGAACCAGTTCCTTGAAATTGTTTAACAATTCGATTGATAGTGTTTTCAGTTGGACGATTACGCAATCCGTAAATATTTTTCACTGAATGCCCATTTTCATAAAATAATTTAACAATTTGAACGCGTTGTTGTATTGTATACGACTCAATTTTTATAAATGCCATACATTACACTTCTCAAGTGTCACAAGACCCAGGCAAGTTCACGACGCCATCTGTATTTTATCCAAGAATTTAAAAAAGCGCTCAATTTGAAAGACCCTATACTATGGAGCGAAAGTCAATAGGAAACCACTACACTATTTTTCTTAGAAAATCACATGATTATGCTCTACGATTTGTAGGTTACGTTTCTCAGCAT
The DNA here is from genome assembly GCA_949825065.1 of Odontocerum albicorne. NCBI lineage: Eukaryota > Metazoa > Arthropoda > Insecta > Trichoptera > Odontoceridae > Odontocerum > Odontocerum albicorne. The sequence continues at coordinate 3,249,720 of OX463866.1, forward strand.
TGAAATCACGACGACAAAGAAGAGTGTATATATAACACGGTTAACTCCAATAATTTAAGTAAACCCTTCACAAAAACTAGAATATCTAATTCAGATACTGGATAAAGTTATCTTGATTTCAATCATGTCTTAAAGTATTTATATAATAAAAGGAGTAAATCAAGGATGTGTTATGTGACGCTGGTTGTTTTACATTTACATATATTCGTGTGTGAAGAGTTTACAGAGGATAATTTTATTGGTGACGTACAAATGTTTTATGGGAATCTGTACAGATTTCTGTTTGTTGATGATATGGTAGTGTTATGGTAGTGTTATCAAAGAATGATGATAAATTGCAGAGTTTGGTTGGTAAATTGTCTGAGAGATGCAAAAAGAAAGATCTGAGAATGAATATTACGTAGTCCAAAGTCTTGATGATAGAAAAGTAAATGTTATGTATGATATATGAAAGCAATGAAAGATTAGAACAAGTTAAGAAATTCTACTATTTAGGCAGTATGAAGGAGTATGATGGAAATTCTACTATTTAGGCAGTATTCTCTCAGAATTATAAATATATTGATAGGCTTGTATCATTTTCAATAATATTTAAAAATAATCAAGGGTCTTCGTGGTGACCTGAATAATTGGTCATGCTTCAACATAACATGGAAGTACGACACCCATAGCAACGCAAAGTTCGCATTCCCAAGTCAGAATTAAAACAGTTGATGCAGAAGATATTTTGCATGTTGAAGAGGCTGTTGTCGTGTCATCTTTACTCTTATTTTGATATTTCGAGACTTGTACCATTTATTGCCCAATTTATCAATCATAAATTATTCCCATCCGTTTTGTTTTAAGAAATAACCAACTTTGACCAGAAATCAGACTAACAACAACTGAAGAATAGTTATGAATATTTAATTTTATTTTCATTTCGCATTGAGAAATCAACAAACAAGTGATATAATTGAAAGCATCGTTGTTCAATTATGTTGTTTTAGATAAAGAAACATTGTATTGTTGTTCTTAGCTCAGTTTCTGTATCAGGCTTAGCCCGTGTCATTGTTAGAGCAAACTCACTATCTGATGTTGATCCAAACATTGCAGAGAGAATAGATTTTATCTATGGTCTGGTGTATTCTTGCGATTTAATATATTGATACACGTTTTGCTATCTTAAGCTGAGATATACAGTACGTAAATTCTCGGGACACGCCTTTCATTTAGATTCTACGTAAGGTGTCCATTATTCTGTATAATATATTATACTAAATGTCTCATTGTAATACCAAAGCCACTCTCAAGTGTTTGCCCAATTATTGCTTGTTTTCGTCTATGATCCAGTGGATTCCTATGATTCAATATATTGACACACGTTTTATTATCTTACTCTGATATATATAACCTAAATTCCCGAGACACACATTTTATTAAGATTCTACGTAAGGTCTCCATAATTCTGTATATATATTATACTAAATATCTCATTGTAATACCAAAGTCACTCTCTAATGTTTGCCCAAATATTGCCGACACGATCGTTTTCGTCCATGATCCAGTGGATTCCTGTGATTCAATATTGACACATATTTTGTTGTCTAACATTAAGAAATATCATATACGCTACTTAGAGACAAATTTTTCATTTCGATTCTACATTAGGTGTTTATAATTCTTTGTATGCGATATTAATATTAAAACACGTGGGATTTGAGTCCATTATTATTGACAGAATAAAAAATAAGTATAATGAAATGTAGAGATCTCCAATCTTTTTAACCTAAGGGCCACACTGACTCCTTTACTAAGTCCCAAGGGCCAGGACCTAGCTAGCTCATCGTACCAACACACTGTAGTTTTGAATTACGCGCAAATTTTCATATTGGGACTAGCCGGCGAGTGAGATGTCTATGGCGCAGGGTGCGAGGGTGGACTCCCCTCCGTTCGCAATTTCGGTTGGTACTTACGGGCAAGTGTCAAAGACATTTCATTGCGGCGGAGATAACCGATGCGCGAAAAGCGAAATATAGTGCGACTAGTGTGTTTTGTGACTATAGTAGTTAACTAAAAACATCTGATTATTATTTTGTATGGTTTACTTACATTGTAAATTTTACAATGTAATCAAAATAAACTATGACGGGCCGGATACCGGGCATATCCGAAAACCGGATTGGTGGTGCTCGCGGGCCGGTGTTGGCCTGCGAGCCGTAGTTTGGAGACCCCTGATGTAGATAACTGAAAGAGTATTAAATGGGAAATTTCCCCACATGTTTAAAAAAACATAATTGGAATAAAAAGTCGCAGTACATGTATCAGGAGAAAATGAACTTCAAAGAAACCTTTGCACTTCTACTGATAAGTGATAATACCACATTCTGCTTTAGGTGTAGTGTAGTGTATATGTGTAGTGTTCATATATAATTATAAATTTTGATATATTGATTTCAAAATACTTTTTATTAGTCATTGAAATATAATGTATGACATTTAAACACTAAAAACAATATCCGCCAAATATCCACCTCTTGCAGCTCCACAGATGTCCACTCTTTTGTCAAAATTTTCGATAACATTTTGGCAAAACTGCAGTTAAAACTTACCAATAACGCGAATAATTTCGTCCTTCAGCTCAGGAATTGATCGAGGGTCATTAATATAAACCTGGCTTTTCACGTAACCCCAGAGAAAATAGTCCAACGGTGTCAGATCACATGATCTTGATGGGCAATTAACATCACCGTTTCCGGAGATTACAATACATAAAATAATTCAACAATTTGAACGCGTTGTTGTACTGTATACGATTCAATTTTTATAAATGTCATACATTACACTTCTCAAATGTCACAAGACCCAGGCAAGTTCGCGATGCCATCTGTGATTTATCTAAGAATTTAAAAAAAAAACGTTCAATTTGAAAGGCCATTTAGCTGCACACGTCACCCCACCCATATCTCGAAAACTTAGAGGTAGATCATTCCATGCTACAAGACCAGAAACGGTAAAAACCCTCTCGGCTTTATAAAAAAATAAATATTATATAAACATTTCACAACACACTACACTACACCTAAAGCCGAATGTGTTACTACCACACATCGGAAGATCTACCAAAGTTACTTTGTAGTTCGTCATTCCTTCGTAAGTTTTTGCGGTTTTCTTACCAAATATGTTTTTAAATATAATATATACATATCCACAGTCACCAACTTCCTATCTTTACACTCTCCTTCTTCCTCTTCTTTTAGACCTGTCATGGTCCTGCATCATCGTTTCCATCTTGTGACGTCGACTGCCAGCTGTCTTTCCATCTTTTGGGAGGTCGTCCTGGAGGTCTGTTTGCTTGGGGGATACTGTCCCTGGCCATTCTTACGGCTCTTGGTTTCGCCATTCTGGATACATGTTCGTTCCAGAACCTTCTTCTCTGGCGTCCCCATCTGACAATATCTTCAACTTCGCACATCCTTCGGATTTCTGTGTTTCATACTCTATCACGAAGGGTTTCGCCAGCGATACTCCTGAGTACCTTCATTTCGCTGGTTCGAAGGAGATTTTTGGTTCTGACAGTGTCGGCGCTGGACTCTATGCTGTATGTCATTATGGGGCGGACACAGGTCTTGTATATCCTCACCTTGCTTTGGATGTTCATATACTTGTTTCTCCAGATAGTGTTCTTTAAACATCCGGAAATAGGTGCGGCCTTTTGTATCCTTACACTCAACTTTTTTTTTGTTATATTTTTCAATCTGTCAATATTAGTTGGAGTGTCCCCCACTTACCACGGATAATCGGCACTCTACTGTATTTAAATCTAAAACATTCAATTTACAAAGGATAATTCACTGTTTCGTAGATACAAAAAAAAAACACTTGTAAATCCACAGAAATTAAGGGGAAAAGAACTGTACATTAACTACAGTGGAGTGGAATATGAATCTTGTTACAAAAATAAATTTAAATAACTTGATAATATTTTTTTTTACCTAATTAAATGAATCGTGCATTTATCAGACAAGACACATTTTAAAAAAAATTGGTATAAATGTCCCCCGTGCTTTTTGACGCAATGGCTTCCTCGCTGGGTTGTGGAGTGGTAAAAAAATGTCTTCTCCAATACCAACTCCGACTTCAGGTCCATATGACATATCAATAATATCCGAAAGTTCCATATCAATAACGGCCCTGTTTGACTTCTTCAGCTCGTTCCTGTTATATTACTTGGTTTTATACACCTGCTTGCAATAACCCCATAAGAGAAATCTGGAGCAGTGAGATCTGGTGACCTTGAAAGTCAACAAAACATATCTTTTTTGTTAAATTTACTACGCAAATTATCCATTACGGATCTTGTAACGTAACAAGTGTTTTCTGTTTACAGTGTATATCTTAATATCCCTTTTCGCTTGTTTGACAGAATTCTTCTTTACGATCCTCCGGTTGATACAAGTAAAGACACAATGGCCATCCATGTGGCATTATACCAAAAGTATACCAACATTGGAAAGCTGCATATAATACCAAAAATTTTCGGTTTAAAGCCATACAACTTGAGAATCAACAACTATACTGCCATCTTTGAAGCTAAGAAAAGAGAAATGATCAACAGTGCTTCTGTCATACTTTTTATTGTCTTTGCATACACAATACGTTTACTAACGGCAGATCGAAAAACATTCCTCGAATACAACGATTTGGTTTTGCAATGGTCGCAGAATATATCAGAGTGGGATTGTATGTTCACTGCATTTCTGATTGTTTCATGGTCAATAGTTAAGAGAAATGAAATATGTTCTCTCTTAAACGACTTAGTCTCCTTCGATAATGATTTGATCTCTTTCAGAATCGTTGTGTGGAATAACGAGATACATAAAAGTGTTAACTTTATAACGTTTGTTATTTTCATTGTTATGTTTTTTACTAACATTATTTTACATGTATATTATTCGTTCATACTAAACGACTTTTTCTGGTACAATGTATATTACTATTTGACATTTATGACGTTTTACTGTATACATGTCACATCTTACAGGCAGCTTTTGCATTTTGTGGATATTTTACATTTTAGGTAAGTTCAGTGAGTTTTTTCAAATTTATTTGGGTTGTTTAGGAAGTTGTTAGATTGATATAAGTTAGGACACAATTGTCCTAACTAATTTAATTTCAAATGTGCTGAATGTATTTATTATTATGCAAAGTAATTTAAAAAATATTATTAAATTATCTGCTTGCTATTTTTCAAGAGACGCAGATTGGGTATTTCATGAGTGGAAATATATATGAAATCATCCGAGTCATATTGCAGGGGAAGGTGCATGGCAAAGTCATATTGCAGGGAAATGCCAAGTCATATTGCAGGGGAAGGTATATGGCCAATTCATATTGCAGGTGAAGGTGCATAGCCAAGTCACTGTAGCGACCGTGCGTGCGGTCACTGAACCCACCAAGGCGACCCTTGTCCGCGCGGTCATTAAACTCGCCTGTGGCCAGTGCGAGACGGCGCCGGGCGAAGGTCATCCGCGCGGTCATTGAATTCACTAGTAGCGAAGAGCGAGATACCGATATATATCTTGCCTCTCCTGCATAACGTAGTATGAAATGTATATAGAACGTGCAACAATAATATGTGCCCAGCGGAACCGAGATAGCGACATGATCTGCGCCGTTCCATACATTATAAATACAGACGCTTACAATAAACTTTCTCTTTACTTATTTCGATCTCGACGACTTTAATTCAAACAGCCTCATCCTTATATGCGAAACAGACGTACCTAAAGTGGTGACCCCGACTTACATATTACTTTTTTGGGCCTGGTTGTGGAAACAGGTCACCCGGCATTCTATGAATTAAAAGACAGATCTTCGATGGTTTTTGCGTTTCAAAGACGCTAATTTCGACCTGAAAGATATAGAGCGTTCCGGACGACCAGTGGACTTCGATGAGGACCGCTTAAACCATATTATTCATAAATATTCCCTTCAAACCGCCGTCGAATTGGCTGAGCAGATGAATTGTAGTCACATGACTGTATACCGCCATCATAAATCAATGGGAAAAGTTCAGAAATTCGGCGCTTGGGTTCCACATGTTTTGAGTGAGAACAACAAAAATCAACGTTCGACAATTTCTACTGGTTTGCTCGCGCGTCATCGAGCTACGCATGGCCGCAAGCAAAGGTTCCTTTACCGCATCATTACTGGTGGTGAGAAATGGTTTGAAAATGGTGATGAAAAATGTTTAAAGGGGATCTTCATGAATAATATGGTTTAAACGGTCCTCATCGCAGTCCACTGGTCGTCCGGAACGCTCCATGTCTTTCAAGTCGAAATTACCGTATTTAAAACGCAAAAACCATCGATGAGCTGTCATTTAATTCATAGCAACTTCACCGTACACTTCGCAAATACTGCGAGCAGCTTTGGCAGTTTTATTGCCTCGGACGAAACCCGAACATAAAGAGGTATCGAAAATGCTCACTTTCGTCTACTTGACATTCCACTTTGAAGGCTTGTAATCAAATAAAATAATATATGTAACGTACAAGCAAACACAATATCTTAAAGAGCAGAAAATTTTCTTTCGAATGGCGTACAACCTTAACCATTTTGTTCTACTTTTGGTGCTCATTTTTAAATTGAAAAAAAAACGGACACAACTTATGTTAACACCTAATAAATTTTTATCTTTACAATATTGCTTAACTGCCGGCACGAAATGTAAAGTGAATCAATCTTTAAATATTAACGCAGTAACCCAGGCTTTTTTATTTGATTTCCAAATGACTGGAAGCAATTCGTTATCTTTCCCTTTCAACGTTCGGGGATTTTCTGCTTGATAAACTAAAATTGGCTTCAATTTTAAATCACCAGCTCAGTTTCCACCAAGAAGCAATGTCAATCGGTTTATTATTGGCAAAAATCTAAAAAAATGTTTTTTTTTTAAATGTTCGAAAACGAGAATTGTGCGAAAGTAAAATGTGCGAAAGTCGAGGGCCACCTGTATCAATAAGATATTAAGTTTTTGCAAGGGGGTCGCAAAGTTTTAATTTTATTGCTTTTATCTTTTGGGGGTTCCAAGGTTAGAAAGGTTGGGAAACAACGCTTTACCGATTCCCAACAAGTGTTACCCTATGAAAAATGTTTAGAACTCATATTTTAAATTCTTTTTAATTACATTTTTATCAAAACAAATGTAAACGTGTATCTAATGTGACATTAATGAAAAAAATTTAAGGGACAAATTAATTAAAATTAATTAATAAATGTGTTATCTTAAGAAGTGACACTAATTGGATTTGTACAACATAGTTAATATTGGAATGAAATTTCCTTCCCTTCAGGAGACAAAGCCTGCTTTATTAACCCTTATGTATGATTATTTTTTATATACTTCTCAAGTGTCACAAGACCCAGGCAAGTTCGCGACGCAATCTGTATTTCATCCAAGATTTTTAAAAAGCGCTCAATTTGAAAGACCCTATACTTTGGAGCAAAAGTCAATAGAAAACCACCACACTATTTTTCTTAGAAAATCACATGATTATGCTCTACGATTTGTAGGTTACGTTTCTCAGCATTGAGGTCACGACGACAAAGAAGAGTTTATATATATAACACGGTTAACTCCAATAATTCAAGTAAACCCTTCACAAATATGTGAATTTCTAATTCAGATACTGGGAAAAGTTATCTTGATTTCAATCGGGTCTTTAAGTGTTTATATAATAAAAGAGGTAAATCAAGGATGTGTTATGTGACGCTGGTTGTTTTACATTTATATAGACTCATACGTGCCGAGTTTGCACGGGATAATTTTATTAGTGGAATACAAATGTTTTATGGGAATGTGTACAGATTTCTGTTTGTTGATGATATGGTAGTGTTATGGTAGTGTTATCAAAGAATGGTGATAAGTTGCAGAGTTTGATTGGTTAATTGTCTGAGAGTTGAAAAAAGAAAGATATTAGAATAAATATTGCGTGACCCAAAGTTTTTATGATAGAAAAGTAAATGTTATGTATGATATATGAAAGCAATGAAAGATAAGAACAAGTTAAGAAATTCTACTATTTAGGCAGTATGAAGAGAGATGATGGAAGAATTATAAATATATTGATAGGCTTGTATCATTTTCAATGACATTTAAAAAGAATCAAGTGTTTTCGTGGTGACCTGAATAATTGGCCATGCTTCAACATAACATAAATGGCCATGCTTCAACATAACATAATTGGTCATGTTTCAACATAACATGGAAATAAGACGAACACAGCGACGCAAAATTCGCATTCACAAGTCAGAATTAAAATAGTTGATGCAGAAGAGATTTTACATTTTGAAGAAGCTGTTTCGTGTCATCTATACTCCTACTTTGATATTTCGAGACTTGTACCATTTATTGGCCAACTTATCAATCATAAATTATTCCCATCCGTTTTGTTTTAAGAAATAACCGACTTTGGCCAGAAATCAGACTAACAACAACTGAAGAAAAGTTATGAATATTTTATTTTATTTTCATTTCGCATTGAGAAATCAACAAACAAGTGATATAATTGAAAGTGTCACTGTCCAAATATGTTGTTTTAGGTAAAGATACATGGTATTGTTGTTCTTAGCTCAGTTTCTGTTTCAGACTTAGCCTGTTTCATTGTTAGAGTACAGTCACTATCTGATGTTGATCCAAACATTGCAGAGAGAATAGATTTTATCTATGGTCTGGTGTATTCTTGCGATTTAATATATTGACACACGTTTTGTTATCTTACGCTGAGATATACAGTACCTAAATTCTTGGAAAACACTTTTTTATTTAAATTCTACGTAAGGTGTCCATAATTCTGTATATATTATACTAAATGTCACATTGTAATACCAAAGTCGCTCTCTAATGTTTGCCCAAATACTGCCAACACGATCGTTTTCGTCAATGATCCAGTGGAATTCTGTGATTCAATATATTGACACACATTTTGTTGTCTAACATTAAGAAATATCATATACGCTACTGAGAGATAAATTATTAGAAAATAGTCTTGTGACGTCGACTGCCAGCTGTCTTTCCATCTTTTGGAGGTCATCCTGGAGGTCTGCTTGCTTGAGGGATACAGTCCCTGGTCATTCTGGATACATGTTCGTTCCAGAACCTTCTTCTCTGTCGTCCCCATCTGACAATATCTTCAACTTCGCACATCCTTCGGATTTCTGTGTTACGTACTCTATCACGAAGGGCTTTGCCACCGATACTCCTGAGTACCTTCATTTCGCTGGTTCAAAGGAGATTTTTGGTTCTGACAGTGTCGGCTCTGGACTCTATGCTGTATGTCATTATGGGGCGGACACAGGTCTTGTATATCCTCACCTTGCTTTGGATGTTCATACACTTGTTTTTCCAGATAGTGTTCTTTAAATAGAAGCGGCCTTTTGTATCCTTACACTCAACTTGTTTATTTTTTTTTGTTATATTTTTCAATCTGTCAATATAAGTTGGAGTGTCCCCCACTTACGACGGATAATCGGCACTCTACTATATTTAAATCTAAACAATTCAATTTACAAAGGATAGTTAATTCACTGTTTCGTAGATACAAAAAAAAAACACTTGTAAATCCACAGAAATTAAGGGGAAAAGAATTGTACATTAACTACAGTGGAGTGGAATATGAATCTTGTTACAAAAATAAATTTAAATAACTTAACAATATTTTTTTTTACCTAATTAAATAAATCGTGCATATATCAGACAAGACAATTTTTTTTTAAATTGGTAAAAATGTCCCCCGTGCTTTTTGACGTAATGTCTTCCTCGCAGGGTTGTGGAGTCGGAAAGAATGTCTTCTTCAATACCAACTCCGACTTCAGGTCCATATGACATATCAATAATATCCGAAAGTTCCATATCAATAACGGCCCTGTTTGACTTCTTCAGCTCGTTCCTGTTATATTACTTGGTTTTATACACCTGCTTGCAATAACCCCATAAGAGAAATCTGGAGCAGTGAGATCTGGTGACCTTGAAAGTCAACAAAACATATCTTTTTTGTTAAATTTACTACGCAAATTATCCATTACGGATCTTGTAACGTAACAAGTGTTTTCTGTTTACAGTGTATATCTTAATATCCCTTTTCGCTTGTTTGACAGAATTCTTCTTTACGATCCTCCGGTTGATACAAGTAAAGACACAATGGCCATCCATGTGGCATTATACCAAAAGTATACCAACATTGGAAAGCTGCATATAATACCAAAAATTTTCGGTTTAAAGCCATACAACTTGAGAATCAACAACTATACTGCCATCTTTGAAGCTAAGAAAAGAGAAATGATCAACAGTGCTTCTGTCATACTTTTTATTGTCTTTGCATACACAATACGTTTACTAACGGCAGATCGAAAAACATTCCTCGAATACAACGATTTGGTTTTGCAATGGTCGCAGAATATATCAGAGTGGGATTGTATGTTCACTGCATTTCTGATTGTTTCATGGTCAATAGTTAAGAGAAATGAAATATGTTCTCTCTTAAACGACTTAGTCTCCTTCGATAATGATTTGATCTCTTTCAGAATCGTTGTGTGGAATAACGAGATACATAAAAGTGTTAACTTTATAACGTTTGTTATTTTCATTGTTATGTTTTTTACTAACATTATTTTACATGTATATTATTCGTTCATACTAAACGACTTTTTCTGGTACAATGTATATTACTATTTGACATTTATGACGTTTTACTGTATACATGTCACATCTTACAGGCAGCTTTTGCATTTTGTGGATATTTTACATTTTAGGTAAGTTCAGTGAGTTTTTTCAAATTTATTTGGGTTGTTTAGGAAGTTGTTAGATTGATATAAGTTAGGACACAATTGTCCTAACTAATTTAATTTCAAATGTGCTGAATGTATTTATTATTATGCAAAGTAATTTAAAAAATATTATTAAATTATCTGCTTGCTATTTTTCAAGAGACGCAGATTGGGTATTTCATGAGTGGAAATATATATGAAATCATCCGAGTCATATTGCAGGGGAAGGTGCATGGCAAAGTCATATTGCAGGGAAATGCCAAGTCATATTGCAGGGGAAGGTATATGGCCAATTCATATTGCAGGTGAAGGTGCATAGCCAAGTCACTGTAGCGACCGTGCGTGCGGTCACTGAACCCACCAAGGCGACCCTTGTCCGCGCGGTCATTAAACTCGCCTGTGGCCAGTGCGAGACGGCGCCGGGCGAAGGTCATCCGCGCGGTCATTGAATTCACTAGTAGCGAAGAGCGAGATACCGATATATATCTTGCCTCTCCTGCATAACGTAGTATGAAATGTATATAGAACGTGCAACAATAATATGTGCCCAGCGGAACCGAGATAGCGACATGATCTGCGCCGTTCCATACATTATAAATACAGACGCTTACAATAAACTTTCTCTTTACTTATTTCGATCTCGACGACTTTAATTCAAACAGCCTCATCCTTATATGCGAAACAGACGTACCTAAAGTGGTGACCCCGACTTACATATTACTTTTTTGGGCCTGGTTGTGGAAACAGGTCACCCGGCATTCTATGAATTAAAAGACAGATCTTCGATGGTTTTTGCGTTTCAAAGACGCTAATTTCGACCTGAAAGATATAGAGCGTTCCGGACGACCAGTGGACTTCGATGAGGACCGCTTAAACCATATTATTCATAAATATTCCCTTCAAACCGCCGTCGAATTGGCTGAGCAGATGAATTGTAGTCACATGACTGTATACCGCCATCATAAATCAATGGGAAAAGTTCAGAAATTCGGCGCTTGGGTTCCACATGTTTTGAGTGAGAACAACAAAAATCAACGTTCGACAATTTCTACTGGTTTGCTCGCGCGTCATCGAGCTACGCATGGCCGCAAGCAAAGGTTCCTTTACCGCATCATTACTGGTGGTGAGAAATGGTTTGAAAATGGTGATGAAAAATGTTTAAAGGGGATCTTCATGAATAATATGGTTTAAACGGTCCTCATCGCAGTCCACTGGTCGTCCGGAACGCTCCATGTCTTTCAAGTCGAAATTACCGTATTTAAAACGCAAAAACCATCGATGAGCTGTCATTTAATTCATAGCAACTTCACCGTACACTTCGCAAATACTGCGAGCAGCTTTGGCAGTTTTATTGCCTCGGACGAAACCCGAACATAAAGAGGTATCGAAAATGCTCACTTTCGTCTACTTGACATTCCACTTTGAAGGCTTGTAATCAAATAAAATAATATATGTAACGTACAAGCAAACACAATATCTTAAAGAGCAGAAAATTTTCTTTCGAATGGCGTACAACCTTAACCATTTTGTTCTACTTTTGGTGCTCATTTTTAAATTGAAAAAAAAACGGACACAACTTATGTTAACACCTAATAAATTTTTATCTTTACAATATTGCTTAACTGCCGGCACGAAATGTAAAGTGAATCAATCTTTAAATATTAACGCAGTAACCCAGGCTTTTTTATTTGATTTCCAAATGACTGGAAGCAATTCGTTATCTTTCCCTTTCAACGTTCGGGGATTTTCTGCTTGATAAACTAAAATTGGCTTCAATTTTAAATCACCAGCTCAGTTTCCACCAAGAAGCAATGTCAATCGGTTTATTATTGGCAAAAATCTAAAAAAATGTTTTTTTTTTAAATGTTCGAAAACGAGAATTGTGCGAAAGTAAAATGTGCGAAAGTCGAGGGCCACCTGTATCAATAAGATATTAAGTTTTTGCAAGGGGGTCGCAAAGTTTTAATTTTATTGCTTTTATCTTTTGGGGGTTCCAAGGTTAGAAAGGTTGGGAAACAACGCTTTACCGATTCCCAACAAGTGTTACCCTATGAAAAATGTTTAGAACTCATATTTTAAATTCTTTTTAATTACATTTTTATCAAAACAAATGTAAACGTGTATCTAATGTGACATTAATGAAAAAAATTTAAGGGACAAATTAATTAAAATTAATTAATAAATGTGTTATCTTAAGAAGTGACACTAATTGGATTTGTACAACATAGTTAATATTGGAATGAAATTTCCTTCCCTTCAGGAGACAAAGCCTGCTTTATTAACCCTTATGTATGATTATTTTTTATATACTTCTCAAGTGTCACAAGACCCAGGCAAGTTCGCGACGCAATCTGTATTTCATCCAAGATTTTTAAAAAGCGCTCAATTTGAAAGACCCTATACTTTGGAGCAAAAGTCAATAGAAAACCACCACACTATTTTTCTTAGAAAATCACATGATTATGCTCTACGATTTGTAGGTTACGTTTCTCAGCATTGAGGTCACGACGACAAAGAAGAGTTTATATATATAACACGGTTAACTCCAATAATTCAAGTAAACCCTTCACAAATATGTGAATTTCTAATTCAGATACTGGGAAAAGTTATCTTGATTTCAATCGGGTCTTTAAGTGTTTATATAATAAAAGAGGTAAATCAAGGATGTGTTATGTGACGCTGGTTGTTTTACATTTATATAGACTCATACGTGCCGAGTTTGCACGGGATAATTTTATTAGTGGAATACAAATGTTTTATGGGAATGTGTACAGATTTCTGTTTGTTGATGATATGGTAGTGTTATGGTAGTGTTATCAAAGAATGGTGATAAGTTGCAGAGTTTGATTGGTTAATTGTCTGAGAGTTGAAAAAAGAAAGATATTAGAATAAATATTGCGTGACCCAAAGTTTTTATGATAGAAAAGTAAATGTTATGTATGATATATGAAAGCAATGAAAGATAAGAACAAGTTAAGAAATTCTACTATTTAGGCAGTATGAAGAGAGATGATGGAAGAATTATAAATATATTGATAGGCTTGTATCATTTTCAATGACATTTAAAAAGAATCAAGTGTTTTCGTGGTGACCTGAATAATTGGCCATGCTTCAACATAACATAAATGGCCATGCTTCAACATAACATAATTGGTCATGTTTCAACATAACATGGAAATAAGACGAACACAGCGACGCAAAATTCGCATTCACAAGTCAGAATTAAAATAGTTGATGCAGAAGAGATTTTACATTTTGAAGAAGCTGTTTCGTGTCATCTATACTCCTACTTTGATATTTCGAGACTTGTACCATTTATTGGCCAACTTATCAATCATAAATTATTCCCATCCGTTTTGTTTTAAGAAATAACCGACTTTGGCCAGAAATCAGACTAACAACAACTGAAGAAAAGTTATGAATATTTTATTTTATTTTCATTTCGCATTGAGAAATCAACAAACAAGTGATATAATTGAAAGTGTCACTGTCCAAATATGTTGTTTTAGGTAAAGATACATGGTATTGTTGTTCTTAGCTCAGTTTCTGTTTCAGACTTAGCCTGTTTCATTGTTAGAGTACAGTCACTATCTGATGTTGATCCAAACATTGCAGAGAGAATAGATTTTATCTATGGTCTGGTGTATTCTTGCGATTTAATATATTGACACACGTTTTGTTATCTTACGCTGAGATATACAGTACCTAAATTCTTGGAAAACACTTTTTTATTTAAATTCTACGTAAGGTGTCCATAATTCTGTATATATTATACTAAATGTCACATTGTAATACCAAAGTCGCTCTCTAATGTTTGCCCAAATACTGCCAACACGATCGTTTTCGTCAATGATCCAGTGGAATTCTGTGATTCAATATATTGACACACATTTTGTTGTCTAACATTAAGAAATATCATATACGCTACTGAGAGATAAATTATTAGAAAATAGTCTTGTGACGTCGACTGCCAGCTGTCTTTCCATCTTTTGGAGGTCATCCTGGAGGTCTGCTTGCTTGAGGGATACAGTCCCTGGTCATTCTGGATACATGTTCGTTCCAGAACCTTCTTCTCTGTCGTCCCCATCTGACAATATCTTCAACTTCGCACATCCTTCGGATTTCTGTGTTACGTACTCTATCACGAAGGGCTTTGCCACCGATACTCCTGAGTACCTTCATTTCGCTGGTTCAAAGGAGATTTTTGGTTCTGACAGTGTCGGCTCTGGACTCTATGCTGTATGTCATTATGGGGCGGACACAGGTCTTGTATATCCTCACCTTGCTTTGGATGTTCATACACTTGTTTTTCCAGATAGTGTTCTTTAAATAGAAGCGGCCTTTTGTATCCTTACACTCAACTTGTTTATTTTTTTTTGTTATATTTTTCAATCTGTCAATATAAGTTGGAGTGTCCCCCACTTACGACGGATAATCGGCACTCTACTATATTTAAATCTAAACAATTCAATTTACAAAGGATAGTTAATTCACTGTTTCGTAGATACAAAAAAAAAACACTTGTAAATCCACAGAAATTAAGGGGAAAAGAATTGTACATTAACTACAGTGGAGTGGAATATGAATCTTGTTACAAAAATAAATTTAAATAACTTAACAATATTTTTTTTTACCTAATTAAATAAATCGTGCATATATCAGACAAGACAATTTTTTTTTAAATTGGTAAAAATGTCCCCCGTGCTTTTTGACGTAATGTCTTCCTCGCAGGGTTGTGGAGTCGGAAAGAATGTCTTCTTCAATACCAACTCCGACTTCAGGTCCATATGACATATCAATAATATCCGAAAGTTCCATATCAATAACGGCCCTGTTTGACTTCTTCAGCTCGTTCCTGTTATATTACTTGGTTTTATACACCTGCTTGCAATAACCCCATAAGAGAAATCTGGAGCAGTGAGATCTGGTGACCTTGAAAGTCAACAAAACATATCTTTTTTGTTAAATTTACTACGCAAATTATCCATTACGGATCTTGTAACGTAACAAGTGTTTTCTGTTTACAGTGTATATCTTAATATCCCTTTTCGCTTGTTTGACAGAATTCTTCTTTACGATCCTCCGGTTGATACAAGTAAAGACACAATGGCCATCCATGTGGCATTATACCAAAAGTATACCAACATTGGAAAGCTGCATATAATACCAAAAATTTTCGGTTTAAAGCCATACAACTTGAGAATCAACAACTATACTGCCATCTTTGAAGCTAAGAAAAGAGAAATGATCAACAGTGCTTCTGTCATACTTTTTATTGTCTTTGCATACACAATACGTTTACTAACGGCAGATCGAAAAACATTCCTCGAATACAACGATTTGGTTTTGCAATGGTCGCAGAATATATCAGAGTGGGATTGTATGTTCACATCATTTCTGATTGTTTCATGGTCAATAGTTAAGAGAAATGAAATATGTTCTCTCTTAAACGACTTAGTCTCCTTCGATAATGATTTGATCTCTTTCAGAATCGTTGTGTGGAATAACGAGATACATAAAAGTGTTAACTTTATAACGTTTGTTATTTTCATTGTTATGTTTTTTACTAACATTATTTTACATGTATATTATTCGTTCATACTAAACGACTTTTTCTGGTACAATGTATATTACTATTTGACATTTATGACGTTTTACTGTATACATGTCACATCTTACAGGCAGCTTTTGCATTTTGTGGATATTTTACATTTTAGGTAAGTTTTTTCAAGTTTATTTGGGTCGTTTAGGAAGTTGTTAGATTGATATAAGTTAGGACACAATTGTCCTAACTAATTTAATTTCAAATGTGCTGAATGTATTTATTATTATGCAAAGTAATTTAAAAAATATTATTAAATTATGTGCTTGCTATTTTTCAAGAGACGCAGATTGGGTTTTCATGAGTGGAAATATATATGAAATCATCCGAGTCATATTGCAGGGGAAGGTGCATGGCAAAGTCATATTGCAGGGAAATGCCAAGTCATATTGCAGGGGAAGTTATATGGCCAATTCATATTGCAGGTGAAGGTGCATAGCCAAGTCACTGTAGCGACCGTGCGTGCGGTCACTGAACCCACCAAGGCGACCCTTGTCCGCGCGGTCATTAAACTCGCCTGTGGCCAGTGCGAGACGGCGCCAGGCGAAGGTCATCCGCGCGGTCATTGAATTCACTAGTAGCGAAGAGCGAGATACCGATATATATCTTGCCTCTCCTGCATAACGTAGTATGAAATGTATATAGAACGTGCAACAATAACATATGCCCAGCGGAACCGAGGTAGCGACATGATCTGCGCCGTTCCATACATTATAAATACAGACGCTTACAATAAACTTTCTCTTTACTTATTTCGATCTCGACGACTTTAATTCAAACAGCCTCATCCTTATATGCGAAACAGAAGTACCTAAAGTGGTGACCCCGACGTACATATTACTTTTTTGGGCCTGGTTGTGGAAACAGGTCACCCGGCATTCTATGAATTAAAAGACAGATCTTCGATGGTTTTTGCGTTTCAAAGACGCTAATTTCGACCTGAAAGATATAGAGCGTTCCGGACGACCAGTGGACTTCGATGAGGACCGCTTAAACCATATTATTCATAAATATTCCCTTCAAACCGCCGTCGAATTGGCTGAGCAGATGAATTGTAGTCACATGACTGTATACCGCCATCATAAATCAATGGGAAAAGTTCAGAAATTCGGCGCTTGGGTTCCACATGTTTTGAGTGAGAACAACAAAAATCAACGTTCGACAATTTCTACTGGTTTGCTCGCGCGTCATCGAGCTACGCATGGCCGCAAGCAAAGGTTCCTTTACCGCATCATTACTGGTGGTGAGAAATGGTTTGAAAATGGTGATGAAAAATGTTTAAAGGGGATCTTCATGAATAATATGGTTTAAACGGTCCTCATCGCAGTCCACTGGTCGTCCGGAACGCTCCATGTCTTTCAAGTCGAAATTACCGTATTTAAAACGCAAAAACCATCGATGAGCTGTCATTTAATTCATAGCAACTTCACCGTACACTTCGCAAATACTGCGAGCAGCTTTGGCAGTTTTATTGCCTCGGACGAAACCCGAACATAAGGAGGTATCGAAAATGCTCACTTTCGTCTACTTGACATTCCACTTTGAAGGCTTGTAATCAAATAAAATAATATATGTAACGTACAAGCAAACACAATATCTTAAAGAGCAGAAAATTTTCTTTCGAATGGCGTACAACCTTTACCATTTTGTTCTACTTTTGGTGCTCATTTTTAAATTGGAAAATAACGGACACGACTTATGTTAACACCTAATAAATTTTTATCTTTACAATATTGCTTAACTGCCGGCACGAAATGTAAAGTGAATCAATCTTTAAATATTAACGCAGTAACCCAGGTTTCTTTATTTGATTTCCAAATGACCGGAAGCAATTCTTTATCTTTCCCTTTCAACGTTCGGGGATTTTCTGCTTGATAAACTAAAATTGGCTTCAATTTTAAATCACCAGCTAAGTTTCCACCAAGAAGCAATGTCAATCGGTTTATTATTGGCAAAAATCTAAAAAAATGTTTTTTTTTTAAATGTTCGAAAACGAGAATTGTGCGAAAGTAAAATGTGCGAAAGTCGAGGGCCACCTGTATCAATAAGATATTAAGTTCTTGCAAGGGGGTCGCAAAGTTTTAATTTAATTGCTTTTATCTTTTGGGGGTTCCAAGGTTAGAAAGGTTGGGAAACAACGCTTTACCGATTCCCAATAAGTGTTACCCTATGAAAAATGTTTAGAACTCATATTTTAAATTCTTTTTAATTACATTTTTATCAAAACAAATGTAAACGTGTATAGTATCTAATGTGACATTAATGAAAAATATTTAAGGGACAAATTAATTAAAATCAATTAATAAATGTGTCCTCTTAAAGAAGTGACACTAATTGGATTTGTACAACATAGTTAATTTCCTTCCCTTCAGGAGACAAAGCCTGCTTTATTAACCCTTATGTATGATTATTTTTTATATACTTCTCAAGTGTCACAAGACCCAGGCAAGTTTGCGACGCCATCTGTATTTCATCCAAGAATTTAATAAAAGCTCTCAATTTGAAATACCCTATACTTTGGAGCAAAAGTCAATATAAAACCACCACACTATTTTTTTTAGAAAATCACATGTTTATGTTCAGCGATTTGTAGGTTACGTTTCTCAGCATTGAGGTCACGACGACAAAGAAGAGTATATATAGTATATATAACACGATTAACTCCAATAATTTAAGTAAACCCTTCACAAAAGTCATAATTTCTTATTCAAATATAGGGAAAAGTTATCTTGATTTCAGTCGTGTCTTAAAGTGTTTATATAATAAAAGAGGTAAATCAAGGATGTGTTATGTGACGCTCGTTGTTTTACATTTACATAGATTCATGTGTGAAGAGCTAACTGAGGATAATTTTATTGGTGGCATACAAATATTTTATTGGAATGTGTACAGATTTCTGTTTGTTGATGATATGGTAGTGTTATCAAAGAATGAGGATAAATTGCAGAGTTTGATTGGTAAATTGTCTAAGAGATGCAAAAAGAAAGATCTTAGAATTAATGTTTGTAGCCCAAAGTCTTGATGATAGAAAAGTAAATGTTATGTTAAAAATGTTATGTATGATATATGAAAGCAATGAAAGATTAGAACAAGTTAAGAAACTCTACTATTTAGGCATTATGAAGGATGATGATGGAAGAATTATAAATATATTGATAGGCTTGTATCATTTTCAATGACATTTAAAAAGAATCAAGTGTTTTCGTGGTGACCTGATTAATTATTGGCCATGCTTCAACATAACATAAATGGCCATGCTTCAACATAACATAAATGGCCATGCTTCAACATAACATAATTGGTCATGTTTCAACATAACATGGAAATAAGACGAACACAGCGACGCAAAATTCGCATTCACAAGTCAGAATTAAAATAGTTGATGCAGAAGATATTTTGCATGTTGAAGAGGCTGTTGTCGTGTCATCTTTACTCTTATTTTGATATTTCGAGACTTGTACCATTTATTGGCCAACTTATCAATCATAAATTATTCTCATCCGTTTTGTTTTAAGAAATAACCGACTTTGGCCAGAAATCAGACTAACAACAACTGAAGAATAGTTATGAATATTTAATTTTATTTTCATTTCGCATTGAGAAATCAACAAACAAGTGATATAATTGAAAGCATCGTTGTTCAATTATGTTGTTTTAGATAAAGAAACATTGTATTGTTGTTCTTAGCTCAGTTTCTGTATCAGGCTTAGCCCGTGTCATTGTTAGAGCAAACTCACTATCTGATGTTGATCCAAACATTGCAGAGAGAATAGATTTTATCTATGGTCTGGTGTATTCTTGCGATTTAATATATTGATACACGTTTTGTTATCTTAAGCTGAGATATACAGTACGTAGATTCTCGGGACACGCCTTTCATTTAGATTCTACGTAAGGTGTCCATTATTCTGTATAATATATTATACTAAATGTCTCATTGTAATACCAAAGCCACTCTCAAGTGTTTGCCCAATTATTGCTTGTTTTCGTCTATGATCCAGTGGATTCCTATGATTCAATATATTGACACACGTTTTATTATCTTACTCTGATATATATAACCTAAATTCCCGAGACACACATTTTATTAAGATTCTACGTAAGGTGTCCATAATTCTGTATATATTATACTAAATATCTCATTGTAATACCAAAGTCACTCTCTAATGTTTGCCCAAATATTGCCGACACGATCGTTTTCGTCCATGATCCAGTGGATTCCTGTGATTCAATATTGACACATATTTTGTTGTCTAGCATTAAGAAATATCATATACGCTACTTAGAGACAAATTGTTCATTTCGATTCTACATTAGGTGTCTATAATTCTTTGTATGCGATATTAATATTAAAACACGTGGGATTTGAGTCCATTATTATTGACAGATTAAAAAATAACAAAAAAATAAGTATAATGAAATGTAGAGATCTCCAATCTTTTGAACCTAAGGGCCACACTGACTCCTTTACTAAGTCCCAAGGGCCAGGACCTAGCTAGCTCATCGTACCAACACACTGTAGTTTTGAATTACGCGCAAATTTTCATATTGGGACTAGCCGGCGAGTGAGATGTCTATGGCGCAGGGTGCGAGGGTGGACTCCCCTCCGTTCGCAATTTCGGTTGGTACTTACGGGCAAGTGTCAAAGACATTTCATTGCGGCGGAGATAACCGATGCGCGAAAAGCGAAATATAGTGCGACTAGTGTGTTTTGTGACTATAGTAGTTAACTAAAAACATCTGATTATTATTTTGTATGGTTGACTTACATTGTAAATTTTACAATGTAATCAAAATAAACTATGACGGGCCGGATACCGGGCATATCCGAAAACCGAATTTGGTGGTGCTCGCGGGCCGGTGTTGGCCTGCGGGCCGTAGTTTGGAGACCCCTGATGTAGATAACTGAAAGAGTATTAAATGGGAAATTTACCCACATGTTTAAAAAAACATAATTGGAATAAAAAGTCGCAGTAAATGTATCAGGAGAAAATGAACTTCAAAGAAACCTTTGCACTTCTACTGATAAGTGATAATACCACATTCTGCTTTAGGTGTAGAGTAATGTATATGTGTAGTGTTCATATATAATTATAAATTTTGATATATTGATTTCAAAATACTTTTTATTAGTCATTGAAGTATAATGTATGACATTTAAACACTAAAAACAATATCCGCCAAATGTCCACCTCTTGCAGCTACACAGATGTCCACTCTTTTGTCAAAATTTTCGATAACATTTTGGCAAAACTGCAGTTAAAACTTACCAATAACGCGAATAATTTCGTCCTTCAGCTCAGGAATTCATCGAGGGTCATTAATATAAACCTGGCTTTTCACGTAACCCCAGAGAAAATAGTCCAACGGTGTCAGATCACATGATCTTGATGGGCAATTAACATCACCGTTTCCGGAGATTACAATACATAAAATAATTCAACAATTTGAACGCGTTGTTGTACTGTATACGATTCAATTTTTATAAATGTCATACATTACACTTCTCAAATGTCACAAGACCCAGGCAAGTTCGCGATGCCATCTGTGTTTTATCTAAGAATTTAAAAAAAAACGTTCAATTTGAAAGGCCATTTAGCTGCACACGTCACCCCACCCATATCTCGAAAACTTAGAGGTAGATCATTCCATGCTACAAGACCAGAAACGGTAAAAACCCTCTCGGCTTTATAAAAAAATAAATATTATATAAACATTACACAATACACTACACTACACCTAAAGCCGAATGTGTTACTACCACACATCGGAAGATCTACCAAAGTTACTTTGTAGTTCGTCATTCCTTCGTAAGTTTTCTGCAGGTTTTCTTACCAAATATGTTTTTAAATATAATATATACATATCCACAGTCACCAACTTCCTATCTTTACACTCTCCTTCTTCCTCTTCTTTTAGACCTGTTATGGTCCTGCATCATCGTTTCCATCTTGTGACGTCGACTGCCAGCTGTCTTTCCATCTTTTGGGAGGTCGTCCTGGAGGTCTGTTTGCTTGGGGGATACTGTCCCTGGCCATTCTTACGGCTCTTGGTTTCGCCATTCTGGATACATGTTCGTTCCAGAACCTTCTTCTCTTTCGTCCCCATCTGACAATATCTTCAACTTCGCACATCCTTCGGATTTCTGTGTTTCATACTCTATCACGAAGGGTTTCGCCAGCGATACTCCTGAGTACCTTCATTTCGCTGGTTCGAAGGAGATTTTTGGTTCTGACAGTGTCGGCGCTGGACTCTATGCTGTATGTCATTATGGGGCGGACACAGGTCTTGTATATCCTCACCTTGCTTTGGATGTTCATATACTTGTTTTTCCAGATAGTGTTCTTTAAACATCCGGAAATAACTGCGGCCTTTTGTATCCTTATACTCAACTTTTTTTTTGTTATATTTTTCAATCTGTCAATATTAGTTGGAGTGTCCCCCACTTACCACGGATAATCGGCACTCTACTGTATTTAAATCTAAAACATTCAATTTACAAAGGATAATTCACTGTTTCGTAGATACAAAAAAAAACACTTGTAAATCCACAGAAATTAAGGGGAAAAGAACTGTACATTAACTACAGTGGAGTGGAATATGAATCTTGTTACAAAAATAAATTTAAATAACTTGATAATATTTTTTTTTACCTAATTAAATGAATCGTGCATTTATCAGACAAGACGCATTTTTTTTAAAATTGGTATAAATGTCCCCCGTGCTTTTTGACGCAATGGCTTCCTCGCTGGGTTGTGGAGTGGTAAAAAATGTCTTCTTCAATACCAACTCCGACTTCAGGTCCATATGACATATCAATAATATCCGATAGTTCCATATCAATAACGGCCCTGTTTGACTTCTTCAGCTCGTTCCTGTTGTATTACTTGGTTTTATACACCTGCTTGCAATAACCCCATAAGAGAAATCTGGAGCAGTGAGATCTGGTGACCTTGAAAGTCAACAAAACATATCTTTTTTGTTAAATTTACTACGCAAATTATCCATTACGGATCTTGTAACGTAACAAGTGTTTTCTGTTTACAGTGTATATCTTAATATCCCTTTTCGCTTGTTTGACAGAATTCTTCTTTACGATCCTCCGGTTGATACAAGTAAAGACACAATGGCCATCCATGTGGCATTATACCAAAAGTATACCAACATTGGAAAGCTGCATATAATACCAAAAATTTTCGGTTTAAAGCCATACAACTTGAGAATCAACAACTATACTGCCATCTTTGAAGCTAAGAAAAGAGAAATGATCAACAGTGCTTCTGTCATACTTTTTATTGTCTTTGCATACACAATACGTTTACTAACGGCAGATCGAAAAACATTCCTCGAATACAACGATTTGGTTTTGCAATGGTCGCGGAATATAGTAGAGTGGAATTGTATGTTCACAGCATTTCTGATTGTTTCATGGTCAATAGTTAAGAGAAATAAAATATGTTCTCTCTTAAACGACTTAGTCTCCTTCGATAATGATTTGATCTCTTTCGAAATCGTTGTGTGGAATAACGAGATTCATAAAAGTGTTAACTTTATAACGTTTGTTATTTTCATTGTTATGTTTTTTATTAACATTATTTTACAAGTATATTATTCGTTCATACTAAACGACTTTTTCTGGTACAATATATATTACTATCTGACATTTATGACGTTTTACTGTATACATGTCACATCTTACAGGCAGCTTTTGCATTTTGTGGATATTTTACATTTTAGGTAAGTTCAGTGAGTTTTTTCAAATTTATTTGGGTTGTTTAGGAAGTTGTTAGATTGATATAAGTTAGGACACAATTGTCTTAACTAATTTAATTTCAAATGTGCTTAATGTATTTATTATTATGCAAAGTAATTTAAAAAACGCTAATTTCGACCTGAAAGATATAGAGCGTTCCGGACGACCGGTGGACTTCGATGAGGACCGCTTAAACCATATTATTCATAAATATTCCCTTCAAACCGCCGTCGAATTGGCTGAGCAGATGAATTGTAGTCACATGACTGTATACCGCCATCATAAATCAATGGGAAAAGTTCAGAAATTCGGCGCTTGGGTTCCACATGTTTTGAGTGAGAACAACAAAAATCAACGTTCGACAATTTTTACTGGTTTGCTCGCGCGTCATCGAGCTACGCATGGCCGCAAGCAAAGGTTCCTTTACCGCATCATTACTGGTGGTGAGAAATGGTTTGAAAATGGTGATGAAAAATGTTTAAAGGGGATCTTCATGAATAATATGGTTTAAACGGTCTTCATCGCAGTCCACTGGTCGTCCGGAACGCTCCATGTCTTTCAAGTCGAAATGACCGTATTTAAAACGCAAAAACCATCGATGAGCTGTCATTTAATTCATAGCAACTTCACCGTACACTTCGCAAATACTGCGAGCAGCTTTGGCAGTTTTATTGCCTCGGACGAAACCCGAACATAAGGAGGTATCGAAAATGCTCACTTTCGTCTACTTGACATTCCACTTTGAAGGCTTGTAATCAAATAAAATAATATATGTAACGTACAAGCAAACACAATATCTTAAAGAGCAGAAAATTTTCTTTCGAATGGCGTACAACCTTTACCATTTTGTTCTACTTTTGGTGCTCATTTTTAAATTGAAAAATAACGGACATAACTTATGTTAACACCTAATAAATTTTTATCTTTACAATATTGCTTAACTGCCGGCACGAAATGTAAAGTGAATCAATCTTTAAATATTAACGCAGTAACCCAGGTTTCTTTATTTGATTTCCAAATGACCGGAAGCAATTCTTTATCTTTCCCTTTCAACGTTCGGGGATTTTCTGCTTGATAAACTAAAATTGGCTTCAATTTTAAATCACCAGCTCAGTTTCCACCAAGAAGCAATGTCAATCGGTTTATTATTGGCAAAAATCTAAAAAAATGTTTTTTTTTTAAATGTTCGAAAACGAGAATTGTGCGAAAGTAAAATGTGCGAAAGTCGAGGGCCACCTGTATCAATAAGATATTAAGTTCTTGCAAGGGGGTCGCAAAGTTTTAATTTAATTGCTTTTATCTTTTGGGGGTTCCAAGGTTAGAAAGGTTGGGAAACAACGCTTTACCGATTCCCAATAAGTGTTACCCTATGAAAAATGTTTAGAACTCATATTTTAAATTCTTTTTAATTACATTTTTATCAAAACAAATGTAAACGTGTATCTAATGTGACATTAATGAAAAAAATTTAAGGGACAAATTAATTAAAATTAATTAATAAATGTGTTATCTTAAGAAGTGACACTAATTGGATTTGTACAACATAGTTAATATTGGAATGAAATTTCCTTCCCTTCAGGAGACAAAGCCTGCTTTATTAACCCTTATGTATGATTATTTTTTATATACTTCTCAAGTGTCACAAGACCCAGGCAAGTTCGCGACGCAATCTGTATTTCATACAAGATTTTTAAAAAGCGCTCAATTTGAAAGACCCTATACTTTGGAGCAAAAGTCAATAGAAAACCACCACACTATTTTTCTTAGAAAATCACATGATTATGCTCTACGATTTGTAGGTTACATTTCTCAGCATTGAGGTCAAGACGACAAAGAAGAGTATATATATAACACGGTTAACTCCAATAATTCAAGTAAACCCTTCACAAAAATGTGAATTTCTAATTCAGATACTGGGAAAAGTTATCTTGATTTCAATCGGGTCTTTAAGTGTTTAAATAATAAAAGAGGTAAATCAAGGACGTGTTATGTGACGCTGGTTGTTTTACATTTATATAGATTCATACGTGCCGAGTTTGCACGGGATAATTTTATTAGTGGAATACAAATGTTTTATGGGAATGTGTACAGATTTCTGTTTGTTGATGATATGGTAGTGTTATGGTAGTGTTATCAAAGAATGGTGATAAGTTGCAGAGTTTGATTGGTAAATTGTCTGAGAGTTGAAAACAGAAAGATATTAGAATAAATATTGCGTGACCCAAAGTTTTTATGATAGAAAAGTAAATGTTATGTATGATATATGAAAGCAATGAAAGATAAGAACAAGTTAAGAAATTCTACTATTTAGGCAGTATGAAGGGAGATGATGGAAGAATTATAAATATATTGATAGGCTTGTATCATTTTCAACGACATTTAAAAAGAATCAAGTGTTTTCGTGGTGACCTGAATAATTGGCCATGCTTCAACATAACATAAATGGCCATGCTTCAACATAACATAATTGGTCATGTTTCAACATAACATGGAAATAAGACGAACACAGCGACGCAAAATTCGCATTCACAAGTCAGAATTAAAATAGTTGATGCAGAAGAGATTTTACATTTTGAAGAAGCTGTTTCGTGTCATCTATACTCCTACTTTGATATTTCGAGACTTGTACCATTTATTGGCCAACTTATCAATCATAAATTATTCTCATCCGTTTTGTTTTAAGAAATAACCGACTTTGGCCAGAAATCAGACTAACAACAACTGAAGAAAAGTTATGAATATTTTATTTTATTTTCATTTCGCATTGAGAAATCAACAAACAAGTGATATAATTGAAAGTGTCACTGTCCAAATATGTTGTTTTAGGTAAAGATACATGGTATTGTTGTTCTTAGCTCAGTTTCTGTTTCAGACTTAGCCTGTTTCATTGTTAGAGTACAGTCACTATCTGATGTTGATCCAAACATTGCAGAGAGAATAGATTTTATCTATGGTCTGGTGTATTCCTGCGATTTAATATATTGACACACGTTTTGTTATCTTACGCTGAGATATACAGTACCTAAATTCTTGGAAAACACTTTTTATTTAAATTCTACGTAAGGTGTCCATAATTCTGTATATACTAAACAAAATGTCACATTGTAATACCAAAGTCGCTCTCTAATGTTTGCCCAAATACTGCCGACACGATCGTTTTCGTCCATGATCCAGTGGATTCCTGTGATTCAATATATTGACACACATTTTGTTGTCTAACATTAAGAAATATCATATACGCTACTAAGAGATAAATTATTAGAAAATAATCTTGTGACGTCGACTGCCAGCTGTCTTTCCATCTTTTGGGAGGTCGTCCTGGAGGTCTGCTTGCTTGGGGGATACAGTCCCTGGCCATTCTGGATACATGTTCGTTCCAGAACCTTCTTCTCTGTCGTCCCCATCTGACAATATCTTCAACTTCGCACATCCTTCGGATTTCTGTGTTACGTACTCTATCACGAAGGGCTTTGCCACCGATACTCCTGAGTACCTTCATTTCGCTGGTTCAAAGGAGATTTTTGGTTCTGATAGTGTCGGCTCTGGACTCTATGCTGTATGTCATTATGGGGCGGACACAGGTCTTGTATATCCTCACCTTGCTTTGGATGTTCATACACTTGTTTTTCCAGATAGTGTTCTTTAAATAGAAGCGGCCTTTTGTATCCTTACACTCAACTTGTTTATTTTTTTTTGTTATATTTTTCAATCTGTCAATATAAGTTGGAGTGTCCCCCACTTACGACGGATAATCGGCACTCTACTATATTTAAATCTAAACAATTCAATTTACAAAGGATAGTTAATTCACTGTTTCGTAGATACAAAAAAAAACACTTGTAAATCCACAGAAATTAAGGGGAAAAGAATTGTACATTAACTACAGTGGAGTGGAATATGAATCTTGTTACAAACCCCATAAGTAGAAATCTGGAGCAGTGAGATCTGGTGACCTTGAAAGTCAACGAATCATACATTTTTTGTTAAATTTACTACGCAAATTATCAATTTCGGATCTTGTGACGTAACAAGTGTTTTCAGTTTTCTGTTTACCATGTATATCTTAATATCCCTTTTGGCTTGTTTGACAGAATTCTTCTTTACGATCCTCCGGTTGATACAAGTAAAGACACAATGGCCATCCATGTGGCATTATACCAAAAGTATACCAAAATTGGAAAGCTGCATGTAATACCAAGAATTTTCGGTTTAAAGCCATACAACTTGAGAATCAACAACTATACTGCCATCTTTGAAGCTAAGAAAAGAGAAATGGTCAACAGTGCTTCTGTCATAGTTTTTATTATATTTGCATACACAATACGTTTACTAACGGCAGATCGAAAAACATTCCTCGAATACAACGATTTGGTTTTGCAATGGTCGCAGAATATAGTAGAGTGGAATTGTATGTTCACAGCATTTCTGATTGTTTCATGGTCAATAGTTAAGAGAAATAAAATATGTTCTGTCTTAAACGACTTAGTCTCCTTCGATAATGATTTGATCTCTTTCGGAATCGTTGTGTGGAATAACGAGATTCATAAAAGTGTTAACTTTATAACGTTTGTTATTTTCATTGTTATGTTTTTTATTAACATTATTGCAAATGTATATGCTTCGTTCATACTAAACGACTTTTTCTGGTACAATATATATTACTATCTGACATTTATGACGTTTTACTGTATACATGTCACATCTTACAGGCAGCTTTTGCATTTTGTGGATATTTTACATTTTAGGTAAGTTTTTTCAAGTTTATTTGGGTCGTTTAGGAAGTTGTTAGATTGATATAAGTTAGGACACAATTGTCCTAACTAATTTAATTTCAAATGTGCTGAATGTATTTATTATTATGCAAAGTAATTTAAAAAATATTATTAAATTATGTGCTTGCTATTTTTCAAGAGACGCAGATTGGGTATTTCATGAGTGGAAATATATATGAAATCATCCGAGTCATATTGCAGGGGAAGGTGCATGGCAAAGTCATATTGCAGGGAAATGCCAAGTCATATTGCAGGGGAAGGTATATGGCCAATTCATATTGCAGGTGAAGGTGCATAGCCAAGTCACTGTAGCGACCGTGCGTGCGGTCACTGAACCCACCAAGGCGACCCTTGTCCGCGCGGTCATTAAACTCGCCTGTGGCCAGTGCGAGACGGCGCCAGGCGAAGGTCATCCGCGCGGTCATTGAATTCACTAGTAGCGAAGAGCGAGATACCGATATATATCTTGCCTCTCCTGCATAACGTAGTATGAAATGTATATAGAACGTGCAACAATAACATATGCCCAGCGGAACCGAGATAGCGACATGATCTGCGCCGTTCCATACATTATAAATACAGACGCTTACAATAAACTTTCTCTTTACTTATTTCGATCTCGACGACTTTAATTCAAACAGCCTCATCCTTATATGCGAAACAGAAGTACCTAAAGTGGTGACCCCGACGTACATATTACTTTTTTGGGCCTGGTTGTGGAAACAGGTCACCCGGCATTCTATGAATTAAAAGACAGATCTTCGATGGTTTTTGCGTTTCAAAGACGCTAATTTCGACTTGAAAGATATAGAGCGTTCCGGACGACCAGTGGACTTCGATGAGGACCGCTTAAACCATATTATTCATAAATATTCCCTTCAAACCGCCGTCGAATTGGCTGAGCAGATGAATTGTAGTCACATGACTGTATACCGCCATCATAAATCAATGGGAAAAGTTCAGAAATTCGGCGCTTGGGTTCCACATGTTTTGAGTGAGAACAACAAAAATCAACGTTCGACAATTTCTACTGGTTTGCTCGCGCGTCATCGAGCTACGCATGGCCGCAAGCAAAGGTTCCTTTACCGCATCATTACTGGTGGTGAGAAATGGTTTGAAAATGGTGATGAAAAATGTTTAAAGGGGATCTTCATGAATAATATGGTTTAAACGGTCCTCATCGCAGTCCACCGGTCGTCCGGAACGCTCCATGTCTTTCAAGTCGAAATTACCGTATTTAAAACGCAAAAACCATCGATGAGCTGTCATTTAATTCATAGCAACTTCACCGTACACTTCGCAAATACTGCGAGCAGCTTTGGCAGTTTTATTGCCTCGGACGAAACCCGAACATAAGGAGGTATCGAAAATGCTCACTTTCGTCTACTTGACATTCCACTTTGAAGGCTTGTAATCAAATAAAATAATATATGTAACGTACAAGCAAACACAATATCTTAAAGAGCAGAAAATTTTCTTTCGAATGGCGTACAACCTTTACCATTTTGTTCTACTTTTGGTGCTCATTTTTAAATTGAAAAATAACGGACATAACTTATGTTAACACCTAATAAATGTTTATCTTTACAATATTGCTTAACTGCCGGCACGAAATGTAAAGTGAATCAATCTTTAAATATTAACGCAGTAACCCAGGCTTTTTTATTTGATTTCCAAATGACTGGAAGCAATTCGTTATCTTTCCCTTTCAACGTTCGGGGATTTTCTGCTTGATAAACTAAAATTGGCTTCAATTTTAAATCACCAGCTCAGTTTCCACCAAGAAGCAATGTCAATCGGTTTATTATTGGCAAAAATCTAAAAAAATGTTTTTTTTTTAAATGTTCGAAAACGAGAATTGTGCGAAAGTAAAATGTGCGAAAGTCGAGGGCCACCTGTATCAATAAGATATTAAGTTTTTGCAAGGGGGTCGCAAAGTTTTAATTTTATTGCTTTTATCTTTTGGGGGTTCCAAGGTTAGAAAGGTTGGGAAACAACGCTTTACCGATTCCCAACAAGTGTTACCCTATGAAAAATGTTTAGAACTCATATTTTAAATTCTTTTTAATTACATTTTTATCAAAACAAATGTAAACGTGTATCTAATGTGACATTAATGAAAAAAAATTAAGGGACAAATTAATTAAAATTAATTAATAAATGTGTTATCTTAAGAAGTGACACTAATTGGATTTGTACAACATAGTTAATATTGGAATGAAATTTCCTTCCCTTCAGGAGACAAAGCCTGCTTTATTAACCCTTATGTATGATTATTTTTTATATACTTCTCAAGTGTCACAAGACCCAGGCAAGTTCGCGACGCAATCTGTATTTCATCCAAGATTTTTAAAAAGCGCTCAATTTGAAAGACCCTATACTTTGGAGCAAAAGTCAATAGAAAACCACCACACTATTTTTCTTAGAAAATCACATGATTATGCTCTACGATTTGTAGGTTACGTTTCTCAGCATTGAGGTCACGACGACAAAGAAGAGTTTATATATATAACACGGTTAACTCCAATAATTCAAGTAAACCCTTCACAAATATGTGAATTTCTAATTCAGATACTGGGAAAAGTTATCTTGATTTCAATCGGGTCTTTAAGTGTTTATATAATAAAAGAGGTAAATCAAGGATGTGTTATGTGACGCTGGTTGTTTTACATTTATATAGACTCATACGTGCCGAGTTTGCACGGGATAATTTTATTAGTGGAATACAAATGTTTTATGGGAATGTGTACAGATTTCTGTTTGTTGATGATATGGTAGTGTTATGGTAGTGTTATCAAAGAATGGTGATAAGTTGCAGAGTTTGATTGGTTAATTGTCTGAGAGTTGAAAAAAGAAAGATATTAGAATAAATATTGCGTGACCCAAAGTTTTTATGATAGAAAAGTAAATGTTATGTATGATATATGAAAGCAATGAAAGATAAGAACAAGTTAAGAAATTCTACTATTTAGGCAGTATGAAGAGAGATGATGGAAGAATTATAAATATATTGATAGGCTTGTATCATTTTCAATGACATTTAAAAAGAATCAAGTGTTTTCGTGGTGA
Organism: Odontocerum albicorne; assembly: GCA_949825065.1. Taxonomy (NCBI): domain Eukaryota; kingdom Metazoa; phylum Arthropoda; class Insecta; order Trichoptera; family Odontoceridae; genus Odontocerum; species Odontocerum albicorne. The sequence goes on from OX463866.1 coordinate 3,281,722, forward strand.
CCTGAATAATTGGCCATGCTTCAACATAACATAAATGGCCATGCTTCAACATAACATAATTGGTCATGTTTCAACATAACATGGAAATAAGACGAACACAGCGACGCAAAATTCGCATTCACAAGTCAGAATTAAAATAGTTGATGCAGAAGAGATTTTACATTTTGAAGAAGCTGTTTCGTGTCATCTATACTCCTACTTTGATATTTCGAGACTTGTACCATTTATTGGCCAACTTATCAATCATAAATTATTCTCATATTGACTTTGGCCACAAATCAGACTAACAACAACTGAAGAATAGTTATGAATATTTTATTTTATTTTCATTTCGCATTGAGAAATCAACAAACAAGTGATATAATTGAAAGCATCGTTGTTCAATTATGTTGTTTTAGATAAAGAAACATTGTATTGTTGTTCTTAGCTCAGTTTCTGTTTCAGACTTAGCCTGTGTCATTGTTAGAGCAAACTCACTATCTGATGTTGATCCAAACATTGCAGAGAGAATAGATTTTATCTATGGTCTGGTGTATTCTTGCGATTTAATATATTGACACACGTTTTGTTATCTTACGCTGAGATATACAGTACCTAAATTCTTGGAAAACACTTTTTATTTAAATTCTACGTAAGGTGTCCATAATTCTGTATATATTAAACAAAATGTCACATTGTAATACCAAAGTCGCTCTCTAATGTTTGCCCAAATACTGCCGACACGATCGTTTTCGTCCATGATCCAGTGGATTCCTGTGATTCAATATATTGACACACATTTTGTTGTCTAACATTAAGAAATATCATATACGCTACTAAGAGATAAATTATTAGAAAATAATCTTGTGACGTCGACTGCCAGCTGTCTTTCCATCTTTTGGAGGTCATCCTGGAGGTCTGCTTGCTTGGGGGATACAGTCCCTGGTCATTCTGGATACATCTTCGTTCCAGAACCTTCTTCTCTGTCGTCCCCATCTGACAATATCTTCAACTTCGCACATCCTTCGGATTTCTGTGTTACGTACTCTATCACGAAGGGCTTTGCCACCGATACTCCTGAGTACCTTCATTTCGCTGGTTCAAAGGAGATTTTTGGTTCTGATAGTGTCGGCTCTGGACTCTATGCTGTATGTCATTATGGGGCGGACACAGGTCTTGTATATCCTCACCTTGCTTTGGATGTTCATACACTTGTTTTTCCAGATAGTGTTCTTTAAACATCCGTAAATAGAAGCGGCCTTTTGTATCCTTACACTCAACTTGTTTATTTTTTTTTGTTATATTTTTCAATCTGTCAATATAAGTTGGAGTGTCCCCCACTTACGACGGATAATCGGCACTCTACTGTATTTAAATCTAAACAATTCAATTTACAAAGGATAGTTAATTCACTGTTTCGTAGATACAAAAAAAAACACTTGTAAATCCACAGAAATTAAGGGGAAAAGAATTGTACACTAACTGCAGGGGAGTGGAATATGAATCTTGTTACAAAAATAAATTTAAATAACTTAACAATATTTTTTTTTACCTAATTAAATAAATCGTGCATATATCAGACAAGACAATTTTTTTTTAAATTGGTAAAAATGTCCCCCGTGCTTTTTGACGTAATGTCTTCCTCGCAGGGTTGTGGAGTCGGAAAGAATGTCTTCTTCAATACTAACTCCGACTTCAGGTCCATATGACATATCAATAATATCCGATAGTTCCATATCAATAACGGCCCTGTTTGACGTCTTCAGCTCGTTCCTGTTGTTTGGCTTGGTTTTATACACCTGCTTGCAATAACCCCATAAGCAGAAATCTGGAGCAGTGAGATCTGGTGACCTTGAAAGTCAACGAAACATACATTTTTTGTTAAATTTACTACGCAAATTATCAATTACGGATCTTGTAACGTAACAAGTGTGTTCAGTTTTCTGTTTACCATGTATATCTTAATATCCATTTTGGTTTGTTTGACAGAATTCTTCTTTACGATCCTCCGATTGATACAAGTAAAGACACAATGGCCATCCATGTGGCATTATACCAAAAGTATACCAAAATTGGAAAGCTGCATGTAATACCAAGAATTTTCGGTTTAAAGCCATACAACTTGAGAATCAACAACTATACTGCCATCTTTGAAGCTAAGAAAAGAGAAATGGTGAACAGTGCTTCTGTCATAGTTTTTATTATATTTGCATACACAATACGTTTACTAACGGCAGATCGAAAAACATTCCTCGAATACAACGATTTGGTTTTGCAATGGTCGCAGAATATAGTAGAGTGGAATTGTATGTTCACATCATTTCTGATTGTTTCATGGTCAATAGTTAAGAGAAATAAAATATGTTCTCTCTTAAACGACTTAGTCTCCTTCGATAATGATTTGATCTCTTTCGGAATCGTTGTGTGGAATAACGAGATTCATAAAAGTGTTAACTTTATAACGTTTGTTATTTTCATTGTTATGTTTTTTCTTAACATTATTTTACATGTATATAGTTTATTCATACTAAACGACTTTTTCTGGTACAATATATATTACTATCTGACATTTATGACGTTTTACTGTATACATGTCACATCTTACAGGCAGTTTTTGCATTTTGTGGATATTTTACATTTTAGGTAAGTTCAGTGAGTTTTTTCAAATTTATTTGGGTTGCTAAGGAAGTTGTTAGATTGATATAAGTTAGGACACAATTGTCTTAACTAATTTAATTTCAAATGTGCTGAATGTATTTATTATTATGCAAAGTAATTAAAAAAAATGTATTATATTATGTGCTTGCTGCTTTTCAAGAGGAGAAGATTGGGCATTTCATGAGAGTAATAATATGGTATAAGCGGTCCTCATCTCAGTTCACTGGTCGTCCGGAACGCTCCGTGTATTTCAGGTCGAAATTACCGTATTTGAAGCGCTAAAACCATCGATGAGCTGTCATTTAATTCATAGCATCTTCACCGTACACTTCGCAGGTGCTGAATGTATTTATTATTATGCAAAGTAATTTAAAATATATTATTATATTATGTGCTTGCTGTTTTTTGAGAGGGCAGATTGGGTATTTCATGAGAGGAAATAAATATGAAATCATCCGAGTCATATTGCAGGGGAAGGTGCATGGCAAATCATATTACAAGGAAATGCCAAGTCATATTGCAGGGGAAGGTGCTTGGCCAAGTCATATTGATATATTATTTTATTTGAGCCTGGTTGTGGAAACCGGTCACCCGGCATTCTATGAATTAAAAGACAGCTCATCGGTGGTTTTTGTGTTTCAAAGACGGTAATTTCGACCTGAAAGACATGGAGCGTTCCGGACGACCAGTGGACTTCGATGAGGACGGCTTAAACCATATTATTCATAAAGATTCCCTTCAAACCACCGTCTTATTGGCTGAGCAGATGAATTGTAGTCACATGACTGTATACCGCCATCTTAAATCAATGGGAAAAGTCCAGAAGTTCGGCACTTGGGTTCCACATGTTTTGAGTGAAAACAACAAAAATCAACATTCGACAATTTCTGCTGGTTTGCTCGCGAGTCATCGAGCTACGCATGGCCACAAGCAAAGGTTCCTTTACCGCATCATTACTGGTGACGAAAAATGGTTTTAAAATGGTGATGAAAAATGTTTAAAGGGGATCTTCATGAATAATATGGTTTAAGCGGTCCTCATCGCAGTCCACTGGTCGTCCGGAACGCTCCATGTCTTTCAGGTCGAAATTACCGTATTTGAAACGCAAAAACCATCGATGAGCTGTCATTTAATTCATAGCATCTTCACCGTACACTTCGCAAATATTGCGAGCAGCTTTGGAAGTTTTATTCCCTCGAACGAATCCCGAACATAAGGAGGTATCGAAAATGCGTCCTTTCGTCTATTTGACGTTCCATTTTGAAGGCTTGTAGTCAAATAAAATAATATATGTAACGTAAAAGCAAACACAATATTTTGTACAGCACAAAATTTTCTTTCGAATGGCGTAAAACCGGTACCATTTTGTTTTACTTTTGGTGCTCATTTTTAAAACGGAAAAAACGGACACAACTTATGTTAACACCTAATACATTTTTATCTTTACAATATTGCTTAACTGCGGGCATGAAATGAAAACTAAATCAATCTTTAAATATTAACGCAGTAACCCAGGTTTTTTTATTTCATTTCCAAATGACTGGAAGCAATTCTTTATCTTTCCCTTTCAACGTTCGGGGATATTCTGCTTGATAAACTAAAATTGGCTTCAATTTTAAATAACCAGCTCAGTTTCCACCAAGAAGCAATGTCAATCGGTGTTAGAAGGTATTGTCGACAAAAATCTTTAAAATATTGATTTTTTATAAATGTTCGATATAGCGAATTGTGCGAAAGTATAATGTGCGAAAGTCGAGGGCTGCCTGTATCAATAAGATATTAAGTTTTTGCAAGGGGGTCGCAAAGTTTGTATTTATTGCTTTTATCTTTTGGGGGGTTCCAAGGTTAGAAAGGTTGGGAAACAACGCTTTAACGATTCCCAACAAGTGTTACCCTATGAAAAATGTTTGGAACTCATATTTTAAATTCTTTTTAATTAAATTTTTAGCAAAACAAATGTAAACGTTTATCTAATGTGACATTAAAGAAAAATATTTAAGAGACAAATTAATAAAAATTAATTCATAAATGTGTTACCTTAAAGAAGTGACGCTAATTGAATTAGTACAACATAGTTAATATTGGAATGAAATTTCCTTCCCTTTATGAGACAAAGCCTGCTTTATTAACCCTTGTGTATGATTATTTTTTTATAAACAGTAGACTCTCGATTATACGGGAGGGTAAGAAAAAATTTACTCGGATAGACTCTGTTTAAAAAAATAGAAAAAAAATTAAGCAAACGTTGAAAAACAAATGAAACTAAACTTAACATTTAATAAAAAACATCCTGAATACCTTTTTATATAAATGCTTCTTCTTCCTGACACTGTCCCAACTCGTTGCTTAGGTAGGCTGTTAGGGTCGGCTCTTCTCGTTCTCAGGCTGTATGTTCTTCGGTTCTGGGTGTCGCTTTCATATAGGCCATTTATCTGCAGGATTTTGGAGCATTGAGTTATCCAGGAGTTCTTTCGACGGCTGTCATGGAAGATTATGGTCTGGTGAACTCCGTTTTATGGACCCGTACCATCTCAGCTGTCGCTCTTCCAGCTTACTGTTTATGTCAGTGACTCCCAGGCTACCACGAATGCGTGAGCTCTTAATTCTTTCTTTCAGTGATACTCCTGCCGACCACCTAAGCATTCGCATTTCTGCTGTTTCAATTTGCCTAGAGTAGAAGCTGTACATAGTCCAGCATTCTGAGCCATACATAATCGCGGGTCTAACGACAGTCTGTATACCTATTATTTTAGTTTTATAGGAATTTCTGGGTATTTATCAACACTTTCACGATGCTGGACCAAATCAATATGATCTTGTGAACGACCGCTACGGCTATATATTTCTCTTCTCTTATCTTCCACCGAATCAGTTCCTTGAAATTTTTGAACAATTCGATTGATAGTGCTTTCAGATGGACGATTACGCAATCCGTAAATATTTTCTAAGCCCATTTTCATAAAATAATTTAACAATTTGAACACGTTATTGTTTTGTATAAGCCTCTAATTTTATAAATGCCATACTGTACACTTCTCAAGTGTCACAAGACCCAGGCAAGTTTGTGACGCCATCTGTATTTTATCCAAGAATTAAAAAAAGCGCTCAATTTGAAAGACCCTATACTATGGAGCGAAAGTCAATAGGAAACCACTACACTATTTTTCTTAGAAAATCACATGATTATGCTCTACGATTTGTAGGTTACGTTTCTCAGCATTGAAGTCACGACGACAAAGAAGAGTGTATATATAACACGGTTAACTCCAATAATTTAAGTAAACCCTTCACAAAAACTAGAATATCTAATTCAGATACTGGATAAAGTTATCTTGATTTCAATCATGTCTTAAAGTATTTATATAATAAAAGGAGTAAATCAAGGATGTAATATGTGACGCTGGTTGTTTTACATTTACATATATTCGTGTGTGAAGAGTTTACAGAGGATAATTTTATTGGTGACGTACAAATGTTTTATGGGAATCTGTACAGATTTCTGTTTGTTGATGATATGGTAGTGTTATGGTAGTGTTATCAAAGAATGATGATAAATTGCAGAGTTTGATTGGTAAATTGACTGAGAGATGCAAAAAAAAAAGATCTGAGAATGAATATTACGTAGCCCAAAGTCTTGATGATAGAAAAGTAAATGTTATGTATGATATATGAAAGCAATGAAAGATTAGAACAAGTTAAGAAATTCTACTATTTAGGCAGTATGAAGGAATATGATGGAAATTCTACTATTTAGGCAGTATTCTCTCAGAATTATAAATATATTGATAGGCTTGTATCATTTTCAATAATATTTAAAAAGAATCAAGGGTCTTCGTGGTGACCTGAATAATTGGTCATGCTTCAACATAATATGGAAGTACGACACCCATAGCAACGCAAAGTTCGCATTCCCAAGTCAGAATTAAAACAGTTGATGCAGAAGATATTTTGCATGTTGAAGAGGCTGTTGTCGTGTCATCTTTACTCTTATTTTGATATTTCGAGACTTGTACCATTTATTGCCCAACTTATCAATCATAAATTATTCCCATCCGTTTTGTTTTAAGAAATAACCAACTTTGACCAGAAATCAGACTAACAACAACTGAAGAATAGTTATGAATATTTAATTTTATTTTCATTTCGCATTGAGAAATCAACAAACAAGTGATATAATTGAAAGCATCGTTGTTCAATTATGTTGTTTTAGATAAAGAAACATTGTATTTTTGTTCTTAGCTCAGTTTCTGTGTCAGACTTAGCCTGTGTCATTGTTAGAGCAAACTCACTATCTGATGTTGATCCAAACATTGCAGAGAGAATAGATTTTATCTATGGTCTGCAATTTAATATATTGACACACGTTTTGTTATCTTACGCTGAGATATACAGTACGTAAATTCTCGGGACACGCCTTTCATTTAGATTCTACGTAAGGTGTCCATTATTCTGTATAATATATTATACTAAATGTCTCATTGTAATACCAAAGCCACTCTCAAGTGTTTGCCCAATTATTGCTTGTTTTCGTCTATGATCCAGTGGATTCCTATGATTCAATATATTGACACACGTTTTATTATCTTACTCTGATATATATAACCTAAATTCCCGAGACACACATTTTATTAAGATTCTACGTAAGGTCTCCATAATTCTGTATATATATTATACTAAATATCTCATTGTAATACCAAAGTCACTCTCTAATGTTTGCCCAAATATTGCCGACACGATCGTTTTCGTCCATGATCCAGTGGATTCCTGTGATTCAATATTGACACATATTTTGTTGTCTAACATTAAGAAATATCATATACGCTACTTAGAGACAAATTTTTCATTTCGATTCTACATTAGGTGTTTATAATTCTTTGTATGCGATATTAATATTAAAACACGTGGGATTTGAGTCCATTATTATTGACAGAATAAAAAATAAGTATAATGAAATGTAGAGATCTCCAATCTTTTTAACCTAAGGGCCACACTGACTCCTTTACTAAGTCCCAAGGGCCAGGACCTAGCTAGCTCATTGTACCAACACACTGTAGTTTTGAATTACGCGCAAATTTTCATATTGGGACTAGCCGGCGAGTGAGATGTCTATGGCGCAGGGTGCGAGGGTGGACTCCCCTCCGTTCGCAATTTCGGTTGGTACTTACGGGCAAGTGTCAAAGACATTTCATTGCGGCGGAGATAACCGATGCGCGAAAAGCGAAATATAGTGCGAATAGTGTGTTTTGTGACTATAGTAGTTAACTAAAAACATCTGATTATTATTTTGTATGGTTTACTTACATTGTAAATTTTACAATGTAATCAAAATAAACTATGACGGGCCGGATACCGGGCATATCCGAAAACCGAATTTGGTGGTGCTCGCGGGCCGGTGTTGGCCTGCGGGCCGTAGTTTGGAGACCCCTGATGTAGATAACTGAAAGAGTATTAAATGGGAAATTTCCCCACATGTTTAAAAAAACATAATTGGAATAAAAAGTCGCAGTACATGTATCAGGAGAAAATGAACTTCAAAGAAACCTTTGCACTTCTACTGATAAGTGATAATACCACATTCTGCTTTAGGTGTAGTGTAGTGTATATGTGTAGTGTTCATATATAATTATAAATTTTGATATATTGATTTCAAAATACTTTTTATTAGTCATTGAAATATAATGTATGACATTTAAACACTAAAAACAATATCCGCCAAATATCCACCTCTTGCAGCTCCACAGATGTCCACTCTTTTGTCAAAATTTTCGATAACATTTTGGCAAAACTGCAGTTAAAACTTACCAATAACGCGAATAATTTCGTCCTTCAGCTCAGGAATTGATCGAGGGTCATTAATATAAACCTGGCTTTTCACGTAACCCCAGAGAAAATAGTCCAACGGTGTCAGATCACATGATCTTGATGGGCAATTAACATCACCGTTTCCGGAGATTACAATACATAAAATAATTCAACAATTTGAACGCGTTGTTGTACTGTATACGATTCAATTTTTATAAATGTCATACATTACACTTCTCAAATGTCACAAGACCCAGGCAAGTTCGCGATGCCATCTGTGATTTATCTAAGAATTTAAAAAAAAAACGTTCAATTTGAAAGGCCATTTAGCTGCACACGTCACCCCACCCATATCTCGAAAACTTAGAGGTAGATCATTCCATGCTACAAGACCAGAAACGGTAAAAACCCTCTCGGCTTTATAAAAAAATAAATATTATATAAACATTACACAACACACTACACTACACCTAAAGCCGAATGTGTTACTACCACACATCGGAAGATCTACCAAAGTTACTTTGTAGTTCGTCATTCCTTCGTAAGTTTTTGCGGTTTTCTTACCAAATATGTTTTTAAATATAATATATACATATCCACAGTCACCAACTTCCTATCTTTACACTCTCCTTCTTCCTCTTCTTTTAGACCTGTCATGGTCCTGCATCATCGTTTCCATCTTGTGACGTCGACTGCCAGCTGTCTTTCCATCTTTTGGGAGGTCGTCCTGGAGGTCTGTTTGCTTGGGGGATACTGTCCCTGGCCATTCTTACGGCTCTTGGTTTCGCCATTCTGGATACATGTTCGTTCCAGAACCTTCTTCTCTGGCGTCCCCATCTGACAATATCTTCAACTTCGCACATCCTTCGGATTTCTGTGTTTCATACTCTATCACGAAGGGTTTCGCCAGCGATACTCCTGAGTACCTTCATTTCGCTGGTTCGAAGGAGATTTTTGGTTCTGACAGTGTCGGCGCTGGACTCTATGCTGTATGTCATTATGGGGCGGACACAGGTCTTGTATATCCTCACCTTGCTTTGGATGTTCATATACTTGTTTCTCCAGATAGTGTTCTTTAAACATCCGGAAATAGGTGCGGCCTTTTGTATCCTTACACTCAACTTTTTTTTTGTTATATTTTTCAATCTGTCAATATTAGTTGGAGTGTCCCCCACTTACCACGGATAATCGGCACTCTACTGTATTTAAATCTAAAACATTCAATTTACAAAGGATAATTCACTGTTTCGTAGATACAAAAAAAAACACTTGTAAATCCACAGAAATTAAGGGGAAAAGAATTGTACATTAACTACAGTGGAGTGGAATATGAATCTTGTTACAAAAATAAATTTAAATAACTTGATAATATTTTTTTTTACCTAATTAAATGAATCGTGCATTTATCAGACAAGACACATTTTAAAAAAAATTGGTATAAATGTCCCCCGTGCTTTTTGACGCAATGGCTTCCTCGCTGGGTTGTGGAGTGGTAAAAAAATGTCTTCTCCAATACCAACTCCGACTTCAGGTCCATATGACATATCAATAATATCCGAAAGTTCCATATCAATAACGGCCCTGTTTGACTTCTTCAGCTCGTTCCTGTTATATTACTTGGTTTTATACACCTGCTTGCAATAACCCCATAAGAGAAATCTGGAGCAGTGAGATCTGGTGACCTTGAAAGTCAACAAAACATATCTTTTTTGTTAAATTTACTACGCAAATTATCCATTACGGATCTTGTAACGTAACAAGTGTTTTCTGTTTACAGTGTATATCTTAATATCCCTTTTCGCTTGTTTGACAGAATTCTTCTTTACGATCCTCCGGTTGATACAAGTAAAGACACAATGGCCATCCATGTGGCATTATACCAAAAGTATACCAACATTGGAAAGCTGCATATAATACCAAAAATTTTCGGTTTAAAGCCATACAACTTGAGAATCAACAACTATACTGCCATCTTTGAAGCTAAGAAAAGAGAAATGATCAACAGTGCTTCTGTCATACTTTTTATTGTCTTTGCATACACAATACGTTTACTAACGGCAGATCGAAAAACATTCCTCGAATACAACGATTTGGTTTTGCAATGGTCGCAGAATATATCAGAGTGGGATTGTATGTTCACTGCATTTCTGATTGTTTCATGGTCAATAGTTAAGAGAAATAAAATATGTTCTCTCTTAAACGACTTAGTCTCCTTCGATAATGATTTGATCTCTTTCAGAATCGTTGTGTGGAATAACGAGATACATAAAAGTGTTAACTTTATAACGTTTGTTATTTTCATTGTTATGTTTTTTACTAACATTATTTTACATGTATATTATTCGTTCATACTAAACGACTTTTTCTGGTACAATGTATATTACTATTTGACATTTATGACGTTTTACTGTATACATGTCACATCTTACAGGCAGCTTTTGCATTTTGTGGATATTTTACATTTTAGGTAAGTTCAGTGAGTTTTTTCAAATTTATTTGGGTTGTTTAGGAAGTTGTTAGATTGATATAAGTTAGGACACAATTGTCCTAACTAATTTAATTTCAAATGTGCTGAATGTATTTATTATTATGCAAAGTAATTTAAAATATATTATTAAATTATCTGCTTGCTATTTTTCAAGAGACGCAGATTGGGTATTTCATGAGTGGAAATATATATGAAATCATCCGAGTCATATTGCAGGGGAAGGTGCATGGCAAAGTCATATTGCAGGGAAATGCCAAGTCATATTGCAGGGGAAGGTATATGGCCAATTCATATTGCAGGTGAAGGTGCATAGCCAAGTCACTGTAGCGACCGTGCGTGCGGTCACTGAACCCACCAAGGCGACCCTTGTCCGCGCGGTCATTAAACTCGCCTGTGGCCAGTGCGAGACGGCGCCGAGCGAAGGTCATCCGCGCGGTCATTGAATTCACTAGTAGCGAAGAGCGAGATACCGATATATATCTTGCCTCTCCTGCATAACGTAGTATGAAATGTATATAGAACGTGCAACAATAATATGTGCCCAGCGGAACCGAGATAGCGACATGATCTGCGCCGTTCCATACATTATAAATACAGACGCTTACAATAAACTTTCTCTTTACTTATTTCGATCTCGACGACTTTAATTCAAACAGCCTCATCCTTATATGCGAAACCCAAGTCCCTAAAGTGGTGACCCCGACTTACATATTACTTTTTTGGGCCTGGTTGTGGAAACAGGTCACCCGGCATTCTATGAATTAAAAGACAGATCTTCGATGGTTTTTGCGTTTCAAAGACGCTAATTTCGACCTGAAAGATATAGAGCGTTCCGGACGACCAGTGGACTTCGATGAGGACCGCTTAAACCATATTATTCATAAATATTCCCTTCAAACCGCCGTCGAATTGGCTGAGCAGATGAATTGTAGTCACATGACTGTATACCGCCATCATAAATCAATGGGAAAAGTTCAGAAATTCGGCGCTTGGGTTCCACATGTTTTGAGTGAGAACAACAAAAATCAACGTTCGACAATTTCTACTGGTTTGCTCGCGCGTCATCGAGCTACGCATGGCCGCAAGCAAAGGTTCCTTTACCGCATCATTACTGGTGGTGAGAAATGGTTTGAAAATGGTGATGAAAAATGTTTAAAGGGGATCTTCATGAATAATATGGTTTAAACGGTCCTCATCGCAGTCCACTGGTCGTCCGGAACGCTCCATGTCTTTCAAGTCGAAATTACCGTATTTAAAACGCAAAAACCATCGATGAGCTGTCATTTAATTCATAGCAACTTCACCGTACACTTCGCAAATACTGCGAGCAGCTTTGGCAGTTTTATTGCCTCGGACGAAACCCGAACATAAAGAGGTATCGAAAATGCTCACTTTCGTCTACTTGACATTCCACTTTGAAGGCTTGTAATCAAATAAAATAATATATGTAACGTACAAGCAAACACAATATCTTAAAGAGCAGAAAATTTTCTTTCGAATGGCGTACAACCTTTACCATTTTGTTCTACTTTTGGTGCTCATTTTTAAATTGAAAAAAAAACGGACACAACTTATGTTAACACCTAATAAATTTTTATCTTTACAATATTGCTTAACTGCCGGCACGAAATGTAAAGTGAATCAATCTTTAAATATTAACGCAGTAACCCAGGCTTTTTTATTTGATTTCCAAATGACTGGAAGCAATTCGTTATCTTTCCCTTTCAACGTTCGGGGATTTTCTGCTTGATAAACTAAAATTGGCTTCAATTTTAAATCACCAGCTCAGTTTCCACCAAGAAGCAATGTCAATCGGTTTATTATTGGCAAAAATCTAAAAAAATGTTTTTTTTTTAAATGTTCGAAAACGAGAATTGTGCGAAAGTAAAATGTGCGAAAGTCGAGGGCCACCTGTATCAATAAGATATTAAGTTCTTGCAAGGGGGTCGCAAAGTTTTAATTTTATTGCTTTTATCTTTTGGGGGTTCCAAGGTTAGAAAGGTTGGGAAACAACGCTTTACCGATTCCCAATAAGTGTTACCCTATGAAAAATGTTTAGAACTCATATTTTAAATTCTTTTTAATTACATTTTTATCAAAACAAATGTAAACGTGTATCTAATGTGACATTAATGAAAAAAATTTAAGGTACAAATTAATTAAAATTAATTAATAAATGTGTTATCTTAAAGAAGTGACACTAATTGGATTTGTACAACATAGTTAATATTGGAATGAAATTTCCTTCCCTTCAGGAGACAAATCCTGCTTTATTTACCCCTATATATGATTATTTTTTATATACTTCTCAAGTGTCACAAGACCCAGGCAAGTTCGCGACGCAATCTGTATTTCATCCAAGATTTTTAAAAAGCGCTCAATTTGAAAGACCCTATACTTTGGAGCAAAAGTCAATAGAAAACCACCACACTATTTTTCTTAGAAAATCACATGATTATGCTCTACGATTTGTAGGTTACATTTCTCAGCATTGAGGTCAAGACGACAAAGAAGAGTATATATATAACACGGTTAACTCCAATAATTCAAGTAAACCCTTCACAAAAATGTGAATTTCTAATTCAGATACTGGGAAAAGTTATCTTGATTTCAATCGGGTCTTTAAGTGTTTAAATAATAAAAGAGGTAAATCAAGGATGTGCTATGTGACGCTGGTTGTTTTACATTTATATAGATTCATACGTGCCGAGTTTGCACGGAATAATTTTATTAGTGGAATATAAATGTTTTATGGGAATGTGTACAGATTTCTGTTTGTTGATATGGTAGTGTTATGGTAGTGTTATCAAAGAATGGTGATAAGTTGCAGAGTTTGATTGGTAAATTGTCTGAGAGTTGAAAACAGAAAGATATTAGAATAAATATTGCGTGACCCAAAGTTTTTATGATAGAAAAGTAAATGTTATGTATGATATATGAAAGCAATGAAAGATAAGAACAAGTTAAGAAATTCTACTATTTAGGCAGTATGAAGAGAGATGATGGAAGAATTATAAATATATTGATAGGCTTGTATCATTTTCAATGACATTTAAAAAGAATCAAGTGTTTTCGTGGTGACCTGAATAATTGGCCATGCTTCAACATAACATAAATGGCCATGCTTCAACATAACATAATTGGTCATGTTTCAACATAACATGGAAATAAGACGAACACAGCGACGCAAAATTCGCATTCACAAGTCAGAATTAAAATAGTTGATGCAGAAGAGATTTTACATTTTGAAGAAGCTGTTTCGTGTCATCTATACTCCTACTTTGATATTTCGAGACTTGTACCATTTATTGGCCAACTTATCAATCATAAATTATTCTCATCCGTTTTGTTTTAAGAAATAACCGACTTTGGCCAGAAATCAGACTAACAACAACTGAAGAAAAGTTATGAATATTTTATTTTATTTTCATTTCGCATTGAGAAATCAACAAACAAGTGATATAATTGAAAGCGTCACTGTCCAAATATGTTGTTTTAGGTAAAGATACATGGTATTGTTGTTCTTAGCTCAGTTTCTGTTTCAGACTTAGCCTGTTTCATTGTTAGAGTACAGTCACTATCTGATGTTGATCCAAACATTGCAGAGAGAATAGATTTTATCTATGGTCTGGTGTATTCCTGCGATTTAATATATTGACACACGTTTTGTTATCTTACGCTGAGATATACAGTACCTAAATTCTTGGAAAACACTTTTTATTTAAATTCTACGTAAGGTGTCCATAATTCTGTATATATTAAACAAAATGTCACATTGTATTACCAAAGTCGCTCTCTAATGTTTGCCCAAATACTGCCGACACGATCGTTTTCGTCCATGATCCAGTGGATTCCTGTGATTCAATATATTGACACACATTTTGTTGTCTAACATTAAGAAATATCATATACGCTACTAAGAGATAAATTATTAGAAAATAATCTTGTGACGTCGACTGCCAGCTGTCTTTCCATCTTTTGGAGGTCATCCTGGAGGTCTGCTTGCTTGGGGGATACAGTCCCTGGTCATTCTGGATACATCTTCGTTCCAGAACCTTCTTCTCTGTCGTCCCCATCTGACAATATCTTCAACTTCGCACATCCTTCGGATTTCTGTGTTACGTACTCTATCACGAAGGGCTTTGCCACCGATACTCCTGAGTACCTTCATTTCGCTGGTTCAAAGGAGATTTTTGGTTCTGATAGTGTCGGCTCTGGACTCTATGCTGTATGTCATTATGGGGCGGACACAGGTCTTGTATATCCTCACCTTGCTTTGGATGTTCATACACTTGTTTTTCCAGATAGTGTTCTTTAAACATCCGTAAATAGAAGCGGCCTTTTGTATCCTTACACTCAACTTGTTTATTTTTTTTTGTTATATTTTTCAATCTGTCAATATAAGTTGGAGTGTCCCCCACTTACGACGGATAATCGGCACTCTACTGTATTTAAATCTAAACAATTCAATTTACAAAGGATAGTTAATTCACTGTTTCGTAGATACAAAAAAAAACACTTGTAAATCCACAGAAATTAAGGGGAAAAGAATTGTACACTAACTGCAGGGGAGTGGAATATGAATCTTGTTACAAAAATAAATTTAAATAACTTAACAATATTTTTTTTTACCTAATTAAATAAATCGTGCATATATCAGACAAGACAATTTTTTTTTAAATTGGTAAAAATGTCCCCCGTGCTTTTTGACGTAATGTCTTCCTCGCAGGGTTGTGGAGTCGGAAAGAATGTCTTCTTCAATACTAACTCCGACTTCAGGTCCATATGACATATCAATAATATCCGATAGTTCCATATCAATAACGGCCCTGTTTGACGTCTTCAGCTCGTTCCTGTTGTTTGGCTTGGTTTTATACACCTGCTTGCAATAACCCCATAAGCAGAAATCTGGAGCAGTGAGATCTGGTGACCTTGAAAGTCAACGAAACATACATTTTTTGTTAAATTTACTACGCAAATTATCAATTACGGATCTTGTAACGTAACAAGTGTGTTCAGTTTTCTGTTTACCATGTATATCTTAATATCCATTTTGGTTTGTTTGACAGAATTCTTCTTTACGATCCTCCGATTGATACAAGTAAAGACACAATGGCCATCCATGTGGCATTATACCAAAAGTATACCAAAATTGGAAAGCTGCATGTAATACCAAGAATTTTCGGTTTAAAGCCATACAACTTGAGAATCAACAACTATACTGCCATCTTTGAAACTAAGAAAAGAGAAATGATCAACAGTGCTTCTGTCATAGTTTTTATTATATTTGCATACACAATACGTTTACTAACGGCAGATCGAAAAACATTCCTCGAATACAACGATTTGGTTTTGCAATGGTCGCAGAATATAGTAGAGTGGAATTGTATGTTCACAGCATTTCTGATTGTTTCATGGTCAATAGTTAAGAGAAATAAAATCTGTTCTGTCTTAAACGACTTAGTCTCCTTCGATAATGATTTGATCTCTTTCGGAATCGTTGTGTGGAATAACGAGATTCATAAAAGTGTTAACTTTATAACGTTTGTTATTTTCATTGTTATGTTTTTTCTTAACATTATTTTACATGTATATAGTTTATTCATACTAAACGACTTTTTCTGGTACAATATATATTACTATCTGACATTTATGACGTTTTACTGTATACATGTCACATCTTACAGGCAGTTTTTGCATTTTGTGGATATTTTACATTTTAGGTAAGTTCAGTGAGTTTTTTCAAATTTATTTGGGTTGCTAAGGAAGTTGTTAGATTGATATAAGTTAGGACACAATTGTCTTAACTAATTTAATTTCAAATGTGCTGAATGTATTTATTATTATGCAAAGTAATTAAAAAAAATGTATTATATTATGTGCTTGCTGCTTTTCAAGAGGAGAAGATTGGGCATTTCATGAGAGTAATAATATGGTATAAGCGGTCCTCATCTCAGTTCACTGGTCGTCCGGAACGCTCCGTGTATTTCAGGTCGAAATTACCGTATTTGAAGCGCTAAAACCATCGATGAGCTGTCATTTAATTCATAGCATCTTCACCGTACACTTCGCAGGTGCTGAATGTATTTATTATTATGCAAAGTAATTTAAAATATATTATTATATTATGTGCTTGCTGTTTTTTGAGAGGGCAGATTGGGTATTTCATGAGAGGAAATAAATATGAAATCATCCGAGTCATATTGCAGGGGAAGGTGCATGGCAAATCATATTACAAGGAAATGCCAAGTCATATTGCAGGGGAAGGTGCTTGGCCAAGTCATATTGATATATTATTTTATTTGAGCCTGGTTGTGGAAACCGGTCACCCGGCATTCTATGAATTAAAAGACAGCTCATCGGTGGTTTTTGTGTTTCAAAGACGGTAATTTCGACCTGAAAGACATGGAGCGTTCCGGACGACCAGTGGACTTCGATGAGGACGGCTTAAACCATATTATTCATAAAGATTCCCTTCAAACCACCGTCTTATTGGCTGAGCAGATGAATTGTAGTCACATGACTGTATACCGCCATCTTAAATCAATGGGAAAAGTCCAGAAGTTCGGCACTTGGGTTCCACATGTTTTGAGTGAAAACAACAAAAATCAACATTCGACAATTTCTGCTGGTTTGCTCGCGAGTCATCGAGCTACGCATGGCCACAAGCAAAGGTTCCTTTACCGCATCATTACTGGTGACGAAAAATGGTTTTAAAATGGTGATGAAAAATGTTTAAAGGGGATCTTCATGAATAATATGGTTTAAGCGGTCCTCATCGCAGTCCACTGGTCGTCCGGAACGCTCCATGTCTTTCAGGTCGAAATTACCGTATTTGAAACGCAAAAACCATCGATGAGCTGTCATTTAATTCATAGCATCTTCACCGTACACTTCGCAAATATTGCGAGCAGCTTTGGAAGTTTTATTCCCTCGAACGAATCCCGAACATAAGGAGGTATCGAAAATGCGTCCTTTCGTCTATTTGACGTTCCATTTTGAAGGCTTGTAGTCAAATAAAATAATATATGTAACGTAAAAGCAAACACAATATTTTGTACAGCACAAAATTTTCTTTCGAATGGCGTAAAACCGGTACCATTTTGTTTTACTTTTGGTGCTCATTTTTAAAACGGAAAAAACGGACACAACTTATGTTAACACCTAATACATTTTTATCTTTACAATATTGCTTAACTGCGGGCATGAAATGAAAACTAAATCAATCTTTAAATATTAACGCAGTAACCCAGGTTTTTTTATTTCATTTCCAAATGACTGGAAGCAATTCTTTATCTTTCCCTTTCAACGTTCGGGGATATTCTGCTTGATAAACTAAAATTGGCTTCAATTTTAAATAACCAGCTCAGTTTCCACCAAGAAGCAATGTCAATCGGTGTTAGAAGGTATTGTCGACAAAAATCTTTAAAATATTGATTTTTTATAAATGTTCGATATAGCGAATTGTGCGAAAGTATAATGTGCGAAAGTCGAGGGCTGCCTGTATCAATAAGATATTAAGTTTTTGCAAGGGGGTCGCAAAGTTTGTATTTATTGCTTTTATCTTTTGGGGGGTTGCAAGGTTAGAAAGGTTGGGAAACAACGCTTTAACGATTCCCAACAAGTGTTACCCTATGAAAAATGTTTGGAACTCATATTTTAAATTCTTTTTAATTAAATTTTTAGCAAAACAAATGTAAACGTTTATCTAATGTGACATTAAAGAAAAATATTTAAGAGACAAATTAATAAAAATTAATTCATAAATGTGTTATCTTAAAGAAGTGACGCTAATTGAATTAGTACAACATAGTTAATATTGGAATGAAATTTCCTTCCCTTTATGAGACAAAGCCTGCTTTATTAACCCTTGTGTATGATTATTTTTTTATAAACAGTAGACTCTCGATTATACGGGAGGGTAAGAAAAAATTTACTCGGATAGACTCTGTTTAAAAAAATAGAAAAAAAATTAAGCAAACGTTGAAAAACAAATGAAACTAAACTTAACATTTAATAAAAAACATCCTGAATACCTTTTTATATAAATGCTTCTTCTTCCTGACACTGTCCCAACTCGTTGCTTAGGTAGGCTGTTAGGGTCGGCTCTTCTCGTTCTCAGGCTGTATGTTCTTCGGTTCTGGGTGTCGCTTTCATATAGGCCATTTATCTGCAGGATTTTGGAGCATTGAGTTATCCAGGAGTTCTTTCGACGGCTGTCATGGAAGATTATGGTCTGGTGAACTCCGTTTTATGGACCCGTACCATCTCAGCTGTCGCTCTTCCAGCTTACTGTTTATGTCAGTGACTCCCAGGCTACCACGAATGCGTGAGCTCTTAATTCTTTCTTTCAGTGATACTCCTGCCAACCACCTAAGCATTCGCATTTCTGCTGTTTCAATTTGCCTAGAGTAGAAGCTGTACATAGTCCAGCATTCTGAGCCATACATAATCGCGGGTCTAACGACAGTCTGTATACCTATTATTTTAGTTTTATAGGAATTTCTGGGTATTTATCAACACTTTCACGATGCTGGACCAAATCAATATGATCTTGTGAACGACCGCTACGGCTATATATTTCTCTTCTCTTATCTTCCACCGAATCAGTTCCTTGAAATTTTTGAACAATTCGATTGATAGTGCTTTCAGATGGACGATTACGCAATCCGTAAATATTTTCTAAGCCCATTTTCATAAAATAATTTAACAATTTGAACACGTTATTGTTTTGTATAAGCCTCTAATTTTATAAATGCCATACTGTACACTTCTCAAGTGTCACAAGACCCAGGCAAGTTTGTGACGCCATCTGTATTTTATCCAAGAATTAAAAAAAGCGCTCAATTTGAAAGACCCTATACTATGGAGCGAAAGTCAATAGGAAACCACTACACTATTTTTCTTAGAAAATCACATGATTATGCTCTACGATTTGTAGGTTACGTTTCTCAGCATTGAAGTCACGACGACAAAGAAGAGTGTATATATAACACGGTTAACTCCAATAATTTAAGTAAACCCTTCACAAAAACTAGAATATCTAATTCAGATACTGGATAAAGTTATCTTGATTTCAATCATGTCTTAAAGTATTTATATAATAAAAGGAGTAAATCAAGGATGTAATATGTGACGCTGGTTGTTTTACATTTACATATATTCGTGTGTGAAGAGTTTACAGAGGATAATTTTATTGGTGACGTACAAATGTTTTATGGGAATCTGTACGGATTTCTGTTTGTTGATGATATGGTAGTGTTATGGTAGTGTTATCAAAGAATGATGATAAATTGCAGAGTTTGATTGGTAAATTGACTGAGAGATGCAAAAAAAAAGATCTGAGAATGAATATTACGTAGCCCAAAGTCTTGATGATAGAAAAGTAAATGTTATGTATGATATATGAAAGCAATGAAAGATTAGAACAAGTTAAGAAATTCTACTATTTAGGCAGTATGAAGGAATATGATGGAAATTCTACTATTTAGGCAGTATTCTCTCAGAATTATAAATATATTGATAGGCTTGTATCATTTTCAATAATATTTAAAAAGAATCAAGGGTCTTCGTGGTGACCTGAATAATTGGTCATGCTTCAACATAACATGGAAGTACGACACCCATAGCAACGCAAAGTTCGCATTCCCAAGTCAGAATTAAAACAGTTGATGCAGAAGATATTTTGCATGTTGAAGAGGCTGTTGTCGTGTCATCTTTACTCTTATTTTGATATTTCGAGACTTGTACCA
Organism: Odontocerum albicorne; assembly: GCA_949825065.1. Lineage (NCBI taxonomy): Eukaryota > Metazoa > Arthropoda > Insecta > Trichoptera > Odontoceridae > Odontocerum > Odontocerum albicorne. The sequence goes on from OX463866.1 coordinate 3,302,401, forward strand.
TTTATTGCCCAACTTATCAATCATAAATTATTCCCATCCGTTTTGTTTTAAGAAATAACCAACTTTGACCAGAAATCAGACTAACAACAACTGAAGAATAGTTATGAATATTTAATTTTATTTTCATTTCGCATTGAGAAATCAACAAACAAGTGATATAATTGAAAGCATCGTTGTTCAATTATGTTGTTTTAGATAAAGAAACATTGTATTTTTGTTCTTAGCTCAGTTTCTGTGTCAGACTTAGCCTGTGTCATTGTTAGAGCAAACTCACTATCTGATGTTGATCCAAACATTGCAGAGAGAATAGATTTTATCTATGGTCTGCAATTTAATATATTGACACACGTTTTGTTATCTTACGCTGAGATATACAGTACGTAAATTCTCGGGACACGCCTTTCATTTAGATTCTACGTAAGGTGTCCATTATTCTGTATAATATATTATACTAAATGTCTCATTGTAATACCAAAGCCACTCTCAAGTGTTTGCCCAATTATTGCTTGTTTTCGTCTATGATCCAGTGGATTCCTATGATTCAATATATTGACACACGTTTTATTATCTTACTCTGATATATATAACCTAAATTCCCGAGACACACATTTTATTAAGATTCTACGTAAGGTCTCCATAATTCTGTATATATATTATACTAAATATCTCATTGTAATACCAAAGTCACTCTCTAATGTTTGCCCAAATATTGCCGACACGATCGTTTTCGTCCATGATCCAGTGGATTCCTGTGATTCAATATTGACACATATTTTGTTGTCTAACATTAAGAAATATCATATACGCTACTTAGAGACAAATTTTTCATTTCGATTCTACATTAGGTGTTTATAATTCTTTGTATGCGATATTAATATTAAAACACGTGGGATTTGAGTCCATTATTATTGACAGAATAAAAAATAAGTATAATGAAATGTATAGATCTCCAATCTTTTTAACCTAAGGGCCACACTGACTCCTTTACTAAGTCCCAAGGGCCAGGACCTAGCTAGCTCATCGTACCAACACACTGTAGTTTTGAATTACGCGCAAATTTTCATATTGGGACTAGCCGGCGAGTGAGATGTCTATGGCGCAGGGTGCGAGGGTGGACTCCCCTCCGTTCGCAATTTCGGTTGGTACTTACGGGCAAGTGTCAAAGACATTTCATTGCGGCGGAGATAACCGATGCGCGAAAAGCGAAATATAGTGCGAATAGTGTGTTTTGTGACTATAGTAGTTAACTAAAAACATCTGATTATTATTTTGTATGGTTTACTTACATTGTAAATTTTACAATGTAATCAAAATAAACTATGACGGGCCGGATACCGGGCATATCCGAAAACCGAATTTGGTGGTGCTCGCGGGCCGGTGTTGGCCTGCGGGCCGTAGTTTGGAGACCCCTGATGTAGATAACTGAAAGAGTATTAAATGGGAAATTTCCCCACATGTTTAAAAAAACACAATTGGAATAAAAAGTCGCAGTACATGTATCAGGAGAAAATGAACTTCAAAGAAACCTTTGCACTTCTACTGATAAGTGATAATACCACATTCTGCTTTAGGTGTAGTGTAGTGTATATGTGTAGTGTTCATATATAATTATAAATTTTGATATATTGATTTCAAAATACTTTTTATTAGTCATTGAAATATAATGTATGACATTTAAACACTAAAAACAATATCCGCCAAATATCCACCTCTTGCAGCTCCACAGATGTCCACTCTTTTGTCAAAATTTTCGATAACATTTTGGCAAAACTGCAGTTAAAACTTACCAATAACGCGAATAATTTCGTCCTTCAGCTCAGGAATTGATCGAGGGTCATTAATATAAACCTGGCTTTTCACGTAACCCCAGAGAAAATAGTCCAACGGTGTCAGATCACATGATCTTGATGGGCAATTAACATCACCGTTTCCGGAGATTACAATACATAAAATAATTCAACAATTTGAACGCGTTGTTGTACTGTATACGATTCAATTTTTATAAATGTCATACATTACACTTCTCAAATGTCACATGACCCAGGCAAGTTCGCGATGCAATCTGTGATTTATCTAAGAATTTTAAAAAAAACGTTCAATTTGAAAGGCCATTTAGCTGCACACGTCACCCCACCCATATCTCGAAAACTTAGAGGTAGATCATTCCATGCTACAAGACCAGAAACGGTAAAAACCCTCTCGGCTTTATAAAAAAATAAATATTATATAAACATTACACAACACACTACACTACACCTAAAGCCGAATGTGTTACTACCACACATCGGAAGATCTACCAAAGTTACTTTGTAGTTCGTCATTCCTTCGTAAGTTTTTGCGGTTTTCTTACCAAATATGTTTTTAAATATAATATATACATATCCACAGTCACCAACTTCCTATCTTTACACTCTCCTTCTTCCTCTTCTTTTAGACCTGTCATGGTCCTGCATCATCGTTTCCATCTTGTGACGTCGACTGCCAGCTGTCTTTCCATCTTTTGGGAGGTCGTCCTGGAGGTCTGTTTGCTTGGGGGATACTGTCCCTGGCCATTCTTACGGCTCTTGGTTTCGCCATTCTGGATACATGTTCGTTCCAGAACCTTCTTCTCTGTCGTCCCCATCTGACAATATCTTCAACTTCGCACATCCTTCGGATTTCTGTGTTTCATACTCTATCACGAAGGGTTTCGCCAGCGATACTCCTGAGTACCTTCATTTCGCTGGTTCGAAGGAGATTTTTGGTTCTGACAGTGTCGGCGCTGGACTCTATGCTGTATGTCATTATGGGGCGGACACAGGTCTTGTATATCCTCACCTTGCTTTGGATGTTCATATACTTGTTTCTCCAGATAGTGTTCTTTAAACATCCGGAAATAGGTGCGGCCTTTTGTATCCTTACACTCAACTTTTTTTTTGTTATATTTTTCAATCTGTCAATATTAGTTGGAGTGTCCCCCACTTACCACGGATAATCGGCACTCTACTGTATTTAAATCTAAAACATTCAATTTACAAAGGATAATTCACTTTTTCTTAGATACAAAAAAAAAACACTTGTAAATCCACAGAAATTAAGGGGAAAAGAACTGTACATTAACTACAGTGGAGTGGAATATGAATCTTGTTACAAAAATAAATTTAAATAACTTGATAATATTTTTTTTTACCTAATTAAATGAATCGTGCATTTATCAGACAAGACGCATTTAAAAAAAAATTGGTATAAATGTCCCCCGTGCTTTTTGACGCAATGGCTTCCTCGCTGGGTTGTGGAGTGGAAAAAAAAATGTCTTCTCCAATACCAACTCCGACTTCAGGTCCATATGACATATCAATAATATCCGAAAGTTCCATATCAATAACGGCCCTGTTTGACTTCTTCAGCTCGTTCCTGTTATATTACTTGGTTTTATACACCTGCTTGCAATAACCCCATAAGAGAAATCTGGAGCAGTGAGATCTGGTGACCTTGAAAGTCAACGAAACATATCTTTTTTGTTAAATTTACTACGCAAATTATCCATTACGGATCTTGTAACGTAACAAGTGTTTTCTGTTTACAGTGTATATCTTAATATCCCTTTTCGCTTGTTTGACAGAATTCTTCTTTACGATCCTCCGGTTGATACAAGTAAAGACACAATGGCCATCCATGTGGCATTATACCAAAAGTATACCAACATTGGAAAGCTGCATATAATACCAAAAATTTTCGGTTTAAAGCCATACAACTTGAGAATCAACAACTATACTGCCATCTTTGAAGCTAAGAAAAGAGAAATGATCAACAGTGCTTCTGTCATACTTTTTATTGTCTTTGCATACACAATACGTTTACTAACGGCAGATCGAAAAACATTCCTCGAATACAACGATTTGGTTTTGCAATGGTCGCAGAATATATCAGAGTGGGATTGTATGTTCACTGCATTTCTGATTGTTTCATGGTCAATAGTTAAGAGAAATGAAATATGTTCTCTCTTAAACGACTTAGTCTCCTTCGATAATGATTTGATCTCTTTCAGAATCGTTGTGTGGAATAACGAGATACATAAAAGTGTTAACTTTATAACGTTTGTTATTTTCATTGTTATGTTTTTTACTAACATTATTTTACATGTATATTATTCGTTCATACTAAACGACTTTTTCTGGTACAATGTATATTACTATTTGACATTTATGACGTTTTACTGTATACATGTCACATCTTACAGGCAGCTTTTGCATTTTGTGGATATTTTACATTTTAGGTAAGTTTTTTCAAGTTTATTTGGGTCGTTTAGGAAGTTGTTAGATTGATATAAGTTAGGACACAATTGTCCTAACTAATTTAATTTCAAATGTGCTGAATGTATTTATTATTATGCAAAGTAATTTAAAAAATATTATTAAATTATGTGCTTGCTATTTTTCAAGAGACGCAGATTGGGTATTTCATGAGTGGAAATATATATGAAATCATCCGAGTCATATTGCAGGGGAAGGTGCATGGCAAAGTCATATTGCAGGGAAATGCCAAGTCATATTGCAGGGGAAGGTATATGGCCAATTCATATTGCAGGTGAAGGTGCATAGCCAAGTCACTGTAGCGACCGTGCGTGCGGTCACTGAACCCACCAAGGCGACCCTTGTCCGCGCGGTCATTAAACTCGCCTGTGGCCAGTGCGAGACGGCGCCAGGCGAAGGTCATCCGCGCGGTCATTGAATTCACTAGTAGCGAAGAGCGAGATACCGATATATATCTTGCCTCTCCTGCATAACGTAGTATGAAATGTATATAGAACGTGCAACAATAACATATGCCCAGCGGAACCGAGGTAGCGACATGATCTGCGCCGTTCCATACATTATAAATACAGACGCTTACAATAAACTTTCTCTTTACTTATTTCGATCTCGACGACTTTAATTCAAACAGCCTCATCCTTATATGCGAAACAGAAGTACCTAAAGTGGTGACCCCGACGTACATATTACTTTTTTGGGCCTGGTTGTGGAAACAGGTCACCCGGCATTCTATGAATTAAAAGACAGATCTTCGATGGTTTTTGCGTTTCAAAGACGCTAATTTCGACCTGAAAGATATAGAGCGTTCCGGACGATCAGTGGACTTCGATGAGGACCGCTTAAACCATATTATTCATAAATATTCCCTTCAAACCGCCGTCGAATTGGCTGAGCAGATGAATTGTAGTCACATGACTGTATACCGCCATCATAAATCAATGGGAAAAGTTCAGAAATTCGGCGCTTGGGTTCCACATGTTTTGAGTGAGAACAACAAAAATCAACGTTCGACAATTTCTACTGGTTTGCTCGCGCGTCATCGAGCTACGCATGGCCGCAAGCAAAGGTTCCTTTACCGCATCATTACTGGTGGTGAGAAATGGTTTGAAAATGGTGATGAAAAATGTTTAAAGGGGATCTTCATGAATAATATGGTTTAAACGGTCCTCATCGCAGTCCACTGGTCGTCCGGAACGCTCCATGTCTTTCAAGTCGAAATTACCGTATTTAAAACGCAAAAACCATCGATGAGCTGTCATTTAATTCATAGCAACTTCACCGTACACTTCGCAAATACTGCGAGCAGCTTTGGCAGTTTTATTGCCTCGGACGAAACCCGAACATAAGGAGGTATCGAAAATGCTCACTTTCGTCTACTTGACATTCCACTTTGAAGGCTTGTAATCAAATAAAATAATATATGTAACGTACAAGCAAACACAATATCTTAAAGAGCAGAAAATTTTCTTTCGAATGGCGTACAACCTTTACCATTTTGTTCTACTTTTGGTGCTCATTTTTAAATTGGAAAATAACGGACACAACTTATGTTAACACCTAATAAATTTTTATCTTTACAATATTGCTTAACTGCCGGCACGAAATGTAAAGTGAATCAATCTTTAAATATTAACGCAGTAACCCAGGTTTCTTTATTTGATTTCCAAATGACCGGAAGCAATTCTTTATCTTTCCCTTTCAACGTTCGGGGATTTTCTGCTTGATAAACTAAAATTGGCTTCAATTTTAAATCACCAGCTAAGTTTCCACCAAGAAGCAATGTCAATCGGTTTATTATTGGCAAAAATCTAAAAAAATGTTTTTTTTTTAAATGTTCGAAAACGAGAATTGTGCGAAAGTAAAATGTGCGAAAGTCGAGGGCCACCTGTATCAATAAGATATTAAGTTCTTGCAAGGGGGTCGCAAAGTTTTAATTTAATTGCTTTTATCTTTTGGGGGTTCCAAGGTTAGAAAGGTTGGGAAACAACGCTTTACCGATTCCCAATAAGTGTTACCCTATGAAAAATGTTTAGAACTCATATTTTAAATTCTTTTTAATTACATTTTTATCAAAACAAATGTAAACGTGTATAGTATCTAATGTGACATTAATGAAAAATATTTAAGGGACAAATTAATTAAAATCAATTAATAAATGTGTCCTCTTAAAGAAGGGACACTAATTGGATTTGTACAACATAGTTAATTTCCTTCCCTTCAGGAGACAAAGCCTGCTTTATTAACCCTTATGTATGATTATTTTTTATATACTTCTCAAGTGTCACAAGACCCAGGCAAGTTTGCGACGCCATCTGTATTTCATCCAAGAATTTAATAAAAGCTCTCAATTTGAAATACCCTATACTTTGGAGCAAAAGTCAATATAAAACCACCACACTATTTTTTTTAGAAAATCACATGTTTATGTTCAGCGATTTGTAGGTTACGTTTCTCAGCATTGAGGTCACGACGACAAAGAAGAGTATATATAGTATATATAACACGATTAACTCCAATAATTTAAGTAAACCCTTCACAAAAGTCATAATTTCTTATTCAAATATAGGGAAAAGTTATCTTGATTTCAGTCGTGTCTTAAAGTGTTTATATAATAAAAGAGGTAAATCAAGGATGTGTTATGTGACGCTCGTTGTTTTACATTTACATAGATTCATGTGTGAAGAGCTAACTGAGGATAATTTTATTGGTGGCATACAAATATTTTATTGGAATGTGTACAGATTTCTGTTTGTTGATGATATGGTAGTGTTATCAAAGAATGAGGATAAATTGCAGAGTTTGATTGGTAAATTGTCTAAGAGATGCAAAAAGAAAGATCTTAGAATTAATGTTTGTAGCCCAAAGTCTTGATGATAGAAAAGTAAATGTTATGTTAAAAATGTTATGTATGATATATGAAAGCAATGAAAGATTAGAACAAGTTAAGAAACTCTACTATTTAGGCATTATGAAGGATGATGATGGAAGAATTATAAATATATTGATAGGCTTGTATCATTTTCAATGACATTTAAAAAGAATCAAGTGTTTTCGTGGTGACCTGATTAATTATTGGCCATGCTTCAACATAACATAAATGGCCATGCTTCAACATAACATAAATGGCCATGCTTCAACATAACATAATTGGTCATGTTTCAACATAACATGGAAATAAGACGAACACAGCGACGCAAAATTCGCATTCACAAGTCAGAATTAAAATAGTTGATGCAGAAGATATTTTGCATGTTGAAGAGGCTGTTGTCGTGTCATCTTTACTCTTATTTTGATATTTCGAGACTTGTACCATTTATTGCCCAATTTATCAATCATAAATTATTCCCATCCGTTTTGTTTTAAGAAATAACCAACTTTGACCAGAAATCAGACTAACAACAACTGAAGAATAGTTATGAATATTTAATTTTATTTTCATTTCGCATTGAGAAATCAACAAACAAGTGATATAATTTAAAGCATCGTTGTTCAATTATGTTGTTTTAGATAAAGAAACATTGTATTGTTGTTCTTAGCTCAGTTTCTGTATCAGGCTTAGCCCGTGTCATTGTTAGAGCAAACTCACTATCTGATGTTGATCCAAACATTGCAGAGAGAATAGATTTTATCTATGGTCTGGTGTATTCTTGCGATTTAATATATTGATACACGTTTTGTTATCTTAAGCTGAGATATACAGTACGTAGATTCTCGGGACACGCCTTTCATTTAGATTCTACGTAAGGTGTCCATTATTCTGTATAATATATTATACTAAATGTCTCATTGTAATACCAAAGCCACTCTCAAGTGTTTGCCCAATTATTGCTTGTTTTCGTCTATGATCCAGTGGATTCCTATGATTCAATATATTGACACACGTTTTATTATCTTACTCTGATATATATAACCTAAATTCCCGAGACACACATTTTATTAAGATTCTACGTAAGGTGTCCATAATTCTGTATATATTATACTAAATATCTCATTGTAATACCAAAGTCACTCTCTAATGTTTGCCCAAATATTGCCGACACGATCGTTTTCGTCCATGATCCAGTGGATTCCTGTGATTCAATATTGACACATATTTTGTTGTCTAGCATTAAGAAATATCATATACGCTACTTAGAGACAAATTGTTCATTTCGATTCTACATTAGGTGTCTATAATTCTTTGTATGCGATATTAATATTAAAACACGTGGGATTTGAGTCCATTATTATTGACAGATTAAAAAATAACAAAAAAATAAGTATAATGAAATGTAGAGATCTCCAATCTTTTGAACCTAAGGGCCACACTGACTCCTTTACTAAGTCCCAAGGGCCAGGACCTAGCTAGCTCATCGTACCAACACACTGTAGTTTTGAATTACGCGCAAATTTTCATATTGGGACTAGCCGGCGAGTGAGATGTCTATGGCGCAGGGTGCGAGGGTGGACTCCCCTCCGTTCGCAATTTCGGTTGGTACTTACGGGCAAGTGTCAAAGACATTTCATTGCGGCGGAGATAACCGATGCGCGAAAAGCGAAATATAGTGCGACTAGTGTGTTTTGTGACTATAGTAGTTAACTAAAAACATCTGATTATTATTTTGTATGGTTTACTTACATTGTAAATTTTACAATGTAATCAAAATAAACTATGACGGGCCGGATACCGGGCATATCCGAAAACCGAATTTGGTGGTGCTCGCGGGCCGGTGTTGGCCTGCGGGCCGTAGTTTGGAGACCCCTGATGTAGATAACTGAAAGAGTATTAAATGGGAAATTTACCCACATGTTTAAAAAAACATAATTGGAATAAAAAGTCGCAGTAAATGTATCAGGAGAAAATGAACTTCAAAGAAACCTTTGCACTTCTACTGATAAGTGATAATACCACATTCTGCTTTAGGTGTAGAGTAATGTATATGTGTAGTGTTCATATATAATTATAAATTTTGATATATTGATTTCAAAATACTTTTTATTAGTCATTGAAGTATAATGTATGACATTTAAACACTAAAAACAATATCCGCCAAATGTCCACCTCTTGCAGCTACACAGATGTCCACTCTTTTGTCAAAATTTTCGATAACATTTTGGCAAAACTGCAGTTAAAACTTACCAATAACGCGAATAATTTCGTCCTTCAGCTCAGGAATTCATCGAGGGTCATTAATATAAACCTGGCTTTTCACGTAACCCCAGAGAAAATAGTCCAACGGTGTCAGATCACATGATCTTGATGGGCAATTAACATCACCGTTTCCGGAGATTACAATACATAAAATAATTCAACAATTTGAACGCGTTGTTGTACTGTATACGATTCAATTTTTATAAATGTCATACATTACACTTCTCAAATGTCACAAGACCCAGGCAAGTTCGCGATGCCATCTGTGTTTTATCTAAGAATTTAAAAAAAAACGTTCAATTTGAAAGGCCATTTAGCTGCACACGTCACCCCACCCATATCTCGAAAACTTAGAGGTAGATCATTCCATGCTACAAGACCAGAAACGGTAAAAACCCTCTCGGCTTTATAAAAAAATAAATATTATATAAACATTACACAATACACTACACTACACCTAAAGCCGAATGTGTTACTACCACACATCGGAAGATCTACCAAAGTTACTTTGTAGTTCGTCATTCCTTCGTAAGTTTTCTGCAGGTTTTCTTACCAAATATGTTTTTAAATATAATATATACATATCCACAGTCACCAACTTCCTATCTTTACACTCTCCTTCTTCCTCTTCTTTTAGACCTGTTATGGTCCTGCATCATCGTTTCCATCTTGTGACGTCGACTGCCAGCTGTCTTTCCATCTTTTGGGAGGTCGTCCTGGAGGTCTGTTTGCTTGGGGGATACTGTCCCTGGCCATTCTTACGGCTCTTGGTTTCGCCATTCTGGATACATGTTCGTTCCAGAACCTTCTTCTCTTTCGTCCCCATCTGACAATATCTTCAACTTCGCACATCCTTCGGATTTCTGTGTTTCATACTCTATCACGAAGGGTTTCGCCAGCGATACTCCTGAGTACCTTCATTTCGCTGGTTCGAAGGAGATTTTTGGTTCTGACAGTGTCGGCGCTGGACTCTATGCTGTATGTCATTATGGGGCGGACACAGGTCTTGTATATCCTCACCTTGCTTTGGATGTTCATATACTTGTTTTTCCAGATAGTGTTCTTTAAACATCCGGAAATAACTGCGGCCTTTTGTATCCTTATACTCAACTTTTTTTTTGTTATATTTTTCAATCTGTCAATATTAGTTGGAGTGTCCCCCACTTACCACGGATAATCGGCACTCTACTGTATTTAAATCTAAAACATTCAATTTACAAAGGATAATTCACTGTTTCGTAGATACAAAAAAAAACACTTGTAAATCCACAGAAATTAAGGGGAAAAGAACTGTACATTAACTACAGTGGAGTGGAATATGAATCTTGTTACAAAAATAAATTTAAATAACTTGATAATATTTTTTTTTACCTAATTAAATGAATCGTGCATTTATCAGACAAGACGCATTTTTTTTTAAAATTGGTATAAATGTCCCCCGTGCTTTTTGACGCAATGGCTTCCTCGCTGGGTTGTGGAGTGGTAAAAAATGTCTTCTTCAATACCAACTCCGACTTCAGGTCCATATGACATATCAATAATATCCGATAGTTCCATATCAATAACGGCCCTGTTTGACTTCTTCAGCTCGTTCCTGTTGTATTACTTGGTTTTATACACCTGCTTGCAATAACCCCATAAGAGAAATCTGGAGCAGTGAGATCTGGTGACCTTGAAAGTCAACAAAACATATCTTTTTTGTTAAATTTACTACGCAAATTATCCATTACGGATCTTGTAACGTAACAAGTGTTTTCTGTTTACAGTGTATATCTTAATATCCCTTTTCGCTTGTTTGACAGAATTCTTCTTTACGATCCTCCGGTTGATACAAGTAAAGACACAATGGCCATCCATGTGGCATTATACCAAAAGTATACCAACATTGGAAAGCTGCATATAATACCAAAAATTTTCGGTTTAAAGCCATACAACTTGAGAATCAACAACTATACTGCCATCTTTGAAGCTAAGAAAAGAGAAATGATCAACAGTGCTTCTGTCATACTTTTTATTGTCTTTGCATACACAATACGTTTACTAACGGCAGATCGAAAAACATTCCTCGAATACAACGATTTGGTTTTGCAATGGTCGCGGAATATAGTAGAGTGGAATTGTATGTTCACAGCATTTCTGATTGTTTCATGGTCAATAGTTAAGAGAAATAAAATATGTTCTCTCTTAAACGACTTAGTCTCCTTCGATAATGATTTGATCTCTTTCGAAATCGTTGTGTGGAATAACGAGATTCATAAAAGTGTTAACTTTATAACGTTTGTTATTTTCATTGTTATGTTTTTTATTAACATTATTTTACAAGTATATTATTCGTTCATACTAAACGACTTTTTCTGGTACAATATATATTACTATCTGACATTTATGACGTTTTACTGTATACATGTCACATCTTACAGGCAGCTTTTGCATTTTGTGGATATTTTACATTTTAGGTAAGTTCAGTGAGTTTTTTCAAATTTATTTGGGTTGTTTAGGAAGTTGTTAGATTGATATAAGTTAGGACACAATTGTCTTAACTAATTTAATTTCAAATGTGCTTAATGTATTTATTATTATGCAAAGTAATTTAAAAAATATTATTATATTATGTGCTTGCTGTTTTTCAAGAGGAGCAGATTGGGTATTTCATGAGAGGAAATAAATATGAAATCATCCGAGTCATATTGCAAGGGAAGGTGCATGGCAAAGTCATATTGCAGGGAAATGCCAAGTCATATTGCAGGGGAAGGTATATGGCCAATTCATATTGCAGGTGAAGGTGCATAGCCAAGTCACTGTAGCGACCGTGCGTGCGGTCACTGAACCCACCAAGGCGACCCTTGTCCGCGCGGTCATTAAACTCGCCTGTAGCGAGTGCGAGACGGCGCCGGGCGAAGGTCATCCGCACGGTCATTGAACTCACTAGTAGCGAAGAGCGAGATACCGATATATCTCTTGCCTCTCCTGCATAACGTAGTATGAAATGTATATAGAACGTGCAACAATAACATGTGCCCAGCGGAAGCGAGATAGCGACATGTTCTGCGCCGTTCCATACATTATAAATACAGACGCTTACAATAAAGTTTCTCTTTACTTATTTCGATCTCGACGACTTTTATTCAAACAGCCTCATCCTTCTATGCGAAACCCAAGTCCCTAAAGTGGTGACCCCGACGTACATATTAGTTTTTTGGGCCTGGTTGTGGAAACAGGTCACCCGGCATTCTATGAATTAAAAGACAGCTCTTCGACGGTTTTTGCGTTTCAAAGACGCTAATTTCGACCTGAAAGATATAGAGCGTTCCGGACGACCGGCGGACTTCGATGAGGACCGCTTAAACCATATTATTCATAAATATTCCCTTCAAACCGCCGTCGAATTGGCTGAGCAGATGAATTGTAGTCACATGACTGTATACCGCCATCATAAATCAATGGGAAAAGTTCAGAAATTCGGCGCTTGGGTTCCACATGTTTTGAGTGAGAACAACAAAAATCAACGTTCGACAATTTCTACTGGTTTGCTCGCGCGTCATCGAGCTACGCATGGCCGCAAGCAAAGGTTCCTTTACCGCATCATTACTGGTGGTGAGAAATGGTTTGAAAATGGTGATGAAAAATGTTTAAAGGGGATCTTCATGAATAATATGGTTTAAACGGTCCTCATCGCAGTCCACTGGTCGTCCGGAACGCTCCATGTCTTTCAAGTCGAAATGACCGTATTTAAAACGCAAAAACCATCGATGAGCTGTCATTTAATTCATAGCAACTTCACCGTACACTTCGCAAATACTGCGAGCAGCTTTGGCAGTTTTATTGCCTCGGACGAAACCCGAACATAAGGAGGTATCGAAAATGCTCACTTTCGTCTACTTGACATTCCACTTTGAAGGCTTGTAATCAAATAAAATAATATATGTAACGTACAAGCAAACACAATATCTTAAAGAGCAGAAAATTTTCTTTCGAATGGCGTACAACCTTTACCATTTTGTTCTACTTTTGGTGCTCATTTTTAAATTGAAAAATAACGGACATAACTTATGTTAACACCTAATAAATTTTTATCTTTACAATATTGCTTAACTGCCGGCACGAAATGTAAAGTGAATCAATCTTTAAATATTAACGCAGTAACCCAGGCTTTTTTATTTGATTTCCAAATGACTGGAAGCAATTCTTTATATTTCCCTTTCAACGTTCGGGGATTTTCTGCTTGATAAACTAAAATTGGCTTCAATTTTAAATCACCAGCTAAGTTTCTACCAAGAAGCAATGGCAATCGGTTTAAGAATGTCCGAAATAGCGAATTGTGCGAAAGTAAAATGTGCAAAAGTCGAGGGCCGCCTGTATCAATAAGATATTAAGTTTTTGCAAGGGGGTCGCGAAGTTTTAATTTGATTGCTTTTATCTTTTGGGGGGTTCCAAGGTTAGAAAGGTTGGGAAACAACGCTTTACCGATTCCCAACAAGTGTTACCCTATGAAAAATGTTTAGAACTCATATTTTTAATTCTTTTTAATTACATTTATATCAAAACAAACGTAAACGTGTATCTAATGTGATATTAAAGAAAAATATTTAAGGGACAAATTAATTAAAATTAATGAATAAATGTGTTACCTTAGAGAAGTGACATTAATTGAATTAGTACAACATAGTTAATCTTGGAATGAAATTTCCTTCCCTTCAGGAGACAAAGCCTGCTTTATTAACCCTTATTTATGATTATTTTTTATATACAGTAGACTCTCTATTATACGGGAGGGTAGGAAAAAATTACCTGGATAGACTCCGTTTACAAAAATAGAAAAAAATAAATGAAATATTGTAAAACAAATTAAACTAAACTAAACATTTAATAAAAAATATCCTGAATACCTTTATATATAAATGCTTCATCTTCCTGGCACTGTCCCAAGTCATTACCTAGGCAGGCTGGTGGGGTCGGCTCTTCTCGTTTTCAGGCTGTATGCTCTTCGGTTCTGGGTGTCGCTTTCATATAGGCCATTTATCTGCAGGATTTTGGAGCACTGAGTTATCCAGGAGTTCTTTGGACGGATGTCATGTAAGATCCACAGACATTGCCTAATTTACAGTATGGTATGGTGGTCTCCGTCTTATGTGCCCGTACCATCTCAGCTGTCGCTCTTCCAGCAGAAGAGATTTTTCATTTTGAAGAAGCTGTTTCGTGTCATCTTTGCTCTTACTTTGATATATCGAGACTTGTACCATTTATTGCCCAACTTATCCATCATAAATTATTCTCATCCGTTTTGTTTTAAGAAATAACCGACTTTGGTCAGAAGTCAGACTAACAACAACTGAAGAATAGTTGTGAATATTTTATTTTTTTTTCATTTCGCATTGAGAAATCAACAAACAAGTGATATATTTGAAAGCGTCACTGTCCAAATATGTTGTCTTAGATAAAGAAACATTGTATTGTTTTAAGCTCAGTTTCTGTATCAAATTTAGCCTTTGTCATTGTTAGAGCAAACTCACTATCTGATGTTGATCCAAACATTGCAGAGAGAATAGATTTTATCTATGGTCTGGTGTATTCCTGCGATTCAATATATTGACACACGTTTTGTTATCTTACGCTGAGATATATAGTGCCTAAATTCCCGAGACACACCTTTTATTTAGATTCTACGTAAGGTATCCATAATTCTGTATATATTATATTAAATGTCTCATTGTATTACCATAGTCACTCTCTAATGTTTGTCCAAATATTGCTTGTTTTCGTCCATGATCCAGTGGATTCCTGTGATTCAATATTGAGACATGTTTTGTTGTCTAACATTAAGAAATATCATATACGGTACTTGGAGATCAATTTTTCATTTCGATTCTACGTTAGGTGTCTATAATTCTTTGTATGCGATATTAATATTAAAAGACGTGGGATTTGAGCCCATTATTATTATAACAAAAAAAAATAAGTATAATGTAGGGCAGAGGTCCCTAAACGTAGTGCTCGCGGGCCGGTGTTGGCCTGCGGGCCGTAGTTTGGAGACCCCTGAAATAGGGAAATGAAAGAGTATTAAATGGGAAATTTCCCCACATGTTTAAAAAAACATAATTTGTATAAAAAGTCGCAGTAAATGTATCAGGAGAAAATGAACTTCAAAGAAACCTTTGCACTTCTACTGATAAGTGATAATACCACATTCTGCTTTAGGTGTAGTGTAATGTATATGTGTAGTGTTCATATATAATTATAAATTTTGATATATTGATTTCAAAATACTTTTTATTAGTCATTGAAATATAATGTATGACATTTAAACACTAAAAACAATATCCGCCAAATATCCACCTCTTGCAGCTCCACAGATGTCCACTCTTTTGTCAAAATTTTCGATAACATTTTGGCAAAACTGCAGTTAAAACTTACCAATAAGGCGAATAATTTCGTCCTTCAGCTCAGGAATTGATCGAGGGTCATTAATATAAACCTGGCTTTTCACGTAACCCCAGAGAAAATAGTCCAACGGTGTCAGATCACATGATCTTGGTGGCCAATTAACATCACCGTTTCCGGAGATTCCAATACATAAAATAATTCAACAATGTAAACGTGTTGTATTGTATACGACTCCATTTTTATATATGTCATACATTACACTTCTCAAATGTCACAAAACCTAGGCAAGTTCGCGATGCCATCTGTGTTTTATCTAAGAATTTAAAAAACCGCTCAATTTGAAAGACCCTTAAGCTGCACACGTCACCCCACCCATATCTCGAAAACTTAGAGGTAGATCATTCCATGCTACAAGACCAGGAACGGCAAAAACCCTCTCGGCTTTCCAATTTAATTGTCACGGTATGATACCAACTTTAACCGGTTGTATCCGTCAAACGTTGAGAAAGTTTGTTCGTGTACTCATCTTGCGTAACAAAGATTATCTAGCATTTAAACTCTCTAAATATTTAACCCAGTAAAAACTTTATTTGAAATAACAATGTTTTTCAATTATCCGGACTCAAGTCGCTTACCACGGATAATCAGCGTTCTACTGTAATTTAATAATTTTGTTATTTATAATAATTCTGCCAACATTCTATATAAGTGGAGTACGCAGATTTAGGAAGCACTACAATAAAACCTATTTTGTGAAGTCTTATAAAAAAATTGATATTATATAAACATTACACAATACTATCACACATCGGAAGATCTACCAAGGTTACTTTGTAGTTCGTCATTCTTTGGTAAGTTTTCTGCGGTTTTCTTACCAAATTTGTTTTTAAATATAATATATACATATCCACAGTGGCCAACTTCCTATCCTTACACTCTTCTCCTTCTTCTTTTAGGCCTGTTATGGTCCTGCATTATCGTTTACCTCTTGTGACGTCGACTGCCAGCTATCTTTCCATCTTTTGGGAGGTCGTCCTGGAGGTCTGCTCCTTTGGGGGATACTGTCCCTGGACATTCTTACGGCTCTTGGTTCCGCCATTCTGGATACATGTTCGTTCCAGAACCTTCTTCTCTGTCGTCCCCATCTGACAATATCTTCAACTTTGCACATCCTTCGGATTTCTGTGTTTCGTATTCTATCACGAAGGGTTTTGCCAGCGATACTCCTGAGTACCTTCATTTCGCTGGTTCGAAGGAGATTTTTGGTTCTGACAATGTCGGCTCTGGTCTCTATGCTGTATGTCATTATGGGGCGGACACAGGTCTTGTATATCCTCACCTTGCTTTGGATGTTCATATACTTGTTTCTCCAGATAGTGTTCTTTAAACCTCCGGAAATAACTGCGGCCTTTTGTATCCTTACACTCAACATGTTTTTTATTTTTTGTTATATTTTTCAATCTGTCAATATTAGTTGGAGTGTCCCCCACTTACCACGGAAAATCGGCACTCTACTGTATTTAAATCTAAAACATTCAATTTACAAAGGATAATTCACTGTTTCGTAGATTCGAAAAAAAACACTTGTAAATCCACAGAAATTAAGGGGAAAAAAACTGTACACTAACTGCAGGGGAGTGGAATATGAATCTTGTTACAAAAATAAATGAATGTAACTTGAAAATATTTTTTTTACCTAATTCAATAAATCGTGCATTTATGAGACAAGACACTTTTTTTTTAAATTGGTAAAAATGTCCCCCGTGCTTTTTGACGCAATGCCTTCCTCGCAGGGTTGTGGAGTCGGAAAAAAAATATCTTCTCCAATACCAACTCCGACTTCATGTCCATATGACAAATCAATAATATCCGACAGGTCCATATAAATAACGGCCCTGTTTGACGTCTTCATTTTGTTCCTGTTGTATAGCTTGGTTTTATATACCTGCTTGCAATAACCCCATAAGTAGAAATCTGGAGCAGTGAGATCTGGTGACCTTGAAAGTCAACGAAACATACATTTTTTGTTAAATTTACTACGCAAATTATCAATTTCGGATCTTGTGACGTAACAAGTGTTTTCAGTTTTCTGTTTACCATGTATATCTTAATATCCCTTTTGGCTTGTTTGACAGAATTCTTCTTTACGATCCTCCGGTTGATACAAGTAAAGACACAATGGCCATCCATGTGGCATTATACCAAAAGTATACCAAAATTGGAAAGCTGCATGTAATACCAAGAATTTTCGGTTTAAAGCCATACAACTTGAGAATCAACAACTATACTGCCATCTTTGAAGCTAAGAAAAGAGAAATGATCAACAGTGCTTCTGTCATAGTTTTTATTATATTTGCATACACAATACGTTTACTAACGGCAGATCGAAAAACATTCCTCGAATACAACGATTTGGTTTTGCAATGGTCGCTGAATATAGTAGAAAGGAATTGTATGTTCACAGCATTTCTGATTGTTTCATGGTCAATAGTTAAGAGAAATAAAATATGTTCTCTCTTAAACGACTTAGTCTCCTTCGATAATGATTTGATCTCTTTCGGAATCGTTGTGTGGAATAACGAGATTCATAAAAGTGTTAACTTTATAACGTTTGTTATTTTCATTGTTATGTTTTTTATTAACATTATTGCAAATGTATATGCTTCGTTCATACAAGACGGCTTTTTTTGGTACGCTTTATATTACTATCCGACATTTATGACGTTTATCTTTATACATGTCACATCTTACAGGCAGTTTTTGCATTTTGTGGATATTTTACATTTTAGGTAAGTTCAGTGAGTTTTTTTTTATTTATTGGGTTGTTTATGAAATTGTTAGATTGATATAAGTTAGGACACAATTGTCTTAACTAATTTAATTTCAAATGTGCTGAATGTATTTATTATTATGAAAAGTAATTAAAAAAAAAATATTATATTATGTGCTTGCTGCTTTTCAAAAGGAAAGGATTGGGCATTTCATAAGAGGAATAAAATGTTTTAAGCGGTCCTCATCTCAGTCCACTGGTCGTCTGGAACGCTCCATGTTTTTCAGGTCGAAATTACCGTATTTGAAACGCAAAAACCATCAATGAGCTGTCATTTAATTCATAGCATCTTCACCGTACAGTTCGCATGTGCTGAATGTATTTATTATTATGCAAAGTAATTTAAAAAATATTAATATATTATGTGCTTGCTGTTTTTCAAGAGGAGCAGATTGGGTATTTCATGAGAGGAAATAAATATGAAATCATCCGAGTCATATTGCAGGGGAAGGTGCATGGCAAAGTCATATTGCAGGGAAATGCCAAGTCATATTGCAGGGGAAGGCATATGGCCAAGTCACATTGCAGGGGAAAGCGCATGGCCAAGTCATATACTCGTATATATTATTTTTTTGGGCCTGGTTGTGGAAACAGGTCACCCGGCATACAACGCATCAGGTTTGCAGCCCTATTTGGAGTCAATGGCTCCTTGAGAGCAACTCTTTACAGAGTCACACAGACGTTTGTTTCTCCAAACGTTGTCCTACGCGTATTGTGTACACCCTACTTTGTGTTTGTATGTGTCTGTCGGTGTGGGGAGGGAAGGGTTGCGTCCGCGCCCGTCTTCACATGGACGCACCCCGCATACTTAAAGACTGATAAAAGTGCGGAAAACTCAGTCAGGTTACCCGGCACTTTGGCCTCCCGATAAGGGACCAGTCCCTTCGGCATTATTTTCTCTGTTTTGTGTATAAATAGATCTTACTGCCTCCTCAATGTGCCTACACACTCTATTTACCTCGTATTGGATATCAACCAATTCCTCACCACGTCTAGTTCCAGTCGCTGCACCCACATCTCACATTCCAGGGTCTGGCGCCTACATGCCTGCGTTAGGCACTCCAGTAGCATATGTAGCACGTCCTGGACCACGTTCTCGCCGCACAAGCAATTCTCGGACTCTGCTAAATGAAATCTTTTATGGTTTTTCATGAAGCATCCGTACCCGGAAAATGCTTGCGTCACTTCAAACGTGGGAACGGCCCTCCACGTGTATTCTAACGCTTCGTGGAAGTTCCTGAAGAATGTTTTGGTGGGTCCGACAGTCGTTTCTGAAACATAAAGCTCATTCCAAATATTATTGTTTTTTATCTCTCAGGACTTTCTTGGCAAAGCTCAACGGATATCTGTCGTAGGCTGGTGCCATCCTCAGCAACCCCGCCACTTTTGCTAACTCATCGGCTCTGTCGTTGCCTATGTTACCTGAGTGATCCTTGACCCAGTGGAACCTTACATCGGTGCTCCTTTCCCTCACACGGCATACCGAGTCAATGATTGATCTAACCAACTGGTTGACGCTGTTGGCCAAGTCATATTGCAGGGGAAGCTGCATGGCCAAGTCATATTGCAGGGGAAGGTGCATGGCCAAGTCATATTGCAGGGGAAGGTGCATGGCCAAGTCATATTGCAGGGGAAGGTGCATGGCCAAGTCATATTGCAGGGGAAGGTGCATAGCCAAGTCATATTGCAGGGGAAGGTGCATGGCCAAGTCATATTGCAGGGAAAGGTGCATGACCAAGTCATGTTGCATATTGAGGTGCATGGTCGCGGAGTTAAGTACTGGAATTCCATGTGGAAGATCGTCGGTTCAAACCCCGCGCTGTACTCCCCTCGAATAACACAGACATTTTTTCCATCTAGTATTCGGGGTACAAAAATACGTATGTCTTCGGTCATATAAATTCTTTCAAAAATAAGGGAAAACATGTCGGTGTACCTCGATCGTCTCATTTCAGTGTGCCAGTTTCAGTCTGATCTACAAGATATTGTGTTTTCTTTTACGTTACATTTAGTATATTATTTTATTTTATTACAAACCTTCAAAATGGAATGTCAAGTAGACGAAAGTGAGCATTTTCGACACCTCCTTCTGTTCGCGTTCTATCAAGGGAATAAATCTGCCAAAGCTGCTCGCGATATTTCCGAAGTGTACGGTGAAGATGCTATGAATGAAAAGACAGCTTGTCGATGGTTTTTTGCGTTTCAAATACGGTAATTTCGACCTGAAAGACGTGGAGCGTTCCGGACGACCGGTGGACTTCGATGAGGACCGCTTAAATCATATTATTCATGAAGGTACACTTCAAACCACCGTAGAATTGGCTGAGCAGATGAATTGTAGTCACATGACTGTATAGCGCCATCTTAAATCAATGGGAAAAGTCCAGAAGTTCGGCACTTGGGTTCCACATGTTTTGAGTGAAAACAACAAAAATCAATTGTCGAACGTTGTCGAAAATGCTCACTTTCGTCTACTTGACATTCCATTTTGAAGGCTTGTAATCAAATTAAATAATATATGTAACATAAAAGCAAACACAATATCTTTTAGAGCAGAAAATTTTCTTTCAAATGACGTATAACATTTACCATTTTGTTTTACTTTTGGTGCTCATTTTTAATTTGGAAAAAATGAACACAACTTATGTTAACACCTAATA
This sequence comes from Odontocerum albicorne, assembly GCA_949825065.1. Lineage (NCBI taxonomy): Eukaryota > Metazoa > Arthropoda > Insecta > Trichoptera > Odontoceridae > Odontocerum > Odontocerum albicorne. The sequence continues at coordinate 3,323,695 of OX463866.1, forward strand.
CATTTGCCATTAAGGTCGTAATTGGTTTTGTCCCGCAGAAACAACCAATAAATAAAATTTGAATCTTCCACCACAAATTATAACAGTTTTCGCAGGCCCCCATGATTAACACTGTGTGCCAGTAAAATTATATGTAGGAAGGAATTCGAATCCATATACACATAATCACAAGATACATTCCTTCGACTAAGACTGTGTCCAGATGAGGCGTTTTACGCGCGATTCGAGTAGCGCGTTACGATTTAATCAAAGTAAATTGATCTAGCTTCGCGGTATTTAGGAAATTTACGAACATGCATGTTTCTGTAAAATGTCGTCTTCCTCCGTGCGATTGAGTAAGGAATAATTTACTTTGATTAAATTGAAACGCGCTACTCGAATCGCGCGTAAAACGCATCATCTGGAAAGGCCCTAAGGTTAACCACGGCCAATACCAATTGCCTGGTTGAAATCGTCGGATTATTTCAAATGCCGGTGTCCATTGTCCACATTCGTTGTCCGAGCTATCCAGTCTTGTTCGTAAGGCTTAAAATTTGGACTTTTTCTGTCTCTTTAAATGCTCCACAGCCCGCATTATGTATCATCATCTCGAAAAATCTCAACCTGCTTTATTTCTCAATGCGCGTTATACTGAAATCGGGGACTTGAATTCAAAATACAATTGAACCATCCTAATTTGTTCTGCGTCTAAATATTTCTCTATTAAAAAAAAAAACAGATGCGTGAGACTCTCGCGCGGTAGAAGTGGAACTTCTTAGCTCCTAGGAAAAGTTGATTTTATGCATTGCTTTTTTTCCATTTGTTAACGATTTTTTTTTTAGGATTAGGTAATGGTTATATTAATTAATTAATATAAATAACTTTAATTAAATTATTAATTATTTAATTATTAGTGAATTAATTAAAAATATTGATTTATTATTGATTAATTATCAATTAATTACTATTAATTATTACATAAATTAATAATTAATTAATTATTATTAATAAATAGTTATAATGATTAATAAATATATTTTTAATATTAATAATAATTAAAATTAATTTATAAGTATAACAATAATATTATACGATTAATTAATATTAATATTATAATGAATTAATTACTTATTAATATTAATTAATTAATTATTATACATAATAATTAATATTATTATAAATATCAATTAAATGATTATTATTAATAATAATTAATATTATTCTTAATATTAAATATTTATATTAATTAATATTTATAATATTGAAATTTTATTAATTATTATTATTAAACAATATTAATTATTTATATTAATTAATATTTATAATATAAATATAATTAATTATTATTATTAAACAATATTAATCATAAATTAATTATTTATTAATTAAATTATATGTATCAATTAAATATTTTTAATTAATTAATTTAATTAATTAATTAATTTAATCAATTTAATTAATTTAATTAATTTAATTAATTTAATTAATTTAATTAATTTAATTTATTAAATTAATTTAATTAATTTAATTAATTTAATTAATTTAATTAATTGAACTAATTTAATGAATTTAATTAATTTAATTAAATGATTTTTATTACTACAGTAGATATAATATTTGATATTAAATTTTATATTTAATAAATAAATAAATTTATTTATTTATCGTTCATTTAACAAACTATTAAGTTATTTATTAATATTATTAATAATTATAAATTTATATTTAATATTTAATAAATTTATTTATTTATATTAATATAATTAAATATTAAAGATCACTTGAAATATTACCATTAGTCGGAGAAGGGGAAGCGTTTCACTTTTCGTGACGTTCAGGCCAATTTGCCCTATAGAAGTTCCACTTCAAAAAAATTGTATGGATTACAATTATTCTAAATATAATCGATAAAATTTTTTTAAATACATTTAAATTTATTTTTGTAGCTAGATTAATGCTCCACTAGTCATTTTCCATTCCATTATTTAAATCTCGTTTACGTTTTTATCTTGTTTTAATGTTACTCGTATTTCTTACTTAATTTGATTTGTTTTCTATCAATTATTTTTTGTTTTCAGTTTTCTATTAACTGTATATTTTAATATCCCTTTTGGCTTCTTTGACAAGTTCTTCTTAACGATCTTCCGATTGATACAAGTCAATATATAATGGCCGTCCATGTGGCATTATACCAAAAGTATGTCAAAATTGGAAAGCTGCATGTAATACCAAAAATTTTCGGTTTAGAGCCATACAACTTGAGAATCAACAACTATACTGCAATCTTTGAAGCTAAGAAAAAAGAAATAATCAACAGTGCGTCTGTCATAGTTTTTATTATAATTGGATACGCATCACGTTTACTAACGACAGATCCAGAAACGTTCCTCGTATACAACGATTTAGCATTGAAATGGACGCACAGGGTGGGAGAATGGAATTGTATGTTCACAGCATTTCTGATCGTTACACGGTCAATAGTTAAGAGAAATAAAATATGTTCTCTCTTAAATGACTTAGTCTCCTTCGACAACGATTTGATCTCTTTCGGAATCGATATTTGGAAAGACGAGATTCATAAAAGTGTTAACTTTATAACGTTTGTTATTTTCGTTGTTATGTTTTTTATAAACATTATTGTAAATGTATATGGTTTGTTCATACAAAACTATTTTATCTTGTACCATATATGTTACTATGTGACATTTATGGTGTTTTACTTTATACATGTCACATCTTACAGGCAGTTTTTGCATTTTGTGGATATTTTACATTTTAGGTAAGTTCAGTGAGTTTTTTCAAATTTATTGAGTTGTTTAGGAAGTTGTCAAAGTTGTTAGATGGATATAAGTTAAGACTCAATTGTCTTAACCAACTTAATTTTAAACGTGCTAAATGTAATTTAAATATATTTTTATATTATACGTTTGATATTGTTTTAAAGGCTGAAAGATTGAGCATTTCATGAAAGAAGATTGAGCATTTCATGAAAGAAGATTGAGCATTTCGTGAAAGAAGATTGAGAATTTCATGAAAGAAGATTGAGCATTTCATGAAAGAAGATTGAGTATTTCGTGATAGAAGATTGAGCATTTCATGAAAGAAGATTGAGTATTTCATGATAGAAGATTGAGCATTTCATGATAGAAGATTGAGCATTTCATGATAGAAGATTGAGCATTTCATGACAGAAGATTGAGCATTTCATGAAAGAAGATTGAGCAATTGAGCATTTCATAAAAGAAGATTGAGCTTTTCATGAAAGAGGATTGAACATTTCATGACAGAAGATTTAGAATTTCATGAAAGAAGATTGAGCATTTCATGAAAGAAGATTGAGTATTTCATGATAGAAGATTGAGCATTTCATGAAAAAAGATTGAGCATTTCATGAAAGAAGATTGAGCATTTCATGACAGAAGATTGAGCATTTCACGAAAGATGATTGAGCATTTCATGAAAGAAGATTGAGAATTTCATGAAAAAAGATTGAGCATTTCATGAAAGAAGATTGAGTATTTCATGACAGAAGATTGAGCATTTCACGAAAGATGATTGAGCATTTCACGAAAGATGATTGAGCATTTCATGAAAGAAGATTGAGAATTTCATGAAAGAAGAATGAGCATTTCATGAAAGAAGATTGAGCGTTTCATGAGAAAAAATAAATATGAAATCATCCAAGTCATATTACAGAGGAATTAGTATAAATAAGTCATGTTGCAGGGGAAGGAGTATGGCCAAGTTATATTCCAGGGGAAGTAGTGTGGCCAAGTTTTGTTACAGGGGAAGGAGTTTGGCCAAGTTATATTGCAGGGGAAGTAGTGTAGCCAAGTCATGTTGCAGGGGAAGGAGTATGGCCAAGTTATATTGCAGGGGAAGGTGCATGGTCTAGGTTTGGTCTCCTGAAAGCAGCCCTACGAGAACGAAGATTCAACTCTGATAAAAAGTGAAGAAGTGTTGCACTTGTGGCTTGCAGCTCAGACTAATACATTTTTGAATGATGGAATACGAAAGCATGTTGATAGATTAGACAAAGTATTAGGTGTTAACATAAGTTGTGTCCATTTTTTTCCAAATTTAAAAATGGGCACCAAAAGTAAAACAAACAATGGTAAAGGTAATACGTCATTTGAAAGTAAATTTTGTGCTCTACAAGATATTGAGTTTGCTTTTACGTTACATATATTATTTGATTTGATTACAAACTTCAAAATGGAACGTCAAGTAGACGAAAGGGAGCATTTTCGACACCTCCTTCTGTTTGCGTTCAATCGAGGGAATAAAGCTGCCAAAGCTGCTCGCGACATTTGCGAAGTGTACGGTGAAGATACAATGAATGAAAAGACAGCTCGTCGATGGTTTTTACGTTTCAAAGACGGTAATTTCGACCTGAAAGACGTGGAGCGTTCCGGACGACCAGTGAACTTCGATGAGGACCGCTTAAACCATATTATTCATGAAGATCCCTTTCAAACCATCGTAGAATTGGCTGAGCAGATGAATTGTAGTCACATGACTGTATACCGCCATCTTAAATCAATGGGAAAAGTCCAGAAGTTCGGCGCTTGGGTTCCACATGTTTTGAGTGAAAACAACAAAAATCAACGTTTGACAATTTCTGCTGGTTTGCTCGCGCGTCATCGAGCTACGCATGGCCCCAAGCAAAGGTTCCTTTACCGCATCATTACTGGTGATTAAAAATGGTGACTTTATGTGATTATTAAGAAACTGAAAGAATTTATGAGTTATGGTCAACAAGCAACGCCCAGAGCGAAACAAGATTTGCATCCGCGCAAGACGATGATTTGCATCTGGTGGGATTGGCAAGGCATCATCCACTACAAGATACTTGAACGCAATCAGACAGTCAACGCGGAGCTATATATTCTGCAAATGCAGCGGCTCAACAGTGCAATTCAACAAAAAAGGCCGGATCTGCAATATGGCGTTATTCTGCAACACGATAACGCCCGCCCTCATATCGCCAACATTACGAAAAATGCAATTCGTTGGGAAGTCCTGCCGCACCCCTCATATTCTCCAGACTTCGCACGGTCACAATTCCACCTTTTCTGGTCGCTTTCGAACAATTTGCGCGGCGTATCCTTCAATAATGACGTCGAATTGCGGACATGGTTGGACGAATTCCTCGAGTCAAGACCGAATGGTTTTTATCGCACAGGCATTGAAAAACTTGTAGAACGTTGGCAAGAAGTTGTAAATAATAAAGGAGAATACATTATTGACTAATTTGTTGTAAAATAATGAAGGAGAATACATTATTGACTAATTTGTTGTAATTTTTTTGTTGTGTCCTCTTGTTCTCTTCATTTGGAAAAAAACGGACACAACTTATGTTAACACCCAATATATTTAACGACACCCAATATGTTATTTACCACGTCAAGATTCTGGAGCGTATTATTTGTCGACAATTGATACCCTCTGTCAATAATCAAGACTTTTGTCAACAATTCGTTTATTTCTAGACCGAATTTCTTATTTTCGAACTCTACGAAATATTGTAAGAGACAAACTTTTAATTGATTGTATTTTTACAGATATAAAAAGCTGAATAACTTTATCCAAGACTGGATAAGGTCGAAAGGAGAGGGGATCCAACGTAACAAAAACACCGTGCATATATTTAAGGTCAATAACCTACAAATAAATGAAATTCCCATAAAACAAGAGAATATCGAAGAGTTCAATGTACTCCATGACAGACTCTGTGACTTTACAGCAAGAATAAATGAGATTTACTCTCCAATGTTACTGAGCACTTTTGCTGTGACATTCGTTAGCATGACGTTACAGTTCTACTTTCTGTACCTGTCGAAGAATGAGGAAATGATTGTGTTTCGAACCGTATGGACATTATCATGGGTTTTGGTTTATTATATAATATCTTACGATGTTTGCGACGGATGTACGTACATCAAACAAGAGGTAACAAAACAAAATTATGTGCATAAAAGCAACTTTCCCCCTATTTTTTTTTATTGTGTGTGCGGCCCGTCAACTTATATGTGCAAGAAAAAAAGAGGGAAGTGCGCAAATATGCATATTCATGCATAGATGCACTAAGTAGTCAACATAATGTAACACGAAATCATAAATTACATTTTTCAAATATGTAGGTTATATATAAAAAAATATATTTTCTTACCCGATAATGTTCCTTCCTGTTCGAGTCCAGGAGATTCTTTCCTTACGCCGCGTGGACTCTATATGGTGTTTCCATGTTCCGCACACATCTCAAAGAAAGGAACATTTCAATGTATTACTGCCTAACTATTTCAATGTTGTCTCAACTATTTCATTTCCCATTTGTCATTATGTAAAATTTGGACCCCTTTGAGGCTTTTCTTTTTTTCTCGTTCTTGCTGACAGTTAACCTGAGGTGGTATATGTGGGTTTACTTTTTATTTTGTTGCCATACGTTTTTGTTTTTTTTTTCTATTTATTCTTTAATTTATATATGCGGGGGTGTAGGATGGAAGCCCCCTGATGCCCTTTGCGATCGGGCTCGCCCTACATTGGTGGGGTGTATCTCGGCCGGGGAAATGTTTGTGGGATGAACCCGGACCTTTTAATATCTTCTCTCTTGAATGTATTTTTTTTTGTCATCTATTCATTTTCTGTGTTTTTTTTATCTTCTTGTTCTACGTGTTCAAGGGTGTGGGCTGAAAAACATCTGGTGTCCCCGTGGCTGGGTTCGCCCTATATTGGTGGGGTGTATCTTGGCTGAGGGGATATTATTAGATGAACCCAGACCTTTTGATAGCTTCTGTATTTAATGTATTATCTTCAATTTATGTGTTTTAGAAGTGTTATTGAAATATATTTTGTACATACAATGTTGCTGTCAATAAACCTATATTTATTTATTTATTTATAAAATATCAAATAAAATACATAATTGTGCAAAACAAAATATGGTTACAAGTTCCTTTCTTTGAGATGTGTGCGGAAGATGGAAACATGTGTGTGGACAATTTTTAACAGATGTGCGGCCGCACACGCGGACACCTTAGAGGGAATGTTGCATAAAAGTATGAATATCTACCAATACTTTTCTCAGTCATCCTCTTCCACGACTCCTATTTGTGCTTTCACTATAAAAGCTTTAGTCAGTCTTTCGTCACATATCTATTTCAAACGACTTCAACGTGATATTAATTTTTCACTCTACTTAGTACAAAGTCATTTGGAATATTGCCCTATAACAAGAGTTCCCAAAGTGGTCGATATCGACCCCTTGGGGTCGATTCGATTTTTCTAGGGGTCGATAAAAATTTGTGGGTCGACGACAGCAAAAATAGACCCCCTTACTACTGCTAATTGTTTATTACTTCAAAATATCTATGATTCAAATAGGTACCTTATTAAAAAGTAAAATAATAAAAAAAAAACACTTTTTTGATAAAAACACATTACATATTGAACTTGTGAATGAAAAGGTAAAATGTGTCATTAACCTCTACACCACGTTAAAAATCAAATTCCACGAATCCTGTGCGTGGCACAATTTCAGCGTTTTTTAATTTCTTAGTTTAAACGCGTATTTTGTTTAGAACCACTGACATTTGATTACATTACCAAGTAAACATGACATTCAAGTAATTTTCTGATTAAATAATAGTCATTACTCTTAAGGAGACACATTAAATAAAGGAGATAAACTAAACATTACGTAAAATACACAAAGGAATGCTACAGATCAGATCACAGGCGTTTGTGCTTCCCGCGAGGAACACGTTAAAAGAGTCTATTTTTTTGCTTTAATTTTCGTCAGCGCAGATTTAAATATTAAATGTTGCACAAGATAATGCAACGCATAATCCGTAGTCCTTTTATATTTTTCAATCCTTAATTACAAATGATTAAAATGAAAAGTTTGTTATCTAGTGAAATATTCAATATCGAGTACTGTACAAACTTATTAATTTGAGTAAGTAAAGTAAATGACTAGGGGTGAGACGGTTTTAAAAGTTTTTGGTAAAGGGGTCTGCGCCCGAAAAAAGTTTGGGAACTCTTGCTCTATAATTTGGTTTGACAATATTACAAATCTAATTATTAAGGAGTGAATCGTTTTTTTCCCATCCATTTCAACATTTGAAACAAGCTCAAAGTGATATTTTTCACTTACTTAACATACCAGTGTTATATAAAGGAGTTTTAGGAGATCGGTCCTTAAAGGAAGAGATGATGAGGATGATTTATTGATAAATAATAAAACACGTTAGATTGCAATGCGGAAAGAGAGTCTATATTAATAGGTTAGTCAATAAGTTTTGAAAGCGACATCTATGGAGCAGTAGAAAAACCAAAATTTCTACGCCATTTTAATATTTCATCTTTCATAAGAACGTACTCAAAATTTCATTTCAATCTGTCAATTCATTCTTTGTTTACAAGCCATTTGAAGTTGACGTGTCAGTGTATTTTTTAACAATGGAAAAATCCGAATATCGTGCAGTGATAAAATTCTTTGTTATGGAAGGTTTATCGGCTACTGAGATCCATGCAAAGATGGTGAAAGTATTAAAGGAGTCTTCTCCTTCATTTCCAACCGTTCACCGATGGGTTTTGGAGTTTAAGCGTGGCCGTACAAGCGTTGAAGACGATCCACGCTCAGGACGTCCAAAAAGTGCATCAACACCAGAAATCATAGCGAAAATACAGGATATGGTTTTGGAAGATCATCGATCGACTGTGGATGTGATAGCTGACACCATAGGCATCTCACATGGAACAACATGGCATATTTTGGCTGAAGTTTTGGGTTTCAAAAAACTGTGTGCACAATGGGTGCCGCATTTGCTAACAATGCAACAAAAACACATTCGAATGCGACTTTTTGAGCAACATTTGGAGCAATTTCGAAAGGATAAAAAGCATTTTCTGCATCGATTCATCACTATAATTGAGACTTGGGTCTACCACCATGATCCTGAATCAAAACAAGAGGCTAAGGAGTGGTGTGAACCAGACACTTTGGCTCCGAAGCGAGTTCGTGTCCAGAAATCGGCCAAGAAGGTGTAAGCGTCAGTTTTTTGGGATGCAAAAGGAATTTTATTGATAGATTATCTCCAAACTGGTAAGACAATCAACTCTGATTATTATTGTGACCTTTTGGACCAGTTGGATGAAAAAAATTGTGAAAAAAGACCCGGTTTGCAGAAGAAAAAAATCATTTTTCATCAAGACAATGCAGCTGCTCATACAGCTCAAAAAACCATCGCGAAAATCAGTGAATTGGGGTACGAATTGTTGCAGCATCCACCCTATTCGCCAGATTTAGCTCCCTCTGACTTCTGGCTGTTCTCACACCTCAAAAAATTCCTTCGTGGAAAGCATTTTTCATCAAACGAAGAGGTTATAGCCGTCGTAGAGGAGTATTTTGCAGGCCTTCCAGAAAGTCACTTCCGTGATGGGACAATAAAGTTGGAAGATCGTTGACCAAGTGTATTGATCTTATGGGAGACTATACTGAGCAATAAAAGTGATTTCCCCCCCAAAAAAATGTATTTTCATTTCCGCTTTCAAAACTTTTTGACTAACCTAGTAGTAAACGTAGGTATTTATACTATTTCCGCGTGTGTGCGGGAATGCGAGCAAGATATCCTTCGTGTCGTTTCTGCATTAGCAAAAACGATTAATGTTGTATGTAGGTATCATTCAAATACGGAACTGGCGAGACAAGCGTGGTGCGTTTTCTCTCTAGTATGGAATGCGGTCCGCTCGGCTATGGGTTGAATGGCCGGCGTGTGAACTTTGGACTTGTTTATTTAGATTTTATCGAGGAATGCGAAGGTCATTTCATCGGTCATTGACCATTCAAGATGAAGAAGAAGAAGAAGGGTGAAACTGAGCTCTTAACTGATTTAAAGCTTGTTTAATTATTTATTTTTTAAGTCCTTTACACATTACAGGTTTCCCTAATTCATACAAGGGCTGAACATAACAAGTACAAAAAAAACATGTATAAAACAATTCAACATTTTAAGACTTCTTTGATAAGAACAACAGTAAAAATGTACACTAAAACGTTATGACAAAATCTAGCGTGTTAAATAGTTTAAAAAATGAAATTATTTCAAATATTACACTAAATTTAAGAGATTTTTCATGAAGAAGGAGCTGAGCAACACATGAAACACGTCTATATGAGGACACACACTGTTAACCTTTCCCTTTTTTTTAAACTGGTGAGTTTATTGCCATGTGGCAATCTCTTCCAACCAACCAGAAAGCTGTTTATAGACCCTTAGTGTTAACCAGACTGGAATCCTATTTAAAAAAATCTAGGTTCCAGCGGGAATCGAACCCGCAACCTCCGGATCGACAGACAAGTGTCTTACCACCAGGCCACAGAGGTGCTAAATAAAACCTGCCCGTTCCGGTGATGTGTATTCAATACACATCAATACATATGTAAAAATGAGCGATTTAAAATCGGAAAAATAAGAATATTCATAGCCAATCGCTTAAATTAATTAAATTTGAAGTCAAAAGTGATAATAATTTTAATTTAATTGCTGAAAACATGAAAAAAAACATCGGATGACATTCACTAAACAGACGGAACGACCACCTCGAACGAAAGCCAGTTGGCTACTAAAAAGAGAGAAGCGAACAACCGTGAGACGTGAATAGCGTCGCTTCCTCACCCATAGCGGTTTTTTTAGAATGAATATACTACGTCACACACTGCCACACGTTTGATTGTATCGGTGAATTTATTCCCAATTTTCACAAAATATCTCTGATGTGGCCGATAAGTGCTAATTATTATTAATATTATTTTTTTCATTCAATGCGTAAATGTATTACGGAGGAATACCTAAAATCTGAGCCCAGTATTTATTATATTTATAGAGATATTAAAGTTTTTAGAAGCAATGTGTACTAGTTACACATCACAGGTCAGGAAGGGCTAAACAGTGTGATTGTTCAACCTACCAGCATTATTTTCAAAGGCAGGCTGGTCCGACTTATAGGTTGATAGAACAATCTATAGGTGCGTTGTCTTAAATAATTATCCGGAACATACAAACCAAAACCATCATACATTGTAATTTATTTTCATTCTCCCTATTATTCACTTATCATACGCATATCCTGTTCATGCAGTGAGACTCTGGAATCAATTACAAACCAATGCTAGACTTGCTCCATCCTTGGCATGCTTTAAGAAGTGACTGAAAAAAACTCTTAATTTCTAGTCAGTAATATAACGTGTTTCATTCCTGATTTATCTTTCCTCTCCACCATCCCTTTCTTTTCCTTTGATTGATGATATCTCACTTTTACTTTAATATGTTTATGTCCATAAATTTCATAAATATGAATAATCTTTTAAATATTTTTATCCGATCATGTAACTTGGTTTATTCACTTTTGTCTGGTTGGTTGGAAGACATTGCCGCCTGGCAATAAACCCACCAGATTGTATACACAATGAAGAGTCAAATAAATAAATAAATATAACACATTATTTATAGTTAAGGCATTAACATTCTGGAGGTTTAAAGACATTGTACAGTACCCGGCGGTAAGTAATAAACATCGGGCTTAAGAAAGAGACTGTCGGCCATAATCTGCTAACTTCGGCTTTGTAGAGCGTCGTCTCTGTCCCTAGAACGCTTAACAACGACTGACAAATCGCGACAGAACACGTGTATGAATGACAGAGACGACGCTCTACAAAGCCGAAGTTAGCCGATTATGGCCGACAGTCTCTTTCTTAAGCTCAATGTTTATTACTTACCGCCGGGTACTGTATTTTGTTTTATCAGGTACTGTTTATTACACTTTATGTAACGATATAACCCTACCGGTTTCAAGGTTTTCACCTCATCATCAGGAGAGTATAAACAAAACTTGTCTGTGATCCCCTGATGACGAGGTGAACCCCTTGAAACCGGTAGGGTTATACCGTTATATAAAGTGGAATAAACAATGTTTGATAAAACAAATTACAAAATATAACACATTTTTATGGCACATAATGACTTGTATATCTTGAAAACATGACTCTTTATAAATATTGAATAAACAGGGTAATATTACACAGCCCTGCTTTACTCCAGTTTTGATAAAAAAAACACACAAATTTTGTAACATTCATTCTGAGGTCACTTTTTTATGTTTCACTCACAATATTAATATTTTGTGGTTTCCATTCCTAATGAGAATATTCATAATGTATGTTTTCTCTATTTCAGTCAGAAAAATTGAGAATTCTCCTTTTGGGTCTGAAAAGTTTGTACAACGTGGAAGCTGTACGATGCAAAGTATGTATTATTTTTTTAAAATAAAATAAATCACAAAATATTCCACAGCAAATATATCTCTATCACAAACTAATAAAGTGACAGCTTTAGCTGGCTGCCTGCGGGACACTATATGGAGAAACAAACACATGCTAACCGAAAGTAAAGTCAGTATATATAAGACATGCGTCCGCCCCATCATGACATATGGGATAGAAGTGAGAGCCGATACCAATAGGACAAATAACCTTCTCCGAGTGGCAGAAATGAGAACCCTACGCTCCATCGCAGGCAGAATTCTTAAAGATCGGATCAGAAATGAGAGGGTAGTGAGGTGGGAAAGAAGCAGAAGGCGCTTCTGGAGGGATCATGAGGACCGCATGGAGGATATAAGACTGGCAAGAATCGCTAAGACTGAAAACCCTAGCAGCAGGAAGGCCGCCGAAAAGGTGGAAAGACAGCAGGACGTCATCATCCCATGACAGCCCACCGCCACAAACAGGTCATACGACCTAAACCAAGAGGAAGAAGAAGAAGAAATATATCACAGGTCTTAATTTATGGCCTTCGTGGTCTAGGTGGTAAGACACTTGACTTCTAAATGAAGGCATTGGATTCGTTTCCTAAAGGTCGATGTTTACAGTACACCAGATGATGCTTCGGAAGTCAGTACTTATTTAACGGTAAGGCAGGTCGGACTAACTGTCACCAACCCCCAGGGCAACGTTAGAATATTTCTATGGTTCTGTTGGCTTTCATAGAACTTCACGGTCCAAGCGACGATGTGGTGTTGGAGGGCTTCTTTTTCTGTTCGGCGTGAAGTCGGTAAAGGTTTATTCTAGGATGGGTGTTGAAAGAGATCTTGAATGCCTTGTTCTGCATTCGCTGAAGCTTCAGATGATCCGTGTTGCTCACACTACCCCTAACAGGTACAGCATAGGTCAAGATAGAATGAATAAGGATTCTATAGAGGAGGAGCTTTTTTTGGGTGAAAGGAAGCTGCATCGATGGAATATTGAACTAATAGTCCCTTTAACCCTTCGGTCTGATGGTATTCAGATGGGTTTTCCACGTCAGTCGCCAGTTAAGATGTAGGTCAAGGTATTTGACCACGATGCGCCACTCGACCAGATAACCACCAATAAGGGCATCAATAGCACTCTTTCCTTGACTTTTCGGAAGTACACAATGGCCTCAATTTTGAAGTTATTGAAAATGATATATCTGAACCATAATTGTAAGACTAGAAGGGAAGGAAATAATTTAAGGAAAACGAAAGAAAATTAACATAAAACATGTTGGATGGTTTTGAGAGAAGACGAACGATTTCCACGACAATTGATTCCGATTTTAAAGAGTTCACGAGTTGGCCAGTTTCTTTATTTCTGTGATTCAGCTGTAGTCATAATTCATGATATCAAATATTTGTATCCTTACCACGCTCTTCAATTTGTCTGACCTCTGTCACTTATCCTCTAGGTTGCGGGTTCGATTCCCGTTGGAACCCAGATTTTTTTAAGTGAAACTTGTATCTATGCGGTAGGGAAAATTGTCCTGAACGTCACGAAAAGTGAAACGGCGTATTATATTATTATTTTGTTATTATTAAACTATTTTTATTATTATTAAATATTTTATTTATTAATAATTATTTTAATATAAGAATTATTTATTATTAATAATAATAAATATTATTTTAATTTTATTAAATGTATTATATTATTATAATTATTATTTATTTTTAAAATTAATATTTATTATTAAAATTATTATTTATTACAAAAATTATTATTTATTATTAAAAATTAAAAAAATAATATTACTTGTTATATATTATTTTCATATTAATATATTTAACATTTATTGATTTTATTTTATATATTTTATTATTTTATTTCATATTTAATTTAATATTTATTTAATATATAATTTATATTTAATATATAATTATAACAATATATACATGTTATTATAATATTAATAATTATAATATTATTAAATTATAATTAATTAAAATATAATAATATTTTTAATAATATATTACTAATAATATAATAAAAATAATATAATAATAATGAAATAATTATTTAATATTGATTAATTTAATAAATAATAATAACATAAAAATATTAATTTAATATGTTTTATTAAGTGTATTATATTATTACTGAAATTATTATTAAAATTATTATTATTTATTATTAAAAATTAAAAAAATTTATCTATTTTTAATTAATTAAGAGAGATTTTCTTGAATTAAATTCCACGTAATCATTTCCTAATCCTAAAAAAAAAATAATAAAAATCGTTAACAAATGGAAAAAAGCAATGCATAAAATCAACTTTTCCTAGGAGCTAAGAAGTTTCACTTCTACCGCGCGAGAATCTCACGCATCTGTTTTTAAAACAGATTCAATCTGACATCTCCTGATAAAAATCTGACCAAAATTTCTTAATTGTTTCAGATTGACATGTTCAGTCTACAAACGCTACATCAAAATGTGAACTTCAGTGCCTGTGGACTATTCCCCGTGGACATGTCTGTACCATATATGATCTGTGGAGGAGTTTCCACATATCTGGTCTACCTCATACAGTTCCATATGTCTATCGAAGACCTTGATCCTTGTTTAAATGCTAATCTTTATAAAGATAGAAACATTACAGAAAATACGAGTATATAACATATTATTTAATCATTTTATATCAATTATTATTATTATTACACATGACAAGAAATATACACAATTTGAGAAAAAACAACAGGTTATTTTATTTGGGCATACAATTTGATGGATCTGGGTTTGTTGCCTTTCATTTGTCGTATCCCCAGTAAACTAGGCTTTTACCTGTATCTCACTGAGGATATTTAGCATGAAAAAATAAATCGATACTTCTTTCCGATTTTTGATTACACAAAAACAAAAGCCAGCTGCACGTTCTCATCAACCTGACAAACAGTGACACTCAATTACAACTGGAAACATCTTGCGAAATTCAATTCCTCACACATCATCACTCCAGAAAGACCAAAAATATTCATCCCACAATATACCGCACACAATCATAAGAATAAAAATTAAAATTAAAACAAAAAAAATACACAGAAACACAAATACAAAAACAACCAAAATGAAAACATCAAGAAGAAACCCACACTCACGAGCTCACATAAATCCTTTCCACTCGTCATTCATCCTGAAAGCCCAAGTACTCAAAATCCTGTCGCAATAACAACCACGCTCCGATCGACTGTCTAAATGGTTTTCCTACCTTTACCTTTATTGAAGTCGACACGCCATTGTATATAATGGGAGCCAAATAAGCATATTGCCTTTGGGCAAAAGAGGTTTTAACTCTAGGGATTGTGAACATTTCATTAGTAGCCGCCATGCATGTCATGTGTATCTGCTAAGTCTGCATCTTCCCTTCCTCTCGATGATAGTGCCAGATAATGGATTTGAGATGCAAATTGGCTATGTTCAGGACCTGATACTCTCTGAAAAGCTCCGCCGTGGGATACCGGGCAGGAAGTTTACTAATTATTTTCACAATAAATTTTTGAGAAACCTGCAATATGTGTTTTTGGGTTAAGGTGCATCCCCCCCAAACTGATATACTGTAAGAAACTGCTGACTGACATAAGACGAAGTATATACTTTTAAGAATATTTTCACTGATCACATTTCGAATCATACAGAATATATATCCTAGTTTTCTGAATTTTGCGCTTAAAGTGTTAATATGGACCTCCCAATGAAGGAACTGATCAACATAAACTCCAAGGTACTTTATACTATCAACCCTTTCCAAGGAAACACAACTGTTACCACTTTTGAAAAAGTTTCACTGGTTTAGAGATGTGAGGAGAATTTTCGGTGAATGGTAATACTTCAATTCAATTTTCTTTCTAAGATGAACTATCTTTAGGTCTGATGATGGCAGAACCCTTTTTGTATCAACGCATATACATCTTCTAATGCGGTTCACTTGCCTCGACTTTGGTTCAATCAGATGTGCTTCATCTTTATCGATATTTAAGAATAAATTATTATAAAACAGCATTATTTATCTCAAAATATTCCTCATTCTTAACTCCCATACAATTCTCTTCCTTAGCCACATTTTCCTAGAAATTTTGATTTATCAGAAAGTTTGATGAGTTCTGTTATTTGGGCAGTATGTTAACTTATAATAGGCGAGTTGACAGCGACATTGAATGATGGGTAACGAAAGGGAACAAGATAAACTAAACACTCCAAGTTCTCCTGGTCTCTCTGGCGTGCTGAATGGAGGACCTCACCATTGTGAAGCATGTCCTTCCGATACTGGGACCCATATGGAGTTTTTAAGTTCACCGCGCCGCTAGGGCTGGGCACATATTTGCCTGCTGTATCAATTTTGCAAACTCTAGAGCAGTGTTTCTTAACCGTATTGAAAGAATCGCCCCATTTACCACGGTAAAATTATCCAGCGCCCCCCCCCCCTCCCCCCCCCTCCCACAAAATGCGAAATTCAAAATTTACACTTTTCTCCACGTATGTATTTTATGCAATTGATTTCCTACTATAAATAAAAAAATAGGAGAAATAAAAATAAAACACGTGATCATTTTTATAAACATTACGTATTTATTGCCTTTTTTGTCATATTAACATTACACACAACATTATAATATTATTTCAATAAAAAAAAGTACATGATTCAATACGAAATATAAAATTTTTAATAAAAAATAAATTTAATGAGATCCTTGAGCCTCATGTGATTGCGCCAATTTCGTAATATTAGGTTCAAATTTACTAAAATACAATCTCAAATCTCCTCTTTGGCTTATTTGTAATCGATTTCGTGATTTTTTTAATATATGCATTACTGCACTAAAACCCTTTCCCACTAAATACGACGAAGGAAATGCTATGATGGGTAATTTTACTTCTTTCCACAGAAGAGGGTATTGATGGCGAAAACGAACCCAAAAAGCATCATAATCACATTGATTGAATATTATTTTAGCCTCACAGTCATTTTGTAGCTCAATAAACTGCTCTTTTAAATTTTGACTGACACTTTCTATGTCTGATAAAAATGGATTAATTAACCAAGCTGGTATTGCAAGTTCCTGCAAGTCTTTGAATCGTATTATCATATCTTCGATAAGGGCGTCAATGTGGCAACAGTATAGTACTATATGTTTCCAAATCAGAATCCTCGAGCATATCTTCTTTTAATTGTTGTAAAGAAGAAAACTGATGGAATTCTCGCCGAATCGAAGATTATTTTTATATAATTTAAGTTTATCGATAAAGCTTAGTACAACTCCTTTGGCTTTAATAAGGCTGATATTGTTTCCTTGAAGTTTCAGGAGATTTTCATTCATTTTTTCGAATATATCCGAAAGATAGGCCACATCATTTCATAGTAATTTTAATTCAATGCATATGTTTTCACTGTTTACATCCAAAAACTCCACAATTGTATCAAACAGTGCATAAAATCTTTTTAAACAATTTCCTTTCGATAGCCATCTTACTTCTGTATGTAAGATAAGTCTTTCGAATTCTTCATCATTTTCTTTACACAGTTGACGAAATAATCTATCATTCGAGGGAGAGAACTTTATTTTATTGATAACTTTTATAACAATACTCATCGATTTGTGAAGACGTCCGCTAAGATGTTTTGCGACTAAATGTTGACGGTGAATGATGCAGTGAATTGTTAGAACATTTGGTGCTACATTTTTCAATCTTGATACAAAACCACGATGCCGACCAACCATCGCTGGTGCTCCATCAGTAGCACAAGCAATCACATTAGTGAAGGGAATACATTTTTCGGCGAAAAAGTTTTCGAGGGTTTCAAATATTGATGCACCAGTCGAGTTAGTAGTAAGTGATTTTGCAAATAACATTTCTTCAATATTTTTTTCATTCTTCACAAATCGTACAAAAGCAAGTAGTAGAGATTCATTATTATGCAGAGTACTCTCATCCAATTGTAATGAAAATTCGTTGGACTGTAGTTCATCACATAGTTGAATTTCGATATCACTTGCCATCTCATCAATTCTTTTTGAAATTGTATCATTGCTCAATGGGACTGAAGAAAGAATCTCTTGCTGGTTTTTCCCGATCATATTATTAATGAATACACGTATAGCTGGTAGTATTAATTTTTCTCCATATATATATGGTGCACCACATTTTGCAATAATTTGTGCTATTTCATAAGACACTATTAGTCCTTTATCATTCCGACTTGAAATCTTCTTAAAAACATTACTGAGAGTATTGCGACTATCAAATGTTTTCTTAAGTTGTTGAAAATACGATATGTCTTTATTATTATTGTCGGGATGTTTCTTTACAAAATGTTCCTTTAACCGCACCGTGATGGCTTCATGGCCTCGTTAGAAAACACATGTTGACAGAGTAAACACATTGGCAATTGTTGATTTGTAGGAGATAAAACAAAACCAAATTTTAAATAGTCAACTAAATATTGTCGACACTTTTTCTGTTTGACTGACATCTTGAAAAAAGGGCTAATCTATGAAGAAATAATTTTAATACGGAAGAACTCACATACACCAACAGAAATTAACGTGATCGCCCCAACGGACTGACAGAAATGACTAATTTGTAATATGCAGCAAAATCCGCATGCGCATGAGCGAGCATTTTGTATCTCTCTTTCATGTGACATAGCGCTAACTGTCAAACGCAACATGGTAACCCGATCGCAATATTTTATTCGCGATGATTTACAGTGATGATCTGTGCAGTGCACGCACCAATTGAGCATACCTTATTTTTGTATTTCGATATAACGCCCACTGGAACTCCTGCAGCGCCCCCTAAATTCTAAAAATTTATAAACGCCCCCTCAGACCTCTAAAACGCCCACAAGGGGGCGCTGGCGCCCCCGTTAAGAATCACTGCTCTCTAGAGGATAATAATTTCCAGCTTCTCGAATTGACCGAGACTCCGTAAATGGTTAATCTAATGTAAGCCCATGGATATACTTGGTGTTTTTAATTCGTTAATTTATTGTTATTGTAGTTCGTTTCCCTATCGGGGTAGGCAGAGAAGACAAAGCCC
Organism: Odontocerum albicorne; assembly: GCA_949825065.1. Taxonomy (NCBI): domain Eukaryota; kingdom Metazoa; phylum Arthropoda; class Insecta; order Trichoptera; family Odontoceridae; genus Odontocerum; species Odontocerum albicorne. Next base: position 3,343,061 of record OX463866.1, read on the forward strand.
CATTCTTTCCTAACTCGACAAACACATCCTTTGTCTCTTCTACTATACATCCTCACACAACCTCTACTATTTCTTTGACTTGCTACTTTTCATTCTTTCAGAACATCATTAACCTTTCCCTTCCTGTGCTAAAAATAAACCGCACGTTCCGGTGCTGTGTATTCAATACACATGTAAAAAATTAGCAATTTAAAATTGGAAAAATAAGAATATTCATAGCCAAACGCTTAAATTAATTAAATTTGAAGTCAAAAGTGATAATACTTGAAATTTAATTGCTGAAAACAAGGAAAAAAACATCGGCCGACGTTCACAAAACGGGCGAAGAGACCACCTCAAATGTTTGCCCGAGAGCTATTGAAGCGACCGAACTGAGATTCTATTTCTTGCGTATCCATGTACCGAAGTAGAGTGAGAGTGAGACGTGAATAGCGTCGCTTCCTCACCCATAGCGGTTTTTTAGAATGAATATACCTACGTCACACACTGGCACACGTTTAATTGTATTGGTGAATTTATTCCCGATTTTCACAAAATATCTCTGATGTGGCCGATAAGTGCTAATTATTATTAATATTATTTTTAAATTCAATGCGTAAATGTATTACGGATGAACACCTAAAATCTGAACCCAGTATTTATTATATTTATAGAGATATTAAAGTTTTTAGAAACATAGTTACTCCATATTTTGATACTGCCCTAATAAAATAATTCGTAATGCTGAGGAAACTGTCATTGTAAAGAGGACCCCATATCACATGCAAAAACATTATTTATGTATTGTAATATGCCGCTAATGCGTTAGGCTAGAAACCACACGTTAGGGTTATAAGATGTATAGATGTGAGGATGAAATGAAAAATGTGTGGTGTATAGCACCGGTACAAAGACTAAAATAAATAGATGGCTGCCGCCCAATACTGAGAGATTTCGGTTTACTTTATATTTTTCCACTGAAAAGTAGCAGGGTGAAGAGATTCCTCTTTAGCAGGTAGAAATTGGTCGTAAGTAAAAACACAGTAGACGTTCCAGAAACTGAGAATATATTTTTAACGTTTTCCGTTCCTTATGTGCAGCCAATTGCTCATCGTAAGCTCCTATATTCACCCGCGTATGCCGCTATGGCTTGCTAGATACTACGTATATCGCGCGTATTTCGCTTGCACGGGCCGACCGACTTTTAATAATAGCTATTGCGAAAGTAATTTCATTAAAATAGGTACACAGCAAGTACATTTTAACATATCAAACTAAAGATCTTTACATATCAAACAAAAGAAGAAAATATACATAAATCTTATTTTTAGGTGACGCATACGTCCCCTATTTATAGCAAAATTTGGAAATTAGTTCTCTCTGGTATCTCCAAAAAGGAAATGGTGTGACGGTATATGTTATGTATATGATTTATGAACATTCACATCGAGTTGCTCAATAAAAATTGAGAAAGAAGTAATCTTTTTTTCTTTACATGACATATGTAGCAAAATCAGTTATGTCGTCACCTTAAGAAAATATGTTTACCTGTTTCCCTTTTATTATCTCATTATTCTCAAAATTATTTGTCACACAAATTTTATTTAAATCATAACTTTGTCTATACTTAGAGCAAAGATTCCCAAAATGGTCTATATGGACCCCCAAGGGTCGATTTCGACTTGCAGGGGGTCTATGTCAGCGAGAAAAGATATTGGGGGTGCACGAGATGTAAATGGTGGTCCACGTGAGCGGATCTCATTTAGGCAGATCATCATCAATGTTTAGGCGTTCCGTAAATGTCTTATTACACCTAACACAAATTGTGTGTACATATATGTATATATTACAAGACGAACTGATTGGAATAAGTACAAACAAAGAACTAAAGATGCAGTTTAGGAAGGGGTATCAGCGGTTCTGGCTTAAGAAAGATTTTCCTGTTGCTTATCCTGCATTATGGACTATTGCAAAAAAGTTTTTGTTAGCTTTTCTATCTTCATACCTTGTGGAAAGAAGTTTAAGGACGATTGACAATCTTCTTACGAAAAAAAAGAACCTAGTGCAAATCACTGAACGTGGAGATTTAAGACTATACCTTACTAATTTGAAGCCAAATATTGAACCATTGCTGTCAGAGTATCAGGTTCGTCCCTCTCATTAACATTATTAATTGTGTATTAATTTTATGTAAGAATTTTACTAAATTTTGATTTGTTTCGTTCTAAAGCCAAATATTTACTTGAATTTTGTGTATTTTCAATAAAGGTATGAATAAAAACTGTACACGTTTTAATTTTTTTACAATTGTCAACTCTACAAAAAAACCTTATCAAGGTGAACAGCACTGTGTCAGTTGTCAAAAATACATTTGAAATTAATACGTATAAGAAAATTCAACATTAGGCAGGCAGGGGGTCTACTGAAAACGAAAAAATCGGCTAGTGGTCTACGGGGCGAAAAAGTTTGGGAAATTATTACTTAGAGCAGGCCTTCTTAAACTATGGGTCGCGACCCCAAATGGGGTCGCGTAGCAAAATTCTGGGGTCGCGAGAGATTTTAATGTCAAATATTTAAATACACGATTTAATAACATCTAGATGTCATCATCAAAAATCATCAAAAAATATTTATTTATCTTTCTTTTATATTTATATAGGGTCGCCAGGAAACTCGCAATCATAAATGGGGTCGTGAATGAAAAAAGTTTAAGAAGCCCTGACTTAGAGCAATAAAAATAGTTTTTATAAGTAAGTACCAAAAAATATATAATGTTTTTTTCTTTATGGTATTATATTATTTAGAATGGCAGCACGGTCTCAAAATGTCAAAACAAACATTTGAATCATATTTATGTTGACTTTCTCAACTTTGCCTTTATTTTGTATCGTTGGTGTTTGATTCGTTGAAGTTTTATCTGTATTTATTATTTTATATAATAAATATAACAGTTTATACAATAAATATAACAGTTACTTATTAATCAATATCTTAGTTTTCATTTAGCGTTGTGTTGTTATCGAATGGAAATGTTAGGTTAACCAGTTATTTTTAATCGTAAATAATCTGTGATTTAATTTAAATGTAAACCACGTAAGTAATATTAGATAAAAAAAATGTTTCTTCCTTGTTTATTTCCCTCAAAGATCTGAGTAAACGTTTTTCGTGACTGTTTTGATTTTTATAATTACAGTTTTAAACATTAATCATTGTGTGTTATCAAGTTTTTATAATGGAAAAAAAAGTATATTTTTGTTGCTGTTTTATAATAACATTTTAAAAATAAAATTAAAACTCTCTTTAAGTGATATTTTACTATGAAACATCTAGAAATTTATTTATACGACAAGATATTTTATAACTATATAATTGAAGAAAAAACTACAGCTGATATAAAAAGTGGACACACAAATTATATGGATCTGGGTTGGCAGTAAATTAGGTTTTGCCTGTATCTTACTGGGGACGTAGGGATCTGGGCTTGTTGCCTGTCGTTTGTCATAATCCCGGTAAATTTGACTTCCTATATCTTACTAAGGAGATATGAATCTAGGATTGTTGCCTGTTGTTTGATGTAACCTGGTGAACTAGAATTTTACTTGTGTCGTTTCGTTTGTTGTGTCCCCATTAAACTAGACTTTTGCCTGTATATTACTAAAAACATATGGATCTGGGCTTATTGCCTGTCATTTCTTGTAACCTAATAAACTAGTATTTTGCTTATTGAGAACATATGAATCTAGGTTTGTTACCTGTAATTTGTCGTAACCCGGTAAACTAAACTTGCCCGTATCTTACTGAGAACATATGAATCTGGGTTTATTGCCTGTCATTTTTCGTAACTCTAGTAAACTAGACTTTTGCCTATATCTTACTGAGAACATATAAATATGGGTTTGTTGCCTGTCATTTTTCATTGCTCGAGTAAACTAGACTTTTGCTTGTATCTTACTGAGAACATATGAATCTGGGTTTATTGCCTGTCATTTTTCGTAACTCCAGTAAACTAGACTTTTGCCTGTATCTTACTGAGAACATATAAATATGGGTTTGTTGCCTGTCATTTTTCATTGTTCGAGTAAACTAGACTTTTACTTGTATCTTACTGAGAACATATGAATCTGGGTTTATTGCCTGTCATTTTTCGTAACTCTAGTAAACTAGACTTTTGCCTATATCTTACTGAGAACATATAAATATAGGTTTGTTGCCTGTCATTTTTCATTGCTCGAGTAAACTAGACTTTTACTTGTATCTTACTGAGAACATATGAATCTGGGTTGGTTGCCTGTCATTTTTGGAACTCCAGTAAACTAGACTTTTGCTTGTATCATACTGAGAACATATGAATCTGGGTTTGTTGCCAGTCATTTTTGTAACTCCAGTAAACTAGACTTTTGCTTGTATCATACTGAGAACATGTGAATATGGGTTTGTTGTCTGTAATTTGTCATAACCCGGTAAACTAGACTTTCCCGTATCTTACTGAGAACATATGAATCTGGGTTTATTGCCTGTCATTTTTCGTAACTCCAGTAAACTAGACTTTTGTTTGCATGTTACTGGGGACATATGAATCTAGGTTTGTTGCCTGTCATTTTTAGTAGCTCCAGTAAACTAGACTTTTGCTTGTATCTCTATCCTCTAATCCCCCATTTGATATTGTGCCTTCTTAAGGGTCTTTCAAAATGAGCAGTTTTTTTAATTCCAATTTTTTTTTTAATTCTTAAAATAAACACACAATTTGCTTTGATTTCAAAAAACTTTTTATCGGTCATTAAAGTATAATGTATGACATTTAAACACTAAAAACAATATCCACCAAATGTCCACCTCTTGCAGCTCCACAGATGTCCACTCTTTTGTCAACATTTTTGATGACATTTTGGCATAATTGCGGTTCTAACTCACCGATAACGCGAATAATTTCATCCTTCAGCTCAGGAATTGATCGGGGATCATTCTTATAGACCTGGCTATTCACGTAACCCCACAGAAAATAGTCCAACGGTGTCAGATCACATGATCTTGGTGGCCAATCAACATCATCGTTTCCGGAGATTACGATACATAAAATATTTCAACAATTTGAACGCGTTGTTGTATTGTATACGATTCCATTTTTTGTAAATCCACTTCTTGTAAATCCACAGAAATTAAGGGGAAAAAACTGTACATTAACTACAGGGGAGTGGAATATGAATCTTGTTACAAAAATAAATTTAAATAACCTGAAAATAATTTTTACAATACATAAAATTATTCAACAATTTGAACGCGTTGTTGTATTGTATACGACTCCTTTTTTATAAATGTCATACATTACACTTTTCAAATGTCACAAGACTCAAGCAAGTTCGCGACGCCATCTGTGTTTTATCCAAGAATTTAAGAAACCACTCAATTTGAAAGACCCTTTACCTGCAGGGTATTTACCATAAAACGGTAATGTCCTTTCCTCTCACACACAGGCGAAAGCTATCTGATTCTTGCAGCCAGTGCCGGGAGTAATGTTTGTATGTTAAATATAATTTCAATTTTCTTTTCACTAATTTGTTATATTTATGTTTCAGTTCAAGTGTCTGTGATGAAAAAACCTAATTACTAAATCATTTGTCAATAAACATGGCGAATGATAATTGGAATAAACCAGGACCTAGGTCAGGAAGTATATTCAGTCAATATCTACCAAAGTTTCGTAACGAAGAAGATAATCTGGAACCGAGTGAGGATGCAAAAAAAATTGCCGAAAAGTATCGAAGAATCAAGGAAAAAGTCGACGAATCAAAATTACTCCATTCGCAAATTACCAACAGACTCTATGGAGATATAAAACCGGATAATTCTTTAGATATCAGTTTTAAAATGGTCGTCGATAAAATTATAGACACGGCCAAAAAGTACGAATCTGCTGCTAGCGTTAAAAAAGTAATCAAAAAATTACCCAGTATCGCAGCGGGGAAAAAAGAATTTGTATCATTCAATAATTTGAATTCGAACGATTCTTGCAACACTGACGAAACTAACGTCGGGTTAGAATGCGATAACAGAAATAACGTTAAATTTGAATCTCAATGGGGATGTGATACGCAATTCGCTATATTAGCCGATAATGCGGATGATATTTTGAATTTATTAGATTCAAACGAAATGTCACAAGATTACGTCGTGACTCAAAAATATTGTGATACAAGTCATAGACAAACGAACTTTTCTCAAGCTGCAAGTAGCAAATCAAATGACTTGCCAATCGAAAGAAAAATAGCAACGAATTCGATAGTAAAGAATATCAATTTAATATCAAATAATAAAAATTATATAAAACATTCAATATTACCCGACAAAATTATTGATAAAGATCAAAAATACGGTGAAATCAAAGATAAACTTATCGAAACTCATAATTTTAATTCAGAAATATCGAGAAATACGAAAATCAATTGTAGTACTTTACGAAAAAAGAACGATGCTTCGCAGTTCGACGATGGTGTGTTTAAAATACCAAAACCGATTTCGAAATCTTCGCAAATGAAAAATGTTTCGAACGCGTTCGAAAATTTAAATCGTAAAACAGATATAGAATTACAAACTGTACGAGTCAATAAAGATATTGACGAGTGTAAGAAGTTTGCTGGAACATTGTTTGTAGGGTTTCAAACGGCAAGTAATAAACAAATAAAGATATCTGATGAAGCTATGGCAAAAGTAAAAAGTATGTTCGAAGATCTTGATGAAATGAGTTTCGAAGATGAGTTTTGTAATAGTGACTTTGAATCTGTCAATATAATTAAGGAAATGAAACCTGAAATTAACACGGCGTGTAATAAAAAGATAACAGTATCAGGAAGTGATCTATTGAAAGCTAAATCTGCATTTCAAGATGTTGAACAAGATGCCATAAAACTAGTTGAGGAGGTGATATCTAAAGATAACATAGATGCAACAAGGTCTTCAAAAAATATTGGCCAGTTTTCTGGTTTTAGCACAGCAAGTAATAAAAAGATTGCAGTATCAGAAAGTGCTCTATCGAAAGCTAAAATTTTGTTTCAAGATGTTGAAAAAGATGCTGCGAAACTTGTAGAGCAAGTGCAAACTATAGATAACATAAATGCAACAAGGTCTACAAAAGACATCGCCCAGTTTTCTGGTTTTAGTACAGCAAGTAATAAAAAGATTGCAGTATCAGAAAGTGCTCTATCGAAAGCTAAAACTTTGTTTCAAGATGTTGAAAAAGATGCTGCGAAACTTGTAGAACAAGTGCAATTTATAGATAATGTAGATGCAACGAGGTCTGCAAAAGACATCGCCCAGTTTTCAGGTTTTAGTACAGCAAGTAATAAAAAGATTGCTGTGTCAGAAAGTGCTCTATTGAAAGCTAAAAATTTGTTTCAAGATGTTGAACAAGATGCTGCGAAACTTATAGAGCAAGTGCAATTTAAAGATAACATAAATGCAACGAGGTCTGCAAAAGACATCGCCCAGTTTTCTGGTTTTAGCACAGCAAGTAATAAACAGATCTCAGTATCAAAAAGTGCTCTATTGAAAGCTAAAGCTTTATTTCAAGATGTTGAAAAAGATGCTGCGAAACTTGTAGAACAAGTGCAATTTATAGATAATGTAGATGCAACGAGGTCTGCAAAAGACATCGCCCAGTTTTCAGGTTTTAGTACAGCAAGTAATAAAAAGATTGCTGTGTCAGAAAGTGCTCTATTGAAAGCTAAAAATTTGTTTCAAGATGTTGAACAAGATGCTGCGAAACTTATAGAACAAGTGCAATTTATGGATAACGTAGATGAAACGAGGTCTGCAAAAGACATCGCCCAGTTTTCTGGTTTTAGCACAGCAAGTAATAAACAGATCTCAGTATCAAAAAGTGCTCTATTAAAAGCTAAAGATTTGTTTCAAAATGTTGAAAAAGATGCTGCGAAACTTGTAGAACAAGTGCAATTTATAGATAATGTAGATGCAACGAGGTCTGCAAAAGACATCGCCCAGTTTTCAGGTTTTAGTACAGCAAGTAATAAAAAGATTGCTGTGTCAGAAAGTGCTCTATTGAAAGCTAAAAATTTGTTTCAAGATGTTGAACAAGATGCTGCGAAACTTATAGAACAAGTGCAATTTATGGATAACGTAGATGAAACGAGGTCTGCAAAAGACATCGCCCAGTTTTCTGGTTTTAGTACAGCAAGTAAGAAAACTTATGACAATAATACGAAAGAAGGATTAACAACTGATGTAAAATTGAAAGGTAGTTACAATGTCCATGATGAGTTTCTCGCTTGCGCTGACTCTCAAGTCATGGACTCGGAGGATTTGGATTTTATATTCAATGAAGAAATGAGAGTTATTGAGGAAGATGAAATAAAAGCATCCGAGAAGTTAATCGAGGATTTATCGGCTTTTAAAACGGCTAACAATAATATTATTAAGATATCAGAAAGAGCGTTATCTACTGCAAATAATTTAATCTGTGATTCGATAATCAAAGATTGTGAAAGTCTTAATAAAATTACCGAAGAAAAAAGGTTCAAACCTTATCGAAAAAATGAAGCGAAAACTGTCGAATCAATAGATGAACATACTTCGACTTCTAAATCAATCATTAGAAACGTTACTAAAGAAGTTTATAAAGATGAATTGAAAACCGGTGATAAAATAAGAGCTCTTGGAAAATCTAAGATAAACGTAAAGTCTAATGCAATGAACGAGACTTACGTTATCAAAGAAGATACAATGGAAACTGCCGATAAAATGGACACGAAAGTTGTTGAATTAAATGATTGGGAAACGTTCTTCAATAATACTTTTGGTTCTTCGGATCGTGCTTCGGTATCGGCAACAAAAACCAACTTGATTAAAAGAACATCCGAAGATTCTGATGATGATTTTCCAAACAGTCCTATTTTGACATCACAAAGACCTAAAATCAATTCAGTCAAAGATTACAAATCTATTGAAGTTATCAATGTTGACGTAAGAGAAAGTGATACAATACTATTTGAAGAAGATACTAAAGCAAACGATGATAAGAAATTCCAAAGAATCGTAACTGCAAACAATGGTGATGTAAATGTCTCGAACAGAGCTTTTAAAAGTTCTAAAAAACTCTTTGAGAATGTTGACATGGAAGATATAAACCGTTACATGGACGAAACAGATGTTCTAAATAAATCTCGTGTGAAAAATGTTGATCCTCGTGAATCAATCAATTGTTTGAACTCTAAAAGAGATGATTCATCTAAAATAGAAGATAAAAGGTTGATCATAAGTGAAAAAAGCTCTAAAATAGATGGAGTTGTAGTTAAAGATAAAGTTTTAGAAGAAAACACTGTAGATAGCTTTGAAGATACTACCAAACTGAAACGAAATGAAAAGGTCAGAGCAGTGAACTATAAAACTCTTCCTATAGAAGAAGTCCTCGGATCTTTTGAGACTAATACTGTAGAATCAAACGCAGCAGATCAAGAATTTAAAACAACATACGGTAAGTCGACTGTTGTGTCAGAAGTGTCACTTTTGAAAGTGCAAGATCTATTTACAGATGCTCTAACAATTTGTGGAGTAGAATCAACTGAAACCGGTGACCAGAAAAGCTCAAGAACTGCTGGTTTTAAGAATGCTAGTAACAAAGGCGTTCTTATGTCCGACGGGGATCTTTTGAAGGGTAAAATTGTTTTACGGAACATGGAACATGTCGGTGGTGAGATAATTTTCGATCAGCATCAAAGTAAAGAGGAAACGGATGTTGCAAGTTGTACAAAAAACTCGAGGCAATTTTCTGGATTCAGCACGGCAAGTAACAAAAAAATTTGTGTATCAGAAAGTGCTCTATCGAAAGTTAAAACTTTGTTTCACGATGTTGAAAAAGATGCTGCGAAACTTGTAGAGCAAGTGCAATTTATACATAACATAGATGCAACAAGATCTGCAAAAGACATCGGCCAGTTTTCTGGTTTTAGTACAGCAAGTAATAAACAGATCTCAGTATCAGAAAGTGCTCTAACAAAAGCTAAAACTTTGTTTCAAGATGTTGAAAAAGATGCTGCGAAACTTGTAAAGCAAGTCCGATCTATAGATAACATATATGCAATAAGGTCTGCCAAAGACATCGGCCAATTTTCTGGTTTTAGTACAGCAAGTAATAAAAAGATCTCAGTATCAGAAAGTGCTCTATTGAAAGCAAAAACCTTGTTTCAAGATGTTGAAAAAGATGCTGCGAAACTTGTAGAACAAGTGCAATTTATAGATAATGTAGATGCAACGAGGTCTGCAAAAGACATCGCCCAGTTTTCAGGTTTTAGTACAGCAAGTAATAAAAAGATTGCTGTGTCAGAAAGTGCTCTATTGAAAGCTAAAAATTTGTTTCAAGATGTTGAACAAGATGCTGCGAAACTTATAGAACAAGTGCAATTTATGGATAACGTAGATGAAACGAGGTCTGCAAAAGACATCGCCCAGTTTTCTGGTTTTAGCACAGCAAGTAATAAACAGATCTCAGTATCAAAAAGTGCTCTATTAAAAGCTAAAGATTTGTTTCAAAATGTTGAAAAAGATGCTGCGAAACTTGTAGAACAAGTGCAATTTATAGATAATGTAGATGCAACGAGGTCTGCAAAAGACATCGCCCAGTTTTCAGGTTTTAGTACAGCAAGTAATAAAAAGATTGCTGTGTCAGAAAGTGCTCTATTGAAAGCTAAAAATTTGTTTCAAGATGTTGAACAAGATGCTGCGAAACTTATAGAACAAGTGCAATTTATGGATAACGTAGATGAAACGAGGTCTGCAAAAGACATCGCCCAGTTTTCTGGTTTTAGTACAGCAAGTAAGAAAACTTATGACAATAATACGAAAGAAGGATTAACAACTGATGTAAAATTGAAAGGTAGTTACAATGTCCATGATGAGTTTCTCGCTTGCGCTGACTCTCAAGTCATGGACTCGGAGGATTTGGATTTTATATTCAATGAAGAAATGAGAGTTATTGAGGAAGATGAAATAAAAGCATCCGAGAAGTTAATCGAGGATTTATCGGCTTTTAAAACGGCTAACAATAATATTATTAAGATATCAGAAAGAGCGTTATCTACTGCAAATAATTTAATCTGTGATTCGATAATCAAAGATTGTGAAAGTCTTAATAAAATTACCGAAGAAAAAAGGTTCAAACCTTATCGAAAAAATGAAGCGAAAACTGTCGAATCAATAGATGAACATACTTCGACTTCTAAATCAATCATTAGAAACGTTACTAAAGAAGTTTATAAAGATGAATTGAAAACCGGTGATAAAATAAGAGCTCTTGGAAAATCTAAGATAAACGTAAAGTCTAATGCAATGAACGAGACTTACGTTATCAAAGAAGATACAATGGAAACTGCCGATAAAATGGACACGAAAGTTGTTGAATTAAATGATTGGGAAACGTTCTTCAATAATACTTTTGGTTCTTCGGATCGTGCTTCGGTATCGGCAACAAAAACCAACTTGATTAAAAGAACATCCGAAGATTCTGATGATGATTTTCCAAACAGTCCTATTTTGACATCACAAAGACCTAAAATCAATTCAGTCAAAGATTACAAATCTATTGAAGTTATCAATGTTGACGTAAGAGAAAGTGATACAATACTATTTGAAGAAGATACTAAAGCAAACGATGATAAGAAATTCCAAAGAATCGTAACTGCAAACAATGGTGATGTAAATGTCTCGAACAGAGCTTTTAAAAGTTCTAAAAAACTCTTTGAGAATGTTGACATGGAAGATATAAACCGTTACATGGACGAAACAGATGTTCTAAATAAATCTCGTGTGAAAAATGTTGATCCTCGTGAATCAATCAATTGTTTGAACTCTAAAAGAGATGATTCATCTAAAATAGAAGATAAAAGGTTGATCATAAGTGAAAAAAGCTCTAAAATAGATGGAGTTGTAGTTAAAGATAAAGTTTTAGAAGAAAACACTGTAGATAGCTTTGAAGATACTACCAAACTGAAACGAAATGAAAAGGTCAGAGCAGTGAACTATAAAACTCTTCCTATAGAAGAAGTCCTCGGATCTTTTGAGACTAATACTGTAGAATCAAACGCAGCAGATCAAGAATTTAAAACAACATACGGTAAGTCGACTGTTGTGTCAGAAGTGTCACTTTTGAAAGTGCAAGATCTATTTACAGATGCTCTAACAATTTGTGGAGTAGAATCAACTGAAACCGGTGACCAGAAAAGCTCAAGAACTGCTGGTTTTAAGAATGCTAGTAACAAAGGCGTTCTTATGTCCGACGGGGATCTTTTGAAGGGTAAAATTGTTTTACGGAACATGGAACATGTCGGTGGTGAGATAATTTTCGATCAGCATCAAAGTAAAGAGGAAACGGATGTTGCAAGTTGTACAAAAAACTCGAGGCAATTTTCTGGATTCAGCACGGCAAGTAACAAAAAAATTTGTGTATCAGAAAGTGCTCTATCGAAAGTTAAAACTTTGTTTCACGATGTTGAAAAAGATGCTGCGAAACTTGTAGAGCAAGTGCAATTTATACATAACATAGATGCAACAAGATCTGCAAAAGACATCGGCCAGTTTTCTGGTTTTAGTACAGCAAGTAATAAACAGATCTCAGTATCAGAAAGTGCTCTAACAAAAGCTAAAACTTTGTTTCAAGATGTTGAAAAAGATGCTGCGAAACTTGTAAAGCAAGTCCGATCTATAGATAACATATATGCAATAAGGTCTGCCAAAGACATCGGCCAATTTTCTGGTTTTAGTACAGCAAGTAATAAAAAGATCTCAGTATCAGAAAGTGCTCTATTGAAAGCAAAAACCTTGTTTCAAGATGTTGAAAAAGATGCTGCGAAACTGGTAGAGCAAGTGCGATCTATAGATAACATAGATGCAACAAGATCTGCAAAAGACATCGGCAAGTTTTCTGGTTTTAGTACAGCAAGTAATAAACAGATCTCAGTATCAAAAAGCGCTCTATTGATAGCAAAAACCTTGTTTCAAGATGTTGAAAAAGATGCTGCGAAACTGGTAGAGCAAGTGCAAATTATAGATAACATGGATACAAAAAGGTCTGCCAAAGACATCGGCCAATTTTCTGGTCTTAGTACAGCAAGTAATAAAAAGATCTCAGTATCAGAAAGTGCCCTATCGAAAGCTAAAACTTTGTTTCAAGATGTTGAAAAAGATGCTGCGAAACTTGTAGAGCAAGTTCAAACTATAGATAACATAAATGAAACGAGGTCTGCAAAAGACATCGGCAAGTTTTCTGGTTTTAGTACAGCAAGTAATAAACAGATCTCAGTATCAAAAAGCGCTCTATTGAAAGCTAAAACTTTGTTTCAAGATGTTGAAAAAGACGCAAAAAATCTAGTAGACCAAATTGGATTTGATGATGAAATCGCTGGAGTTGACTTAAACAATTTTAATAGTCCTTTCACTGAAGAGCATGCAAGTGATACAAACGTCAATAACAACAATTTCGTTGGGTTCAGTACAGCTAGTAATAAGTGTATTGCCGTATCTAAAGCTGCCCTTAAAAAAGTTGATAACATTTTCAAAGGTGTTGAAACGGAAGCTAATGATTTACTAAATACGATTAAACGTGTTGAAAATGATGATGGATTTATGAATAATATGCAGAGATCTGAAACGGCTCAAAATAGATCAAAGAACTTATTCGAAGGTGCTGGAACAGATGAGAAAGAGTTTGTGAAAGATACCAAATGCCATAAAACATTTGGAAATAGTTCTGATCTACAGACAGCTTATACGAGACTATCTAACTCACGTTTAGGATTTTCCAGGTTTACTACAACTAGCGATGTAGTGATTCCAGTTTCTTTGACTTCTTTAGCCATGGAGAAAAAGATGTTTGAAGATCTTGATGCAGACTGTGAAAATTCCTCTTTGAAAGTTACATCAGATGAAAGACGAGGAACAGAGCAGTTTGTTCACGAGTCAATGTCGAAAGAGTTTGACTGTTTAAATACTCCAAGTAATGAGAAAATATTAGCTTCAGAAAAAGCTTTGACTAAAGCGAAATCTGTTTTCAAAGATATTACTAACGAGGAATTTGAGAGCTCGACCGGTAATAAATCAGTTACGATGAATCCTTTCGGAGCTAAGGATCTTCTGAAAATAAAATTGAGCTTTCCTCGGTTTACAACTGCCAATAATAAAGAAATTACCGTATCAAATGACGCTTTGACGAAAGCGAGAAGTTTGTTTCAAGATGTTGAACGAATGTTCGAAGAAAGAGATGATGCGAACGAACAGTTTGATAGTCTCGTTTCGAAGAATACGTCAATTCGAGATGGAAATTTGTCGGACCGAGACAAATCTAACTTTGTGTTTAATAATACGAGTAATAAAGCTATATTGGAATCAGAAAAGGCTATAAACAAAGCGAGAGATGTATTTAAAAATAAAGAAGACTTTAGAATTGAAGAAGAAAGTGTAAATTTTAAAGGATTCGTAACAGAAAATCGAAATACAATGAATGTTTCGGAACAAGCAATGAAGTGTACGAAAGAACTGTACGAGAATCTAGATGAAGACTTTTCTAACGATACTTTGATTGATATCGATGTAAATTATAATACGACAGATAATGTACCGAATTCATCAAGTTTTCGAGGTTTTTCGACTGCGAATAACAAAAAAATAGACATTTCAAAAGAAGCATTACTAAAAGCCAAAAATATTTTCAAAGAATTCGAACGAAATGATTTAATAATAGAGAGTGAAAATACCGTAAACGGTGCAGTTATTCCGAATCTAAAATATTTAGCCGAGGAAAAATTAGTATCGTTGAATAATTTTGATAGCGTATCGAGAAATGCTGAACCCAGCTGTTCTAAAATACAAGATTCACACGTTGATATAAAAATCGGTAAAAGGAAACGTATTAGCGAAGATGAAGGTGTTAGTAAAAAATTCGCTAAGGAAAGTGTGACATGCGTACGTGACAGTTTGTCTCAAGAGATATCTGACTGTACTATAGCGTTGATGGCAGACGAGAATCTTCGAAATGATACGGTGTCTTTAACGCAAGACGATATCGAAGCTCCGTCAAGTCCGATATTACCGTGTAGACCGAAAAATAAAAAGAAATCTTTTAAAGTTCCGTACAAAGATGTAAATGTTACTTCTAGGAATTGTAACGAGGAGGAACCAATACTTAAGAAACCAAAGCTTGTAGATTACAATGACGGTCGGCTGGAATATGCTTCTAAAAATGTTGACGCAGTAGATAACGTGGCTTCAAGTTGTATTGATATATGCGATCTTTTAAATGCTAAATCTAAACGAGGAAATAAGAAAATAACTTTGAAAGACGTAAAAGATTTGAATAACGATAATCGAAAAACTGTAGCGGACGAAATTTTAAAATTAACGCCGGAAAATTTCGAAGGGTTTCTTTTTACGAAAGAGAGAATAGATATTGCTGCTGTGAAAGGAGAAAGGAACGAAATTAAAGTTGAGCAATTGAGTGAAATATTTTTGAATCACGATAATATTGATCGTAAGTTGATACCCAGAGGCTGGATAGTGAACCATTTGAAATGGATCATATGGAAACTGGCTTCGTACGAAAGATTTTTCAATAATTCTTGCCGAGATGTCCTCACAGTCGGCAACGTTCTTAAGCAGCTGATGTACAGATACGACCGAGAATTGCACCGAGCGCAGAGGCCTGTTTTGAGGAAAATCATGGAATGTGACGATACGCCGGGGAAAAGGATGGTTCTATGTGTTTCGAGGATCGTTAAAATTAACGAGGAAAAGCAGGAAGGGTGAGTTTTTTTGAATAAATATTAAATTTTAAAATCGGATATTGTGTCCCCATTTCTCCATTCCATTCCGAAAATTAAAACATCTAATTGCGAAACCATCTAAGAGGGTAGCCGACTTTGAGCTGGATCGTATAAAGTGGGCAACACTGAACCGTGTTAGAACAGACTGCAGCAGAAGCGCAGCCGAGCGCCACAGATGGGGCTACATCGATGACCCCAGTTGTGACTGCGGTGCTGCGGCTCAGACCCTACACCATGGCTGGTGGCTGAGGGATTTAAATTTGATTTTATAACTGACTATGCCATACACATATATATACGAGGCGTATCCAGAAAGTAAGTGTACTGAGGCTCTCACGACCGGATGGATTTTATTTTCGACATGTTGGCTAGACTTCCGTGTAGCCTGACCCTTCCCCTCCGCAACGAGACCGGTTCGAGGTCAGTACGTTGAAAAGTATCGACGCGACAGCACGTTTCGTGAAAAATGTCAATCCCATCTCCCTCCAAGTGCGAAATACGCGGCGTCATCCGTTATCTCGTTTGGAAGGGAAAACCTCTGGTCGAGGTTTATAATGAGGTGAAAACTGCATATGGTGATAAAGCTATGAATCGTACGAGTGTGTACAAGTGGTATTGCGAGTTTAAAAGCGGTCGTACGTCTGTGCATGATGATCAGAGGAGCGGAAGACCTTCAATTGTGACTGATGAAATTGACGAAATTGTTTTGGGACTGTCAAGGCATAATTTTAATTGAATATATGCCTCAAGGGGAGACCATCAACTCTGCAAGATACTGTGAGACCCTAAAAAAATTGCGGAGGGGGATTCAGAACAAGAGGAAAGGCATGCTGACAAAGGGAGTCTGCCTGCTGCACGACAATGCCAGACCACACACGGCCAACGCCACGAAGGAACTGCTCGCCTCGTTTAAATGGGATGTCCTGAACCATCCTGCGCATTCCCCTGACCTAGCACCTTCAGATTACTATCTCTTTACCTCCCTTAAGCTGCACATGGGTGGAAAAAGGTTTTCAACCGACGAGGAGGTAAAGGAGGAGGTGGTTAAGTGGATGGAGGGGTTGGCGGGAAACTACTTTGAGGAAGGCATCAAAAAGTTGATACCCCGCTTCACCACCTGCATTGAGAGGAATGGCGACTATGTCGAAAAATAGCTTACATATGTACTACGGTAACCACGTAATTTTTTTGTTTTAATAAAAAAAATTGTAACCTTCAAAAATTCAGTACACTTACTTTCTGGATATGCCTCGTATATATACTCGGAACAGCATGTAAATGAAAACCGCGTAAATGTATCCATTGAATGATATTTAAAATAAGTGATCTTTGACATATTTCCAGATATTCTGTCATTTAGATAGTATTTTAACATTTAGAGTTAGGAGGAATATTGAATGGTGTGTAGCAATAGGAAACAAAGTCAATGGGGCATTAAAACATATATACTCGAACTGGTATCAAAATCTACTAAGATGATAGTCCACAACAGTATTTAAGTACCATCTTTGATGTGTGGAAGTGAAACTTGGACTTGGAAAAAGATTGAAGAGTGGCGAATAAATGCTGAAATACATAACATAGACCCGACAATTTAAAATGATCAAAATAACCCCTCATATTTGTTTTGACTTATTGCAGGGAAACGTCAAAATCCATTTGGCAAGGGTGGAAATACGAGATGGAAGTGACAGACGGCTGGTACGGAGTGCTGACCACGATAGACACTGTACTCACTTCTTTTGTGATCAGCGGAAAGATCAGGGTCGGCACCAAACTCGTCACCTGTGGAGCTGAACTCTTCAACTGCGGGCAGGGGAAGTCCCCACTAGAGGCAATTTATTTTTATTTATTTTAAACATAACTTCAAATATATCAAGATATGTAAACATACCATCACGCCGTCTCCATGTCGGGATAGGCAAAGAGGAGAGAGTGCTAGACTTTCTTTTTGGGGCATAAATCCATACACATCTTCGTATAACTCTTACAACATGATGCAATAGGCAATCCCTTATGATTGTTTGTCATGTCAGCCATGATTGTCAGCCATCCTATTGATAGAAGTGCGTGTATTTGTTTGTTATGTGCAAACTGTTCTGCTGCACTGCTGATCAACAATCACACAATCTTGATATAATAAACCCAAAGTTCCAATGGCAAGGACATTTAACTTCCGAAACAAATGGTAGATTAAATCGGCTGCAGTTTTTAGTTGTGCAGAGTTTCGTAGTGTTATTTTAGTGTTGTCTTGTATTACACTTTCGTTGTCTACAGTACAACCTGGTGGGCTTATTGCCATGTTGCAATCTCTTCCAACCAACCAGAAAGCTGTTAAAGAAGCCTTCAGGGAAAAGCGGTAAGGAATCTTTTTGAAAATAATCTGGGTTCCAACAGGAATCAAACACGCAACCCCCGAATCGGAAGTCAGACATCTTACTAACTAGATCATAGAGGTCGCCTGGTCGTGGTATTGTATCGTATTATACTTTTGTTGTATACAGTACAACCTGGTGGGCTTATTGCCATGTGGTAATCTCTTCCAACCAACCAAAAAGCTGTTAAGAAGCCTTGAGTGAAAAGTGGGCAGGAATCTTTTTGAAATTAATCTGGGTTCCAACAAAAATTAAACACGCAACCCCCGAATTGGAAGTCAGACATCTTATTAACTAGGTCATAGAGGTCGTCCGGTCGTGGTATTGTATTGTATTGAACTTTCATTATATACAGTACAACCTATCAGGCTTATTGCCAGGCTTATGGCAATATCTTCCAACCGACCAGAAAGACGTTAAAGAGGCCTTAAGTGAAAAACAGAGTGGAATAATTTTTTTTTATTCTGGGTTCAAGCGGGATTTAAACCCGCAACCTCCGGGCTGGGAGACAATTGTCTTACCTACTAGGCCATGGAGGTCGTAGTATGTTGGGTTAGGTTAGCTTGATGTGAGGGTACCTTCTTAGCTTGATGTGAGGGTTTTTTTTTATATCTTTTAAGTTGCTGATAGAAGCAACATCTAATCCAAGTATGTTGGAAAGGGTTTTATGATTCTCAACGCCTCCTTGTATTATCCTGGGATGCCGTACACCATATTTTTCTGAAATATATATATATATATGTTTTGGTGGGATTTATTTTGTCCCCCGTGACAGCGAGGGGGGGGGGTCAAAATTACTATACACAAAATAATATGCTGACTTGCTTTCATGTGTATTCCAAGCACGTGAACACATGGCAAACATGTAACAGCCAGTGCTACTGGCGACAAACTGTGAAAGCTGTTTATTAACGCTTTGAGCACAAAAATCAGAAAACTAAGATACGTATTCCGTATGATTCGAAATGTGCTCAGTAAAAATATTCTTAAAAGTGTATACTTCGCCTTATGTCAGTCTGCATTTTCTTACGGTGTATCAGTTTGGAAGGATGCACCTTAACACAAAAACACATGCTGCAGGTTTCCCGAAAATTGATTTTTAAAATAATTAATAAACTATCTGACGCAGTGGTTCAGAAAAACATCTATGCAGCTTTACCGGATAGCCATAAATACGTGTCGCCAAAATGGCTTCCACAGTTTGTCGCCGGTAGCACTTGAGGTCCAGGGAGCTGTCGCATGCGAGCTGTCTTCTTCCAGAACCTTGATGCTCTTCAATTTGACGCTGAATTGTGACACGTACAACTTGGTATTTTTCAAGATTTGTCTAAACTATTCTAATGCGTATATGTGACAAACAATTTTCAGGACATATCTATGGTAAGACTCCGCCTGCACGGCAACAGCACCCGCCTTGCCCCTTGGTCCTCTCGATTGGGGCTCTGCCCGGATGCTGGACCCCTGCGGATGGCAGCATTGGGACTGAAAGCTCGCGCCGGCCCCGCACCCTTGCTCTCACTGGTGCCCCTGATCGTGTACCCGCAGCTCTATGTCGAGAGACTGCCTACTGGCGATACAGGTTTGTATTTATTAGTTGGCTCAGAACCGTGGAGAATAATAGAGAGGCATCTGTTCTCTGGATGATAGTGTTTCAATGGCTAGACAATGTGAGAAACAGTCAGTGCGCTGCGAGCATATGTCAGCATTATCAAACGACACAGCAGGATCCACATGTCTGTGACATTTGTGGGAGGGAGTGCGCATCAATGCTCAAGTTGTTTTCTCAGATAATATCATATGATTTTCATGGGCGAACAGCTCAAGATTGACGTTGGAGTGGCGACAGGATCCTAGCGTTACTGTGATCACTTCATGAACAACTGTACGAGAGATCTGAGGAAACAAATCGGAAAGCTTTGAAATAGTGATGTGCTGGTTATCTCGAAGTTTATTGTTAATCTTCTGAACATGTTCATCATTCACGACAGTCAGCTGGCCACTTCTCCCTTCATCATGACATTGGTTCGCCTATTTTTAAACACACCACACCATTGTCTTATATCACCCTCACTTATTATGTTCTCTCCACAAACTTCACAAAGTTGATGATGGATTTCAACCGCTTTACAGTTTCTGGCTAACAGAAATCTTATTACTGAAGTTACTACGCAGCTGGTGGGATTCTCAATTGCAGCACATGTTTTAAACGCTTGTTATTAAAACGAGTAACAGCGACACAAACCTCTCTTTACCACTGTTAGATGCGTACTGAGTCACGCCGCATTGCTGCGCTAAGATGGCATCGTTACCCCCACTCCTTTACGCGGTATGTTAAAACGAAAGTTACTTTCTGAATTGCCCTCGTATTACAACTCCTTCTTTCCGTAGACTCAATAGTCTGTTACTACAGAATTGTCCTCTTGTGATGCTGAGCTCCAGCTATCTCTCCATCGTTTCGGGGGTCTCCCTGGTGGACGCCGTCCATCTGGCACCCCGTGCAGAGCTATGTATGGAATTCTTGTGGAATTCATTCTCTGTACATGTTGGTACCAGTATCGTCGACGCTGTCGTCCGCATCTGACCACATCTTGGACCTCGCAGACCTCTCGAATTGTGGTGTTCCTTAAGCGATCACGCAAAGTCTTCCCAGTATTACAACTATACATTGGTAATATTTCAGTAACCAGGTCGGAACGTCTGGAGACGCTGTACCTGTCCAGCATGGAGTCCGACATGCAAGCCAGAGTGGAACAGCTGTACATCCAGGCAGAGCAGGAGGTCTGCCAGTCCAGTTCTGCCACGTCACAGCAGTTTTCTGACGGAGATGGACTGCTTCGAGATATGGACAGAGCCAATGATCCGATGGAATTTTTGGTAATAATTTATTGTGTTTACCAATGTATATGAATTGATTTTCGTATTTTACAAAATTCTATAAGGTTGTTCCGAGAATAATGGCCGATTTAAACCTTCAAATTCAATCAAACGTAACTAAGGGTCAATAAATTTAAACAAAGTAAGAACCGTTTGATTGTAGGTATCTTGCTAATGCCTCGGCCACACAGGTAGGAGCCTTGCTTGGTGCTTAGAGCTATGTTGCGAGTTAGGCGATATATCCTAGCGAACCAATGCACCGCATACTATCACAATGGCCACACTGCACGCTTCGCACCACGTTGCATGACGATTAGTCATCGAGTGAATCTCCTAGCGAACAGAAGTGTTGGTTAATTTACAAGATGGCAGAAGTTTTAATGACAGCTGTGTATAAAAGGGAGCCTTTGTGGAACCCATGGAGCAAATTATATTATAGAAAAATGTACCTGTAATAAAATCACTTTGAAATGAGGTTGCACAGAAAGTAAATAAAGATAAGGTAAGTTATAATGAAATTGGTTAGTTTTGAGAGTGACATTGTGTGTTGACTCAACCGCTCCCAATTGTCAAATGAATTTGTGCGTAGCACTTTGGTGTGGTCAGGCATGAAGCCTAGTATATGAGTCACGTAAAATCTAGCTTAGCACCTAATGAAGTATTTTGGTGTGACAGAATAAAACTCAGGCGGATTAATATCCAAGAATTCTTGAAAGACATTTTCTGCTGCTTCTCTGGTTTTAAATTTTTTGCGCCGTAAATAGTAATCAAAGTGCTTAAAAAGGTGAAAATCGATTGGCAATATATAAGGTGAGTAAGGCGGATGAGGTAATGTTTCGTAGCCTAACTCATTTTTTTTTTTTTTATTGAAATCAATACAACTGAGAAATGAATCATTACGGTTGCCCAAAAGCAACGCAAAACACACTTTGAAGTTTACCGAACAGATAGATAGAGGTTTCACTGTATTTGTGTTTTTCAGGCCTCTCTATCCAACAGCCAGCGGATGGAGCTAGAAAGGGCTTTAACAGAGAGACAGAGCCATACGAGGAACCTGGTGGACCAGCGGGTCAAGGACTTGATGAACGAGCAGGGACTTGGAGCCAACAGGAGGAAGGTGGTCTCCATATTGAAGGTAAGAAGATTTGGAGTCTATTCCCAACTCCAAATAAAAAGACTAGAAATGTTTCTCTGTATTGAAATAATAAAATGACAATTTATATAGAGCGAACTCTCCTCAAGAGTGGTTGAACTCGCGACTTGAATCCACTGTTATTGATAGATTAAAAATACTTCAAAATTAATATATTATATCAGGTGTACAAATAAGCCGCCACCGTTTGACAAAAGTTAGCGCCACCATTAAGCTATGGTTAAAATTGTCAGATGTAAAACGTCATTGTCGTAAGGTTGGACATCTGTCAACAACATAACCTTGAAATATTAGTGAATTTTTATCAGTATAATATATTCTTTTGAATGCTTAAATGTCAAGTTTTGAGCCGAATAAGTGTCATTTGCGGGAACTTTTGATTTACTTCTTCAATTTGAAGAAATCTACAGCTGAGGCGCATCGATTGCTCGTAGAAGCATATGGTGAGGCTGCCTTAAGTGAGAGAAGTTGTCGCGAGCGGTTTCAAAAGTTTAAGAACGGTGAATTTGACATTGAAGACAAAGAACGTAGCGGAAGGCCGAAAGTGTACGAAGACGCGGAATTGGAAGTATTATTGGATCAAGATTCGTGCCAAACGCAAGAAGAACTTGCACTTACATTAGGAGTGACTCAACAAGCAATTTCACATCGGTTGAAATCATTGGGAATGATTCAAAAACAAGGAAATTTAGTTCCATATGAACTGACACCGAGAAACGTTGAACGCTTATTTTCCACATGTGAAATGCTGCTTGCCAGACATAAACAAAAGGGTTTTCTGCACCGTATGCTCACTAGTGATGAAAAATGGATCCACTATGATAATCCAAAAAGGAAGAAATTATGGGGACTCCCTGGCCATGCTTCAACATCTACGGCTAAGCCAAATATTCATGGAAAAAAACTCTTGTTGTGTATTTAGTGGGATCAGCTTGGTGTCGTGTATTATGAGTTGCTCAAACCGAACGAAATCATCGCTGGGGCTGTCCACCGAACACAATTGATGAGATTGAGTCGAGCACTCGAGGAAAAGCGCGTTCACTACTACTCCAGACACGACAAAATTATTCTCCTGCATGATAATGCTCGTCCACATGTTACGGCGCCGGTCAAAACCTATTTAGAAACACTCAATTGGGGAGTTTTACCCCACCCGCCGTATTCACCAGACATTACTCCTTCTGATTTCCACTTGTTTCGATCGATGACGCATGGCCTGTCTGAGCAGCACTTCACATCATATCAAGATATCAAAAATTGGGTCGATTCGTGGATAGCCTCAAAAGATGAAGCATTCTTCCGACGCGGTATCCGTATGCTGCCAGAAAGATGGGAAAAAGTAGTGGCAAGCAATGGGCAATACTTCGAATAAAACATGAGGTTCCGTTCTTTCACAATAAATGCCCAATTTTTTATAAAAAAACGGCGGAAACTTATTTGTACACCTAATATATAAGTTGTATGTAATGATAGGATGGCAGTAGCATAGGATGGCAGTAGCAACGGCCGTTAGATTGGATACTTCCCCACATCTACATACACTACCGCCCATAAGTCTTCGTCCCCCCCTAATAATTGTAATGATAGGATGGCAGTAGCATAGGATGGCAGTAGCAACGGCCGTTAGATTGGATACTTCCCCACATCTAGATACACTACCGCCCATAAGTCTTCGTCCCCCCCTAATAATTGTAATGATAGGATGGCAGTAGCATAGGATGGCAGTAGCAACGGCCGTTAGATTGGATACTTCCCCACATCTACATACACTACCGCCCATAAGTCTTCGTCCCCCCTAATAATTGTAATGATAGGATGGCAGTAGCATAGAATGGCAGTAGCAACGGCCGTTAGATTGGATACTTCCCCACATCTACATACACTACCGCCCATAAGTCTTCGTCCCCCCCTAATAATTGAGTTATTCGATTAATTATGTAATAATACACTGAAAAATTAATAATATAAAATAGTTATAACTGTTTTGCATTGTATTTGACAGAAATCACGTGTGTATGGATGGAGATTGGAATTTGGGAGGCCATTTGTTCAAAAACCGGCTTCTTACAAAACAGCCACCGTTCGCTGTTGTTTGTCATTGAGAAGTCCAAGCATAACCCCTTTATTGTGTTAGATTTACAGGTAATAGGGATAACAATTCACCATTACGTGAATGTTTTGTATAATTGTCTTTAAGCTTTCAGTCTTCAAATGTCCTTGATAAAGTGCACTGTGAGTAGTGAGTCTAACATTAGTTTTAAACTGGTTCCAGAGTCTCACTGCATGGACAGTAATGGACAATGTAAAAAAAATGCTCTATTGTTAGGGTGGCCTCTAATGTTCGCTTTACACTATACAATATTATGTAATTTGCAGTGAACCAAGTTTTGCAGTACTTCTAATAATATTTTGATTTGCCCAGGTCCGTGGTGTGGTGCTGGAAAAGAGCGGCGATGGAACAAGGCGGGTGGTGCCGGCGCTGCTGACTGTATGGAAGGCCGAGGAGAATACTCTGGCCCTCCTGCAGGGCAAGCCACGTATGTTGCACGTTTACAAGGCCGTGCCCACAGGCATTAGGTACGTGGGGACTTCTTAGACTCGAAAATCTAATGTATCATGAATGTATTGGGAGTACAAATTAGTTCGGTCCGATTCCAAAAGATGGCTCTGGCTGTTATGAATGGTTCATAGTGACAGCCGATTTTGGCGGTTTCAGAGAGACTAGACATCTGCCAATAATATTCAGTTTATATCGCTTTGAGTTTCATGCAAAAACCTTGTTTTGTACAGTGTTGAAAATGTCAAATTTTTTTTGAACCATGCAGCATTTGCGGGAGGTTTTAATTTTCTGCTTTAATTTGAAGAAAAGTGCAGCTGAAGCCCATCGAATGCTTGTCGAAGTTTATGGTGACGCTGCTCCAACTGATAAATCATTTAGAGAATGGTTTCGACGTTTCAAGGATGGAGATTTCAGCGTCGAAGACAAGCCTCGCTCTGGACAGCCAAAAAAAATCGAGGACAAAGAATTTGAGGCATTACTCAAAGAAGATCAGAGTCAAACGCAAGAGGAGCTTGCAAAATCATTGGAAGTGACTCAACAAGCTGTTTTCGTACGATTGAGAGCCATGGGAATGATTCAAAAACAAGGAAATTGGGTGCCTTATGAACTGAAACCGAGAGACGTTGAGAGGCGATTTTTCACTTGCAAGCAGCTGATTCAAAGGCAACAAAGAAAAGGTTTTTTGCATCGGATTGTAACTGAAGATGAGAAGTGGATATTCTACGACAACCCCAAGAAGAAAAAATACTACGCTAAGCCCGGTCAATCGTTGCCATCGACCTCAACATCAACACCAAAATCGAACATACACGGTTCGAAGATCATGCTCTGTATCTGGGGTGTTGTTGAAACCGAAAATTGGCTCCAAACTTGGATCGCCTCAAAAGACTAGTCATTTTTTCGAGATGGAATTAGAAAATTGCCTGAGAGATGGGAAAAAGTAGTAGCCAGCGATGGACAATACTTTAATTGATCTGTTCATTCATTTTGTTTAGAAATAAATGCATTTTGGAACACAAAAAAAACGGACCGAACCAATTTGTACGCCCAATATATTAAGTCTTGGTGCAACTTCTCAGACTGTTAACCTTGTGTCTGTCTCAACGACATTTTTAATATCCTTCCTAATAATCGTTTGAGACCTAACCAGCTCTCGGTAAATCTTCAAAGTCAAAATTCTTCGTTTTTTTCTTCTTATTTTAGGCCTGTTGGCCTGTTATGGTCCTGCATCATTGTTTGCCTCTTGTGACGTCGACTGCCAGCTGTCTTTCCATCTTTTGGGAGGTCGTCCTGGAGGTCTGCTCGCTTGGGAGATACTGTCCTTGGCCATTCTTACAACTCTCGGTTCCGTCATTCTGGATACATGTTCGTTCCAGAACCTTCTTCTGTGTCGTCGTCATCTGACAATATCTTCAACTTCGCACATCCTTCAGATTTCTGTGTTTCGTACTCTATCACGAAGGGTTTGGCCAGCGATACTCCTGAGTACTTTCATTTCGCTGGTTCGAAGGAGATTTTTGGTTCTGACAGTGTCGGCTCTGGACTCTATGCTATATGTCATTATGGGGCAGACACAGGTCTTGTATCATATATCCTCACCTTGCTTTGGATGTTCATATACTTGTTTTTCCAGATAGTGTTCTTTAAACATCCGGAAATAGCTGCGGCCTTTTGTGATTGTTCAAGCACTTCGCCATAGAGGTGCACATTATGCTAACGCCCAAGTATTGTCAAATGTCAAAATTCTCTTTATTTTATTGTATCACTGCCCATTCACATACTATCTCTATTGTATAATATCCTTAACTGTCCCGCCGCCCCCTCTTATCTGGCCGAAAATTTTCAGTGCCTTTCTGATCATGGACTAGCGCTACGCTCAGAGATTGTTTATTGGCCTTTTCGGATCAATGCTCTTCTTTTTTTTACGTCGTCCTTTTTTACTGTCCATGCAGTGATACTCTGGAACCAGTTATAAACCAATGTTAGACTCGCTCCATCCTTGGCATGCTTTAACCCTTTTAATCCTAGCATATTTGGGCAAAAAAGCAGTAGTTTATATTTAGTTTTAAATGCATTCTTTTAAAAGTGAATGATTCTCAAAGTTAAAATAATGTATATTCAACATAAAAACTTGTATGATAACTTTGAGGCCGATGATGGCCCCGTGGGATTTTTCCAATACACCAGTTGGGGCCAATGATTGGCCACGTGGGATTAAAAGGGTTAAGAAGCTACTGAAAAAAGTTCTTTTCAACAAGTATTGTTGTGTCATAAAAATCGTATGTCCCTTTTTGTTCATCGACCGGTCCGCCATATGCTTAAAAAAATGGTATGTGGCCCTTTATTGAAAAAGGTTGAGGACCCCTGCATTCTGGTCGAAAAATAAAATGACACGTGGGTTGTGTCTTTGGCCAAAAATGATCGAGGAAAATCTAGTACAAGGGTTGTATCAGCGAACAGTAACCATTGGCGGAAGCATGATACACATGTGGTACCACCGGCTTGTAATGATTGGCAAGGGCATGGTACGCATGTTGTATCATCGGTCATTATAGTGTTAATATATAGTAGTTTGAACATTTACTACAATGTTTATGTACCAAACAGGGTACAAATGAACTGTAACTAGGTGCGATGGTTGCTGCGCAGCGCTCGGAGAATTGAGGTAGCGGTTCCAGAAGCGTAGATCGAGCAGAAAAAGATAGCGGGGTGAAGAGATTCCTCTTAGACAGGTCGATAGCGGGTCTCAAAGTAAAACACAGTAGAGTCGGTTGTTACTGAGAATATAATTTTCCCTAAAAAGGGGAACTTCCTTATTAATGGTCGGTCGGTCATCAAGCGCCCATTCCCTGCGAAATACAACAACTTTCGGGGTTTCGAGCACTGCTTAAACTGACCGGCCCGTGGCCTACTCACGACGCCCCGCCCGCAAGTCTTTTATTTCCCTTGCGGTCGCGAACACGATCGGAGTCAAACTGACTAACATTTTTCATACAAAAACCATCAAATTTACATCAATTTATCCATACAACATTATTATGGAATTTATACATATACAAGGGTTTCAACATTATATCAAATACAGATCTAGAATATCTAAATGTCTATACACATACAACAGGGTGACGCACGCGTCCGATACAGTTTAAATATAGTAGTTTGAACATTAACTATAATGTTTAAATATAGTAGTTTGAACATCAACTATAATGTTGATAGTATAAAGTACCTTGGAGTTTATGTTGATCAGTTCCTTCGTTGGGAGGTCCATATTAACACTTTGAGCGTAAAAATCAGAAAACTAGGATACATATTCCGTATGATTCGAAATGTGCTCAGTGAAAATATTCTTAAAAGTATATACTTCGCCTTATGTCAGTCAGCACTTTCTTACGGTACATCAGTTTGGGGGGGATGCACCTTAACCCAAAAACACATATTGCAGGTTTACCAAAAATTGATTGTGAAAATAATTAATGAACTTCTGGCTCGGTATCCCACGGCGGAGCTATTCAGAGAGTATCAGGTCCTGAACATAGCCAATTTACATCTCAAATCCATTCTCTGGCACTACCATCGAGAGGAAGGGAAGATGCAGACACACATGACACGCATGGCAACTAATGAAATGTTCACCATCCCTAGAGTTAAAACCTCTTTTACCCAAAGGCAATATGCTTATTTGGCTCCCATTAATACAATGGCGTGCCGACTTCAATAAGGGTAAAGGTGGAAAACCATTTCGACAGTCGATCAGAGCGTGGTTGTTATTGCGACAGGATTTTGAGTACTTGGGCTTTCAGGATGAATGACGAGTGGAAAGGATTTGTGTGAGTTCGTGAGTGTGGGTTTCTTCTTGTGGTTTTAATTTTGTTTTTGTATTTGTGTTTCTGTGTATTCTTTGTTTTTAATTTTTATTCTTATGATTGTGTGCGGCATATTGTGGGATGAATATTTTTGGTCTTTCTGGAGTGATGATGTGTGAGGAGTTGAATTTCGCAAGATGTTTCCAGTTGTAGTTGAGTGTCACTGTTTGTCAGGTTGATGAGAGCGTGCAACGGGGTTTTGTTTTTGTGTAATCAAAAATCGGAAAGAAGTATCAATTTATTTTTTCATGCTAAATATCCTCAGTGAGATACAGGCAAAAGCCTAGTTTACTAGAGATACGACAAATGAAAGACAACAAACCCAGATCCATTAAAATTGTATGTCCAAATCAAATTACCTGTTGTTTTTTCGCAAATTGTGTATATTTCTTGTCATGTGTAATAATAAATAAATAAAATAAATAAATAAAAAAATGTTTAAATATGATGTACTGAATGGAACCTGTAATTTAAAATATAAGTTACTGTTTGATTTCACATTTTTATTGTTTTATTTTCAGAAACGGCGAACTCCATCTGTCAACCAGCAAGCAAACAGTTTTCAGCGAAGTGACGAACCGAAAATCCTTGGACCGATATCGGGAATTGGAAAAATTCAAACGAAATTGTACGCCGATCCGAGAGATGAACCATCAAGGATTCGCACCAATATTCAACGAGGTCGACACTGTCGGTATCGTCTTTCACGTTGAACCACCCGTTATGGAACGAAACAATACAAAGAGCAATTTACATAATTTGCCGAATATGCAAACTGTTTATTTAACGGACGAAGGGATGAATTTCGTGGCGATTCATTTCTGGGGCGGAATCGTGAAATTCGGTTACGAAAAATTAATAGAAATCGGTAAAATTATTTCGTGCTCGAATCTCCAACACAGACCGAAGACCTCGAGGAAGAGGTTCAGAAATTTGTACGCCTCGGAGTACAGTACTTTTACGCAGTGTCCACGGAAAAAAGAGTCGGAAGAGTTTATGAAAGACTTAGAAAAGAAATCAAAGTTGTTGAATATTAAAGAATATTTAATTAAATGTAAAATAACATTGGACGAACTGAGTACGTTGTCTTGGTCAAATAGAAGCGCGAAAAACACTTCTTATCAAAATCAAAGCATAGGAAATGACAACAGTTTGACTAATTCATTTTCGAAGACGAATTCGAGTAGAGGCTTCGACGGTGGATTTCAAAATTCGAAACGACTATCGGATAGCGATTGTGAAAGATCGAGAAACGTTCAATGGGCTTCCGAAATTGACGAGAACAGTCTATCAGGGCTGGATTTTGAATCAACATTTAATGAACCGATTTCAAATCGTAATTTCAATAATGAGACACCGAAATCTTCGAGAAGTGTTTGTAACAATACCGTGAGTATATTTTTTTTATATTTAATTTACGAGCATTTTCATCCCTTCCATTTCCTTTGATTGATATTTCACTTTATATGAAAAGGAATGTTCGGGTGATTATCTGTCTTTGTGGGGTTTATGGGTGTATGCTCACATATAACAGATTGATCAATAAGTCCCGGGACTAACCAACAGATGGCGCCTCTAATAACAAATCCATACCATTCTCAATTAGTACGAACCTTTAGAAGTTATGTGTCAAACTTTCATGACATTGAGTCATTGAGTTACAGTGATTTTAGTGATGCTACTTTTGCTATTTTCAAAACAATGGAAAAAACCGAATTTCGTGTGTTGATAAAACATTGCTTTTTAATGGGAAAAAATACCGTTCAAACTCAGCGATGGCTTGAAAAGTGATACCCGGGCTCTGTTCCGTCGAAAACAACCATTTGTCAGTGGTGTGCTGATTTCAAACGCGGTCGTACAGACACGAATGATGCTGAACGCTCTGGTTGTCCAAATGAGGCTGTTACACCAGAAAACATAAAAAAAACCTTAAAATCGTGATGGAAAATCGCTAAGTAAAGTTGCGTAAAATAGCTGACATCCTGAAGATATCATTTGGTAGTGTTTACACTATTTTGCATGAACATTTGGTCATGAAAAAGCTTTTTTCGAAATGGGTGCTGTGTTTGCTCACAATCGAACAGAAACAACAATGCATCGATGATTCAGAGTGCTGTTTGGCACTGTTGACGCGAAATAAACAGGAGTTTTTGCGTCGTTATGTGACAATGGATGAAACTTGGATCCACATGGATGGAAAGCAGCCGGTGAACTTCATCTGAAGCGACTAAAAACTCAACAGTCGGCCTGGGAAGGTTATGGCCTCCGTATTTTGGGATGCGCATGGTATAATATTCATCGATCACCTTGAAAAGGGAAAACCATCAATAGCAAATATTACATAGCGTTATTGGAACGTTTGAAGGCAGAAATTGCAAAAAAACGGCCCCATATGAAGAAGAAAAAAGTTCTCTTTTATCAGGACAATGCACCGTGCTACAAGTTGATGGTAATGATGGTCAAATTGCATGAGTTGAACTTCTAATTGCTTCCGCACCCACCGTATTCTCCAGATTTGGCCCCCAGCGACTAGAGACGCAGACCTCAAAAAGTTGCTCCAGGGAAAGAGATTTGGCTCCAATGAAGAAGTGATTGCCGAAACTAAAGCCTATTTTGAAACCAAAGATAAATCGTTCTACACGGCTGGTATAGAAAAGTTAGGAAAGCGTTGGAATGAATGTATCGCTCTTGAAGGAGACTATATTGATAAATAAAAAAAAAATTTGGCAAACAGGTGTTGTTTTAGTAGTTAGTCCCGGGACTTATTGATCGATGTGTTATATGTCCATAAATATCAATAATCTTTTGAATATTTTTTTCGACCGTGTAACTTGCTTTATTTACTTATGTCTGGTTGGTTGGAATAGATTGCCACCTGGCAATTTATTTACAATTAAGTGTTAAATAAACTCTTGTTTTTGCATTCGTAAGATATATCCCAGCCACTGCAGTTAATTATTCAAACTTTTTAAATATTTAATTTATTTTTAATTCCAGTCAAATCAAATGCCATCGACCAGTACTCCGTCCGATGCAGAACGTAGAATAAAACGGCTAAAAATGTACGGAGAGCCTCCTCCGATGTCGCCTTTAGTCTTAAATGTATCCAACAGTCTTAAAAAAGATTTCATCGTTCCAGAAATAGACACTAGTATCGTAGAAGCTGCCAATAGAAGTGTGGACTTAGAAAAAATGGCGGAAGACGAAAAGAAAAGTAAGAGAAATAGATATGATGAATCAGATGTGAATATTGAAGATGATGAAGATGGTAACAAAGATCCATTCAACGAAGAACTAATATACAGTCCACCAGATTTATTCTAATTTTTTTTTCGTGACCATGTATACACTCTTTCCACGAAATGGACTGAATAACAGTTAGACTGTGAAGATAATAAGATCAGTACAAAGTTTCTGATTTATTCAGAGTTTATCTTCTTACGAGCAAGTTGTGGTGAAAGTATTCAGACCCAGCATCCATGAGAGGCTGGATACAATGGGTAGCCCAGCATGTGGTTACAAATGGTATCCCCTGTATATTGTGTACCCTCGTTTTTCAGCAAACCTTTTCCACAATATAAATATTAGTTGACATCCTGATACAGTCTCCTCAAGAGTTCTTCCATTTATTTGTACCTAGAAAAAATAAATATTTGTGAACGACAGTTTGTCTTCTTCCTGGCGTTTCAGCCTATATAGAGCTTCAACCTTTTGAATATTTTCTGCATTTGCTATTGTACAATGCATCACTTTTGATGTTGTCTTCCCGAGTTTTATTTGGTACCCAACAAGGATCCATTATGGGACCCAGTTTCCAGGTACACAAGAATAGAAGAGTTCGCCTTTACGAGTTTTATCTGGTACCCAACAAGGATCTATTATGGGACCCAGTTTCCAGGTACACAAGAATAGAAGAGTTCTTCTATCACTTTTGATATTGCCTTTACGAGTTTTATCTGGTACCCAACAAAGATCTATTATGAGACCCAGTTTCCAGGTACACAAGAATAGAAGAGTTCGCCTTTACGAGTTTTATCTGGTACCCAACAAGGATCTATTATGGGACCCAGTTTACAGGTACATAAGAATGGAAGAGTTCTTCCGCCACTTTTGATATTGTCTTTCTGAGTTTTATCTGGTACCCAACAAGGATCCATTATGGGACCCTAGAATGGAAAAGTTATTTCATTAATTTTGATATTGTCTTCTCGAGATTTATCTGGTACCCAACAAGGATCTATTATGGGACCCAGTTTACAGGTACATAAGAATGGAAGAGTTCTTCCGCCACTTTTGATATTGTCTTTCTGAGTTTTATCTGGTACCCAACAAGGATCCATTATGGGACCCTAGAATGGAAAAGTTATTTCATTAATTTTGATATTGTCTTCTCGAGATTTATCTGGTACCCAACAAGGATCTATTATGGGACCCAGTTTACAGGTACATAAGAATGGAAGAGTTCTTCCGCCACTTTTGATATTGTCTTTCTGAGTTTTATCTGGTACCCAACAAGGATCCATTATGGGACCCTAGAATGGAAAAGTTATTTCATTAATTTTGATATTGTCTTCTCGAGATTTATCTGGTACCCAACAAGGATCTATTATGGGACCCAGTTTCCAGGTACACAAGAATAGAAGAGTTCTTCTATCACTTGTGATATTGCCTTTACGAGTTTTATCTGGTACCCAACAAGGATCCATTATGGGACCCTAGAATGGAAAAGTTATTTCATTAATTTTGATATTGTCTTCTCGAGATTTATCTGGTACCCAACAAGGATCTATTATGGGACCCAGTTTCCAGGTACACAAGAATAGAAGAGTTCTTCTATCACTTGTGATATTGCCTTTACGAGTTTTATCTGGTACCCAACAAGGATCCATTATGGGACCCTAGAATGGAAAAGTTATTTCATTAATTTTGATATTGTCTTCTCGAGATTTATCTGGTACCCAACAAGGATCTATTATGGGACCCAGTTTCCAGGTACATAAGAATAGAAAAGTTCTTCTATCACTTTTGATATTGCCTTGACTAGTTTTATCTGGTACCCAACAAGGATCTATTATGGGACCCAGTTTACAGGTACATAAGAATGGAAGAGTTCTTCCGCCACTTTTGATATTGTCTTTCTGAGTTTTATCTGGTACCCAACAAGGATCCATTATGGGACCCTAGAATGGAAAAGTTATTTCATTAATTTTGATATTGTCTTCTCGAGATTTATCTGGTACCCAACAAGGATCTATTATGGGACCCAGTTTCCAGGTACACAAGAATAGAAGAGTTCTTCTATCACTTGTGATATTGCCTTTACGAGTTTTATCTGGTACCCAACAAGGATCCATTATGGGACCCTAGAATGGAAAAGTTATTTCATTAATTTTGATATTGTCTTCTCGAGATTTATCTGGTACCCAACAAGGATCTATTATGGGACCCAGTTTCCAGGTACACAAGAATAGAAGAGTTCTTCTATCACTTGTGATATTGCCTTTACGAGTTTTATCTGGTACCCAACAAGGATCCATTATGGGACCCTAG
This sequence comes from Odontocerum albicorne, assembly GCA_949825065.1. Lineage (NCBI taxonomy): Eukaryota > Metazoa > Arthropoda > Insecta > Trichoptera > Odontoceridae > Odontocerum > Odontocerum albicorne. Next base: position 3,377,236 of record OX463866.1, read on the forward strand.
AATGGAAAAGTTATTTCATTAATTTTGATATTGTCTTCTCGAGATTTATCTGGTACCCAACAAGGATCTATTATGGGACCCAGTTTCCAGGTACATAAGAATAGAAAAGTTCTTCTATCACTTTTGATATTGCTTTGACTAGTTTTATCTGGTACCCAACAAGGATCTATTATGGGACCCAGTTTACAGGTACATAAGAATGGAAGAGTTCTTCCGCCACTTTTGATATTGTCTTTCTGAGTTTTATCTGGTACCCAACAAGGATCCATTATGGAACACTAGAATGGAAAAGTTATTTCATTAATTTTGATATTGTCTTCTCGAGATTTATCTGGTACCCAACAAGGATCTTTTATGGGACCCAGTTTGCAGGTACACAAGAATGGAAGAGTTCTTCCGTTTTGATATATTTGAAAAAAATTAAGGTTATTTGTGTTGAACGACAGATCTTTGTCTTCAAGCCACTTCAACCCATATAGAGCTATAGTTATCTAAACAAATCGTCAACTGCAATACTTTACTTTTGAAGTTGTCTTCCTAACTCTTCTCTGGTGCTAAACGAGGATCCTTTATAGAAGTCATGTTTCTTGATTTCTTTTAAAAGACTTGTAGTTTTAAATACAGGGTCTTTCAAATTGAGCGGTTTTTTTTATTAAACTTTTTTTAATTCTTGAATAAAACACACAATTTGCTTTGATTTCAAAAAACTTTTTATTGGTCATTGAATTATAATATATGCCATTTAAACACAATAAACAATATCCGCCAAATGTCCACCTCTTGCAGCTCCACAGATGTCCACTCTTTTGTCAACATTTTCGATGACATTTTGGCATAATTGCGGTTCTAACTCACCGATAACGCGAATAATTTCGTCCTTCAGCTCACGAATTGATCGGGGGTCATTCTTATAGACCTGGCTTTTCACGTAACCCCAGAGAAAATAGTCCCAACGGTGTCAGATCACATGATCTTGGTGGGCAATTAACATCACCGTTTCCGGAGATTACAATATATACAATAATTCTCAATTCGAACGCGTTGTTATATTGTATACGACCCCATTTTTATAAATGCCATACATTACACTTCTCAAATGTCACAAGACCCAGGCAAGTTCGCGACGCCATCTGTATTTTATCCAACAATTAAAAAACCACTCAATTCGAAAGACCCTTTATATGATATGTTGATAAACTGGATTAATAATATACAATATATGTCCTAATTGCTTTCATACATAACATACATATTTTTGCTATTTATCATGTTGTATAAATTGTTGTGTTATATATTATACTCTGTAAAATTGTTATTTTTTTTAAGTTTCAAATTTTATAATAAATAAAATACATTAAAATGTTGAGTTTGTTTTTATTTCCGTTATTACAGATTTTATTTATTACTTTGTGGGAAAAACAGACATGCGTGCGTTGAGAAAAATACATGGGATGACAATGTATGACAGAATACAGAATTAAATGATTAGGGAAGAATGTGAATTTAAGGCTGATGTTTTGAATATGATGAGGAATGCACATCAAAATAGTTTGAGCGTGTGGAATGAATAAATGAAGAAATACTAACGAAATGAATACAGTGATACCTCGGCTTTCGAACGTAATCCATTCCAGAAGGCTGTTAGAAAAGTGACTTAAGAAAACTTGTTAGAAAAGTGAAATTACGTGGTTACCGTAGTACATATGTAAGCTATTTTTCGACATAGTCGCCATTCCTCTCAATGCAGGTGGTGAAGCGGGGTATCAACTTTTTGATGCCTTCCTCGAAGTAGTTTCCCGCCAACCCCTCCGTCCACTTCACCTCCTCGTCGGTTGAAAACCTTTTTCCACCCATGTGCAGCTTCAGGGAGGTAAAGAGATAGTAATCTGAAGGTGCTAGGTCAGGGAATGCGCGGGATGGTTCAGGACATCCCATTTAAACGAGGCGAGCAGTTCCTTCGTGGTGTTGGCCGTGTGTGGTCTGGCATTGTCGTGCAGCAGGCAGACTCCCTTTGTCAGCATGCTTCTCCTCTTGTTCTGAATCGCCCTCCGCAATTTTTTTAGGGTCTCACAGTATCTTTCAGAGTTGATGGTCTCCCCTTGAGGCATATATTCAATTAAAATTATGCCTTGACAGTCCCAAAACACGGATGCCATGATTTTCTTGGCTGAAATTGTGGTTTTGAACTTTTTGGCGGAGAGTGAAGAGGTGTGACGCCACTTTTAAACTCGCGACACCACTAAAAATAACATTTTTTTTATTTAATTAGAGATTTTCTTGAATTAAATTCCACATAACCATTTCCTAATCCTAAAAAAACAATGCATAAAATCAACAATTTCTAGGAACTAAGAAGTTTCACTTCTACCGCGCGAGAGTCTCACGCATCCGTTTTTTTTTTAATAACCCTTTATTAACTTTTTATGTAATCATATGTTTTGAGAGTCTTTCTTAATTAATTCACTCCACACGCCCAAACCATTTCAACGTACTTTTGCATCTTAGTAAAGAGTTTGTTTCTTTCATCTTCTTTTTTTCTTTTTAAAGTTAGTGAGCCTTCGCACACCAGCAAACTCACCTGCCACACCGCTGTACTAGATCCGATGATGGCATACCAGAATGAGACTATCGGAGCACACTGACATGTTTTTTTTTCATTTTTTGTCTTTTCGAAGAATACGTATGACCGAAGTCATAAGTATCCTTATACCCCTGAATATTTTGTTATACTTTCGTTGAATACAGTATAACTTGACTGGTTTATTGCCACGTGGCAATCTCTTCCAACCAACCAGAAAGATGTTAAAGAGGCTTTAAGTGAAAACCAGACTGGAATCCTTTAAAAAAAACTGGGTTCTTGCTAGATTTGAACCCGCAACGCTCAGGTTGGGAGACAGATGTCTTACCAACCAGGCGGAAAAAATGCATGTGTTATTCAAGGGGAGTAGTAGCACAGTGCGGGGTTCGAACCGGCGACCTTCTGCGCGGAAGATCCAGTGCATTACCACACGGCTATGCAAATCGCAATATTACACTTTCGCTACCATGTGGTAATTTCTTCCAACTAACCAGAAAGCTGTTAAAGAGTCCTTGAGTGAAATACCAGAATGAAATTCTTTTTAAAAAAATCTTGATTCCAAAGAGAATCGAACCCGCGACCCCTCGGTTGGGAGACATATATCTTACCAACTAGGCCATGGAGGTCGTCATTCGTTCATTATTCCAACATTGATGTATGGGAGTAAAACATGGACATATAAAATGAATTAAAGAAAGTAAGTAAATGCGGTAATAATGCGTGCACTGAGAAGAATACGACAACCTGGTAGGCTTATTGCCTTATTATATGGCAATCTCTTCTAGCCAACCAGAAAGATGTTAACCTTTCCCTTCATGTGCTAAAAAAATCCGCGCGTTCCGGTGCTGTGTATTCAATACACATGTAAAAATGAGCGATTTAAAATTGGAAAAATAAGAATATTCATAGCCAATCGGTTAAATTAATTAAATTTGAAGTCAAAAGTGATAATAATTGAAATTTAATTGATGAAAACATGAAAAAAACATCGACCGACGTTCATAAAACGGGCGAAGCGACTACCTCAAACGAAAGTCCGCGAGCTACTGAAGCGAGAGATGCGAGCGAATTGAGATTCTATTTCTTGCGTTCCCATATACCAAAGTAGAGTGAGACGTGAATAGCGTCGCTTCCTCACCCATAGCGGATTTTTGGAATGCATATACCTACGTCACACACTGGCACACTTTTGATTGTATTAGTGAATTTATTCCCGATTTTCACAAAATATCTCTGACGTGACCGATAAGTGCTAATTATTATTAATATTATTTTTTCATTCAATGCGTAAATGTATTACGGAGGAATACCTAAAATCTGAACCGAGTATTTATTATATTTATAGAGTTATTAAAGTTTTTAGAAGCAATGTGTACTAGTTACACATCACAAGACAGGAAGGGTTAAAGAGGCCTTGATTAAAACCCAGATTGGAAGCCTTTTAAATAAAATCTGGAATCGAACCCGCAAACCCCGGGCTGGGAAACATGCGTCTTATCAACTAAGCCACGAAGGTTGTACTGTATACAAAAGCCAGGAAGGTTGTTCCACAGTAAAGTCGAGTTTATTCGGTTCCTTTCAATAATCCTCACATCCGTGTTTTATTTATAAATTGAAATGCCTAGCCCCACCCCTGTGTTACAGCACACAGGGTAGACGGCAAGATCACCCCACCCCTGTGCACAGCACACAGAGTAGGCGGTAAGATCACAGGCGCGGAGAATACGTCTCAGAATAATCTGAGCAAATTGATTCCAATTATCTGTGCCTTTCTGGGGGGGTGGACTCACCTTCCTGTGTTGTGAGAATGCACTGTCACCTCGTTATACGAGACAACTGATAATACGGTAAGTGAATCTACGTAATGTGAAACAAGATAATAAATAAAAGATGAAATACTAGGTAAGTCCAGAAAGTAAGTGTACTGAATTTTTGTAGGTTACAATTTTTTTTATTTAAACAAAAAAATTACGTCGTTACCGTAGTACATATGTAAGCTATTTTTCGATATAGCCATGCAGGTGGTGAAGCGGGGTATCAACTTTTTGATGCCTTCCTCGAAGTAGTTTCCCGCCAACCCCTCCGTCCACTTCTCCACCTCCTCTTTTACCTCCTCGTCGGTTGAAAACCTTTTTCTACCCATGTGCAGCTTCAAGGAGGTAAAGAGATAGTAATCTGAAGGTGCTAGGTCAGGGAATGCGCGGGATGGTTCAGGACATCCCATTTAAACTAGGCGAGCAGTTCCTTCGTGGTGTTGGCCGTGTGTGGTCTGGCATTGTCGTGCAGCAGGCAGACTCCCTTTGTCAGCATGCTTCTCCTCTTGTTCTGAATCGCCCTCCGCAATTTTTTTAGGGTCTCACAGTATCTTGCAGAGTTGATGGTCTCCCCTTGAGGCATATATTCAATTAAAATTATGCCTTGACAGTCCCAAAACAATTTCGTCAGTCACAATTGAAGGTCTTCCGCTCCTCTGATCCTCATGCACAGACGTACGACCGTTTTTAAACTCGCGACACCACTTGTACACACTCGTACGATTCATAGCTTTATCACCATATGCAGTTTTCACCTCATTATAAACCTCAACCGGAGGTTTTCCCTTCCAAACGAGATAACGGATGACGCCGCGTATTTCGCACTTGGCGGGAGATTGGATGGACATTTTTCACGAAACGTGTTGTCGCGTCGACACTTCTCAACGTACTGACCTAGAACCGGTCTCGTTGCGGAGGGGAAGGGTCAGGCTACACGGAAGTGTAGCCAACATGCCGAAAATAAAATCCATCCGGTCGTGAGAGCCTCAGTACACTTACTTTTTGGATACGCCTAGTACTTCAGTTCAGTTTGATCGTAACACTAACCATGTTGTTATGGGAGATTAAATAAATTCCCATCAAACGCGGTCTACATTATAAGATCCAAATCTTGTTTATTTGTTTATTAACATTTCATTACAAAAACAATCTAGCGGGTTTATTGCTAGACGGCAATCTCTTCCAACCAATAAGACAAAGGTTAATAAAACAAGTTACATGGTCGTAAGAAAATATTTCAAGGATTATTCATTGTAATTTGTTTTATCAAACACTGTTTATTCTACTTTTTGTAATGGTATATCCCTACCGGTTTCAAGGCTTTCACCTCATCATCAGGAACACTTTTATTGCAAATACAATCTGGCGAACTCATTGTTAGACGGTAATATCTTCCAACCAATCAGACAAACGTAAATAAAGCAAGTTATATCGTCGCAAAAATATTCAAATAATTATTCAACTTTATGAAATTTATGGACATATACCATACGTGAACATGACCGACTACACAATTAAGTAATTAGGGACGAATGTGAGCTTAAAAGTGATGTTTTGAGTAAGATGAACAAGAGCACTATGAAATGGTGTGGACATGTAGAACGAATGAATGAAAAAAATACGAACAAAACAAATATATAATGCAAATGAGAAAGGAAGGCGCGTGAGAGAAAAACCAAGGAAATTATTGTATATGATAGTATTACACGTTCGTTGCATGACGGATTTATTGCCATGTGGCAGTCTCTTCCAACCAACCAGACAAAAGTTAATAAAGCGAGTTACATTGTCGCAAAAAAAAAAACATTCAAATGACTATCCATCCCCACGAACGTGAGCATACGCCGATAAACCACACAAAGACGAACGAATCACCCGAACATTTCTTTTCATATAAAGTGAGAGATGATCAATCAAAGGAAAAGGAAGGAATGGTGGAGAGGAAAGGAAGGAATGGTGGAGAGGAAAGGAAAATTAGGAATGAAACTTTTTCATACTGCGATGATAATTGAGTCGGTAATTTCCGAAGGAATCTTCATTCAACCTTACTCTGGTTTTCATTTAAAGCGTCTTGAACATATTTCTGATTGGTTGGTAGAGATTGCCACATGGTCATAAACCTGCCATGGAACGAAAGTGTTATACTATACAATACTTTGCTTGGTCCTCTCACGCGCCTTCCACTCTCGTTTGCACTATATATTTGTTTTGTTTATATTTTTTCATTCATTCGTTCTACATGTTTAAACCATTTTAAAATGCTCTTGTTCATCTTACTCAAAACATCACTCTTAGCGTGGGGACTAGTCACCTTTACATAATGGATATTGTAGAGAATCCCGGCTGCGAGTGTGGTCTGGATGATCAAACTATAGACCATGTGTTTTTCGGTTGTCCTTTGCGAGACAGATTTGATTTACTAAAAGCCATATCTTTACCGCGTCCAATGAATGTTGCGTTTCTTCTTTCTTTGTGGAATTGTTCCACTTATAGATCGATTGTTAAATTTTTGAAGCTTTCAGTTGAAACTTTAAATTATCCAGAATTGTCATTTATTTAAATTGTTTTTATTATATTGACTTATAAAATTGCATAATGACTTTAATTTGTTGGCACAAATCATCCTAGTTTGGATGGATTGCATATTCAAAAAAAAAATCTAATAAAAGTGTTATTCGATAATTAATTAAATATAAACGAATTAGTCGATCAATCCTCGGTAATCGAGGAGTGCCTGTACAGTATCTATAATATGACAAAACCATTTGTGTTTTTGTCTGTTTGAGCCGATGTGCCCGCAGCTGACTGGTACAGGGGTAGGCAACGAGGACTGAACGCCACAGTACATATGAGATTTTTATATAATGCCCGTTAGGAGCTGTATTCCTAGCGGGCATTGATCCGTAGCAAACTAGAAAGCAATGCTTGCATTTGGAACCCGGTTGTGGTGCAGAACTCGCTCATGGTGGAGAAGATACAAAAAAATATCTACGATACCTCTATATGAGAGAGTTCGGTGTCTATCCGTGGCTTTATCCTACTCAGTTCCTGCTGGGCATGCTCGGGTATAACTCCTTGAGCGTAAAAAGAGATCTGCGTCTCCTGGTATAGGTTGTCAGACTCGTTCGAGGAGTTGTGAGCTGTCCAGCATTACTACAAAGATTAGCGTTAAATATTCCTAACAATTACACTAGACTGCGCCGGCAAGAACTGTTCTCAATAACATACGCAAGAACGGGTCTTCCAGCCGCTATGCCTGTTGGAAGGGCCTTAACTCTTCTGAACGGGACTGCTTCGGATGTTGACATATTCCATATCACATTACCAAAAGCAAAAGTAAATTGTCTTCTAAGATTGAGCGCGTTAGAAAACACTCATCAACGTACTTAAGTGACTGTGAATATATGTGTATCATATGTTTGTGTGTATATACTTGTATGTATGCTGCATATACATTATTTTTTAAGTAATTGGGTTTTAAAAAAAAAAATGTTTTTGAAAATTTCAATGTAATTGGTACTGTAAAGTGAATAAAAACAATTAAATAAATAATATGAAGGTGTTCTATTAAAAAAATGGGCAAAATAAAATATGAATAAATTCTAAATAGTCCAGTGCCGGCCCTGAGTCTAAGCATAAGCCAAAGGGGAGAGCTACCCCCTCTCCTATGTTATATCGATATACAAAACAATTATATTATATCGGAGTTTAGACAAATCGACTTTGTAAACGCTTCAAATATAAGCAGATAATTGTTCGTGCTTCAATTGCCTATAACAATAACAAATTGTTGGCATTTATAGCACTTTTGAAATAACAAAAAAATATATTTGTAAATAACGAGTTTACAATAGATACATACATACCGTATAACGCCTTGGTTAGCGCATGGTATTGTGACGTCATAATCAACGTTCCCTCTAAGGTGTGCACGTGTGCGGCCGCATATCTGTTAAAAATTGCCCGCACACGTGGTTCCATCTTCCGCACACATCTCAAAGAAAGGAACTTGTAACCATATTTTGTTTTGCGCAATTATATATTATATTTGATATTTTGTAAAGGGATCTCAGGTTCCTTTCTTTGCGATGTGTGCGGAACATGGAAACACCATATAGAGTCCACGCGCTATATGGTGTGTCCATGTTCCGTACACACTAATACTAGAAACTGACCAATCAGCACACAGGAGTTGACTAACACAATCACACGCTCTGTGTACCTACGCTATAGTACAATACAGTCACAGATTATTTCCTTACGCCGCGTGGACTCTACCTACTCGTATTATGATGTTAAAGACTTCATGAATTATCCCTTGGTTAAAGGTCTTAGTGTAATTTTTTTTTAACCTGGCGAGTTTATTGCCATGTGACAATCTTTTCCAACCAACCAGAAAGATGTTTTATAGGCCCTAAGTTTTAACCAGACTGGAATCCTATTTTAAAAAATCTGGGTTCCAGCGGGGATCCAAACCGCAACCTCCGGATCGGCAGACAAGTGTCTTACCACCAGGTCACGGAGGTCGGCTTTATTGATGTTTTAAAGTTTTTGCTTGTATAGATTTTGTTTATATATAACCTACATATTTGAAAAATGTAATTTATGATTTCGTATTACATTATGTTGACTACTTAGTGCATCTATGCATGAATATGCATATTTGCCCACTTTCCTCTTTTTTTCTTGCACATACAAGTTGATGGGCCGCACACACAACGAAAAAATTAGGGGGAACGTTGGTCTATTAAGTAACTCATTCAGCAGAAAGCAGTGTTAGATTATAATAATTTAAAAATATATATATACTCGTACATGGTATAGCGTCGTTAATATATATAGACTCTCCTCAAGGGCGCTCTCCAACTTAAGAGAGCAGACTCTCCTCAAGGGCGCTCTCCGACTTAAGAGAGCAGACTCTTCTCAAGGTCGCTCTCCAACTTTAGAGAGCAGACTCTCCTCAAGGGCGCTCTCCAACTCGGGATTCGAACCCACTATTATTGACAGATTAAAATTATTAGAAAATAAATATATTTAAGTTGAGTGTAAAGCTAGGAAGGTGGTGGCTGCAGCCATTAGATTAGATACTTCCCCGCATCTGAATATGTTTAGAAAAACATATTTGGTAAGAAAACCGCAGAAAACATACAAAGAGAAGACGACCTACAAAGAAACCTTTGTAGATCTGCCGATATGAGATAGTTACACATTCGACTTTAGGTGTAGTAGTACTATGTATGTTATGTAGTGTTCATATACAACGACCATACATTATAACTTCATACCAGAAGACATTGAACTGCTTGAATGTTAGAAATAAACGCCAAATTCACATACTGTCTCTATTGTATCATATCCTTAACTGCCCGCCGCCCCCTCTTATCTCGATAAATATTTTCAGCGTGTTTGCAATCATGTATCAGCGCTACGCTCAAACAGAGATTGGCTATTGGCCTTTCCAGTTCACCGCTCCTCTTTCTTTACGTCGTCCTTTACTGTCCATGCAGTGAGACTCTGGAATCAGTTACAAATCTTAATTTTTCTTTAAAAAAAACTCTTAATCTAGTCAGTAAAATAACGTGTTTCATTTCTGTTTTTTTTTTATTTTCTTTTCCTCTCCACCATCTCTCCCTTTTCCTTTGATTGATGATATCTCACTTTAATGAAAAGTAATGTTCGGGTAATTGTCCGTCTTTGTGGGGTTTGTGGACGTATGTATGCTCACGTATATGTTCGTGGATTTCGTGAGGATGGATAGTCATATGAATGTTTTTTTGTGACCATGTAACTAGCTTCATTAACTTTTGTCTAGTTGGTTGGAAGAGATTTCCGTCTACCATTAAGCCCGCCAGATTGTATTTGCGATAAAAGTGTTAAATAAATAAACCATACATTTTGATAAATTTTCAAAAAGGGTTGTTTTCAAGTCCTTCCTAAAGCTACCCATATCTCTAACACTTGAGGCAAAAAAAAATTATATGAACACAAGACTGGAATCCATTTTTGTGAAATGGGACACCAACGACAGTCAAACCCGTAACCACCAAGTTGGAAGACAGCCTCACTAACTGGGCCACAAATGCTCGTTCCAAAGTCGTACGTAACCTCACTACTACTTGAGGGTTAATAGCGTTGGATCGGCGCGCACAGACTCATTGACTCGCTCTATACTTGGTTCTGTTCGAGAAAGTTTAAGGTCGAGATTTTAGCGTGGAACCAGTTTTAACAAATCGTTTAAACCACTGCTTAGTTAAATTGGTGCTCGGACACTGTCTAGCACTGTGCAACTGATACACGACTCAAAATAACCGTCTATCAGTTACGTATGAAATATAGTTTTCGTAAAACGTGTGGACGCAAAACTTACGCTTTTGCTCCGTGAAGCATTTCGTGCCGACTAAAATTACCAGAACCGATCGAGCGACTGACGTCTTCCGCGTCCTTCCCCCTATGCGTTCTCGAATAACATAAAGGAAACAAATGTGTACTTTATTCTGGGCCACTCTGTATAAGACGACCTCCGTGGCTTAGTTGGTAAGGCGCTTATCTCCCAGCCCGGAGGTTCAAATCCCGCTGAAACCAAGATTTATTTTTAATGATTGCTTTCTGGTATTCACTTAAGGCCGCTTTAACATATTTATGGTTGGCTGGAAGAGATTGCCATATGGTAATTTTCCTGACAAGTTATACTGTATACAACGAAAGTGTAATACAATACAATATAAATTATAGAAACACGTATCGCTGGAATTAATATGAAAATTGTAATTTGTTTTTATCAAACACTGTTTATTCCACTTTTTTGTGACGGTATAACCCTACCGGTTTCAAGGTGCACACCTCATCTTCAGAGGAGCACAAACAAGACTAAATGCTGTTCTAACTGGTACCGATATATACGCTTCAACGGTTGGGGGCTGAAGGGTGAGGGAGACATGGGACGATTTCGACCAATTTTGGGATATAACTTTTTTGGGATATAACTGTTCACCAGATGTTCGGATCGATATACTGGCTTAGAAATTTCTAGGGCCTCTAATCTCTCCAATTTATTTCCGTTACTACTGGTATGTAATAATTTGGCATCATCGATAGAAAAAGTATGGTTTTCACGGTGACAATGATTAGCCATTTCAAAATAAATTAGAGGATTTGTTAAGGCGGATTTATATTCACGAAATCTCTTTTCAAAGACAGGAAGATGTTTTGAAAAGATATTTCGTGAACACAAATCTGCTTTAACAAATCGTCTCCGAACATCTGGTAAACAGTTATATCCCAAAAATCTCTCCGAAATCGTCCCATGCCTCCCTCACCCCTCAGCCCCCAACCGTTGAAGCGTATATATCAGTACCAGTTCGAACAGCATTTAGTCTTGTTTGTGCTCGCATGAAGACGAGGAGAAAGCCTTGAAACCGGTAGAGTTATACCGTCACAAAAAAAGTGGAATAAACAGTGTTAGATTAAAATAAATTACAATGTCTTAAAACCTCCACAACGTTAATGCCTTAACTATAAAAAACATAATGTGAAAATATTTTCACAAATTCAAAGCTGAAATTTTTGATATATTTTTTTTTAATATTCCTTTACGAACCGTCTCTGTCCTCTTCTCGAATCGCACGATACACCTCTGGCGCGATATAATTAATCGTTACTTCAAAAGGCGACCGCACGGAACAAATCGCCTTATATTTTAAACAAGACGGGTTAAAGAAAGAAGCGGCGCGCCCTCGCCTCGCTGCCTACCCACTTATCCGCCTGTCAGGAGCATGCTCCCCTGAGTTCCCGCAGGACCCCACCATATCCTGGAGCCTGTGCATATTTTCCCATTTGTTTTATACACAATTATGGATTGGTACCTTTCCAATTGATTGAATTTCTGCAGGGCGCTCTATGTATGAGATATGAAACATTTTCTATGCCAGGCATTTTTTTTTCTTCATTTTGTTTCATACACAAAGGGTCTTGCAGATTGAAAGTTTTTTTATTCTTGGATAAAACACAGATGGCGTCGCGAACTTGCCTGGGTCTTGTGACATTTGAGTAGTGTAATGTATGACATTTATAAAAATGGAGTCGTATATAATACAACAACGCGTTCAAATTGAGAATTATTTTATGTATAGTATATTGTAATCTCCGGAAACGGTGATGTTAATTAGCTACCAAGATCATGTGATCTGACACCGTTGGACTGTTTTCTCTGAGGTTACATGAAAAGCCAGGTCTATAAGAATGACCCCCGATCAATTCCTGAACTGATTGAAGGATGAAATTATTCGCGTTATTGGTAAGTTAGAACCGCAATTACGCTAAAATGTCATCGAAACTTTTGACAAAAGAGTGGACATCTGTGGAGCTGCAAGAGGTGGACATTTGGCGGATATTGTTTTTTTTTTGTGTATTAACGTGTTCCCCGCGGGGAGCACAAACGCCTGTGATCTGACGACAATCCAAGTTTCAAACCACAAATACTTAAAAAAAATGACACAAAACCGGAATAAAAATTGAACTAAAATTTAAAATAATCTTTATTCTAGCGACATCTCTGAAAACCTTGTCAAATAATATATTAGTTTATGAGATATTGTTGAATAAACAGAGCGCCGATTTTTTTTGGTTTCTCAATATTTCCAGCATTAACGACCTGTCGCGCGGATCGACTCCTGCGATGAGTCTCTCTTACGTAAATAAACATTACTAAGTCTCTCTTACGTAAATAAACATTACTAGTGCTATATGCATTTGATCGGGTGAGTGTCATGAAGCATTGATTTGATCGTAGCATTCCTTTGTTTATTTTACGTAATGTTTAGTTTATCTCCTTTATTTAATGAGTCTCCTTAAGAGTAATGACTATTATTTATTATCAGAAAATTACTTAAGTGTCATGTTTACTTGGTGTTGTAATCAAATATCAGTGGTTCTAAACAAAATATGTGTTTAAACTTAGAAATTAAAAAAACGCTGAAATTGTGCCGCGCACAGGATTCGTGGAATTTGATTTTTAACGCGGTGAACAGGTTAAATGTCATACATTATACTTCAATGACCAATAAAAAGTTTTTTGAAATCAAAGCAAATTGTGTGTTTTATTCAAGAATTAAAAATAAATAGAATTTAAAAAATCGCTCAATTTTAAAGACCTTTTACATGTTAAACCCAATTATATACAAAGCTTCAACGAAGTCATGTACAATAATAACAAATTTTACTATTTACATAAAAAGCTTTAAAAGACATTATATACAGCAGCAAAAATATAAAATGAATACTTTTATTAGTTTGGTCGAAAGAACGTACTTCCATTACTAGAAAAGCTCATAATGCTTTCTTTAAATACAATACATTATCGGAAATGTCGAAGATGTCAATATCCGCGGCTTTATTTAGAAGGAGCATGCCGTGATACAGTGAGAGAGCATATTACAGGTAAGTTTTACTTATTGCAAGTGTAAATAGGTCAATATTTCTGTACTTTAAATAGTTGTCAGGAACATAATACTTTATAATTTCCAACATTGCAGTGTTAGGTGTAGCTTCCGTCATCAACTTTAAAATATAATAAGATACTCTCACATCCCTCCTCACGCTAAGAAGGTAGTATCCCAATATACCACGAAAGAATCTTGTAGGATAGAGCCACGGGTAGTAACTACACTATCGTAAGTAGAGGAATCTAAAAAAAATCGTTTGAAGAAGAAAATGTATTCTTATGACAAATATGACACAGTGAAATTACTTTGTATTTTAAATTAGTCTTACTGACTGACAGATTTTAGTTCTTTAATTTGTCATACTAAAGAAAATTTAACATGGTCCCTGTAACGTTTCACAAATTTGCCCCAAAACAACCTTTTAACGACTTTCAGTAATTTTAATTAATTTATTTATTTATTAAAAACACATGACAAGAAATATATATATTATTTGCGAAAAAACAACAGGTAATTTAATTTGGACATACATTATTTTAATGGATCTGGGTTTGTCGCCTTTCATTTTGTCGTGTCCCTAGTAAACTAGGCTTTTGCCTGTATCTCACTGAGGATATTTAGCATGAAAAAATAAATCGATACTTCTTTCCGATTTTTGATTACACAAAAACAAACCCCCGTTGCACGTTCTCATCAACCTGACAAACAGTGACACTCAACTACAACTGGAAACATCATGCGGAATCTAACTCTTCACACATCATCACTCCAGAAAGACCAAACCTGTTCATCCCATAATATACCGCACACAATCATAAGAATAAAAATTAACACAAAAATGTACAGAAGCACAAATACAAAACGACAAGAAGAAACCCACACAAATATTTTCCACACGTCATTCATCCTGAAAGCCAAAATCCTGTCGCAATAAAAACTACGCTCCGATCGACTGTAAATGGTTTTCCTTCCTTTTTCTTTATTGAATTCGGCACGCCATTGTACGTCATGGGAGCCAAATAAGCATATTATTTTATCAACTTTAATATAAGCCTCGATTCTAATAAATAGCAAGTTATTTAGGTAAATACATTACATAAAACTAACAATAATGACAAATTAATACATCTTGTTACAAATTAGCAAAAATGTGTCAGTATGGCCAAGTGATGAATATCTCGTTCGGAGTCTCGGTCCAATGGTAGGACGCCTTACTCCTTCATCGGATAATTGTGTCAGTATGTTAAAATCAAATAATATTTGGTGACGTTTGTCAAAAGTCACTACGTTAGTCTGCATTGGCTAGGGATGGGGTATACGATAATTGGATTTTCGATTTTTTTATACCTAAAATCAAATGTTCGTAATTAGTATTAATTCATAGTGAATCTTGGCCTATTTAAAGATAGATACAAATCATACAATACATTAGAAAGTCAGTATAATGAAAATTAAGAATTAAAACGTCAGCTTAGAGAAAAACAATTTTTCGATTTATAAAAAAAACGATTCGATTTGTGAAAAAAAAATACGATTTACCCCCATCCCTTTGAGACATGACATTTCAAATGTCACAGGAACCATCCTACATTTTCTCAAGTATAAGAAAGCTCATAATGTTTTCGTTAAAAACATTATCGGAAATGTTGAAGATGTTAATATACGCGGCTTTATTTAGAAGGGACAGACAAATTCACAGACATTTAACAGTAAAATTAACAATTTTAAATAATCTTTTACGTCACAAGTTATAAATGATGCCAAAAAATATTGAGGATTAAAAAAAAATAAGAATACACTTAAAAAAAACTATTGGAGAGCCAACCCTAGCGACAGGTAACAGCTGTCAAATGGTCACTTTAGAAAAATGATAATATGTTGATCAGAAATTATTTAAAGAAGTGACAAAAATGTTTATAATATAATACAGAGATGGCAGTATCTGTACTAATTGTAAAATATAGCGTTACAGTGATTTTTGGTTTGATTCTGCTTTTCAAAATACTGATTGGGATAATTAACTGTTTGACGTTATTGGAGTTAATTAACTTATCAATTCCTTCGAAAAGTACGAGGCTGCAGGACATATTCCGGTACGAGAGTTGTAGAACAAAATATAACTCAAATCCTCCCATACCTAGATTGCATCGCGTGGTAGAGAAATACCAAGGTGTGCATGGTTGGGTCAAATCTACGATATTTCGAAAAAAAAAATGTCAAAAGTTAGATGAATCTTATTTATTTAACACTTTTATTGCAAATACAACCTGGCGGGCTTATTGCCAGGCGGCAATCTCTTCCAATCAACCAGACAAAAGTTAAATAAGCAAGTTACGTGGTCGCATAAATCATTCAAATATATTGTTTATAGTTAAGGCATTAACGTTGTGGAGGTTTAAAGACATTGTAATTTATTTTATTAAACACTGTTTATTCCACTTTTTTGTAACGGTATAACCCTACCGGTTTCAAGGTTTTCACCTCATCATCAGGGGAGCACAAACAAGACTAAATTCTGTTCGAACTGGTACCGATATACACGCTTCAATGGCTGGGGACATTCGAGAATATAACATTAATCCGTCGCTACCCTTCTTTCAATAGATAAGTTTGTATTCCTTATATCAAGGTGGGCAGTGGCAACCGGTCCGGAGGTGCGCTGGTGCGCCGAACCGGAAAAACAATTTGCAATATAGACAAATAGTCTCACGTTTTACTGTATGTCTCTGTCTGCCCTATATGTATGTCTCTGTCTGTCCGGTGCATATTCGAGATCGCTCCAGTACGAATTGGTAAACTTGACCGGTCAATTTGAAAGGAATATTTTTTTAAATTTTCACTTAAATAAAAATATTTGTATAAATTAAATATGTATCAAGAATATTTACAAACAAATATTATTTAATCTGTAAAAATATTTAACGTTTTTGGAAGTCATGTTGTCGAATGTATGATTTAATTATTGCGAATTATTTCTCCGGCTCAGCGCACCAACGCCCCCCGAGACCAGCCGCCGCTAAAAGTGGGTACCAACACACTATTATATATTGTCATTTTCACTACTGCTGATATTATATTATTTATAATAATACATTTCATAATAATATACATTCAGCACGTTATGAATAAAGTTAGCAACGATTTTTTTGTGCTGATGACATCTATCGGAGAAGTACGTAACTTCTTTCCGGACATACTATTAAATTGATGAGGGGCGTTTAGTGTAGGTACCTGTCTCTGCTGCTGGCACTGCGCGTGACAGGTCAGAGGGAATGTTATTATTTGGGGAAATTTTCTATCACGTTACTGGCAACCCGCGGCGACTTGGCGCCCTAGCGGGGAATTAGATCAACACCGAATGCATTTTTTATCTATGGCGGACGTATATACTTGAATGTAAATAAATACTCAAACACCCTTTTTAACAAGTTCGATAAATATGCAACGGTTTCTTTTAGCCGATTTGTTCATAATCGGGCCGATCGTTATAATAATAATAATTTATTTATTTATTATTACACATGACAAGAAATATACATAATTTGCGAAAAAACAACAGGTAATTTAATTTGGACATACAATTTTAATGGATCTGGGTTGGTTGCCTGTCATTTGTCGTATCCCCAGTAAACTAGGTTTTTGCCTGTATCTCACTGAGGATATTTAGCATGAAAAAATAAATCGATACTTCTTTCCGATTTTTGATTACACAAATACAAAACCCCGTTGCACGTTCTCATCAACCTGGCAAACAGTGACACTCAACTACAACTGGAAACATCTTGCGAAATTCAACTCCTCACACATCATCACTGCAGAAAGACCAAACTTATTCATCCCATAATATACCGCACACAATCATAAGAATAAAAATTAAAACAAAAAATACACAGAAACACAAATACAAAAACAACCAAAATTAAAAGAACAAGAAGAAACCCACACTCAAGAGCTCAAACAAATCTTTTCCACTCGTCATTCATCCTGAAAATCCCAAGTAGGTACTCAAAATCCTGTCGCAATAATAACCACACTCCGATCGACTGTCCAAATGGTTTTCCTACCTTTACCCTTATTGAAGTCGAATAAAGGTAGAAAAAATAAATAATAAAAATATAATTTAATATAACCATCTATACCATAGAGCAGACTGTATTTTATTGTATTACACTTTCGTTGTATATAGTACAACCTGGTCGACTTATTGCCATGTGGCAATCCCTTCCAATCAACCAGAAATACGTTAAAGAGGCCTTAAGATAAAACAAGACTAGATTTTTTTTACATCAAGGGCTTGAACGGGAATCAAACCCAGTACCTCCGGGTAGGGAGATAAGCATTTTACCAACTAGGCCATTGAGGACGCCTTTTTACATTTCCTTCTTTTGAAATATCCCTCACTTGATCTACTCATACTTTCCTTCCTCTACCACGCCATGTGTTGCATGCTTATGGGTCACTGCGTGGTGGAGAGTCACCTTTACAGATTAAAAATCCTGAACATAGTCAATTTGCATCTCAAATCCATTCTCTGGCACTATCATCGAGATGAAGGGAAGATGCAGACACATGACACGCATGGCAACTAATGAAATGTTCACCATCCCTAGAGTTAAAACCTCTTTTGCCCAAAGGCAATATGCTTATTTGGCTCCCATGACATACAATGGCGTGCCGAATTCAGTAAAGGTAAAGGGAGGAAAACCATTTAGACAGTCGATCGGAGCGTGGTTGTTATTGCGACAGGATTTTGAGTACTTGGGCTCTCAGGATGAATGATGTGTGGAAAAGGTTTGTGTGGGCTCGTGAGTGTGGGTTTCTTCTTGTTGTTTTTTTTTATTTGTTTCTGAATATTTTTGTTTTTGTTTTTATTTTTATTCTTATGATTGTGTGCGGAATGTTGTGGGATGAATATTTTTGGTCTTTCTGGAGTGATGATATGTGAGGAGTTTAATTTCGTAATTGAGTGTGTTTGTCAGGTTGATGAGAACGTGCAACGGGGTTTTGTTTTTGAGAACTCTACGCGCTATTGCTGGGAAGACTTTGCGTGGTCGCGTAAGGAACACCACAATCTGAGAGATCTGTGAGGTCCAAGATGTGGTCAGATGGGGACAACAGCGTCGTCGATACTGGTACCAACATGTACAGAGAATGAATTCCACAAGAATTCCATACATAATAGCTCTGCATGGGGTGCTGGATGGACGTCGTCTACCAGGGAGACCCCCGAAACTATGGAGAGATAGCTGGAGCTCAGCATCACAGGAGGACAATCCTGCAGTAACAGACTCTTGAGAGTCTACAGAAAGTTTAAGAATAAGAAGAAGATTAACTATATGGTCTTTACCATTATGTATGGAATATAATGTCGGTCAAGTGACCGCCTCTGGCCGTGGCGCAAACGCGAGCTTTTTCAACCATATTTTTCATAACATTCTCGTAGACTCCTGGTGTTATTTCAACAATTTCTTTTCGAATGTTGTCCTTAAGCATCAGAATTGTGGTTGGTTTGTTGGTGTACACCTTTCCCTTCAAATATTCCCATAGTAAATAATCAGGGGCGGTCAAATCAGGGGATAGTGGGGGCCAGTCGATATCATCACTTTTTGACATTATTTGTCCGGGAAAAGTTTCTCGTAAAATTTGCATCGTAGCAACGAACTGTGTGTGATGTGTCACCGTCCTGTTGGAACCACGTGTACTGTAGGCCCAATTTATCCAATACGGGCACAAGAAAGTTTACCAACATGTCACGATAGCGATCACCAGTAACTGTTACAGCATTGCCTCTAGCATCCTCAAAGAAATATGGTCCAATGATGCCACCGGCCCAAATGGCGCAGCATACAGTCACTCTACGAAGGTGTAATGGTCGTTGGTGTATCAATTGAGAATTTTCAGTGCCCCAATAGCGGCTATTATTTTTATTAACAAAGCCAGCCATATCTAAATGTGCCTCGTTACTCGTGTAGTTATACTTTCGCGATTGCTCTCAGGGTCCAAGTCTCCACGTCATACATGAATATTGAAGACGAGAGATATAACTAGGCGCGATTTCGTCGTGATTCAAGAAAAAATGTTGCCTTATTGTGGAGCGCATTTTCTATTGGGTGCCCAAGGCGTCAAATTACCTCTCCCTGCGTCTGCCTCTGTATTTGGAATTGGACAAGAATTTCCATTTGGTCCTTTGGTCACTGCAGATGAAATATTATGTGTGTAAGATGTAAGGTACTTGGTTGTTTCGTTTGGATTCAGAAATACAGGGTGTTTGCAACATAAATAGTAAAAATAATAATAATAAATATAAGTTAATTGATAGCAACATGAATGGAACTACACTTTTTTTAAACGATTCAAAGGTGGAATTCTGAACCAAAGCAATGCCGAGGGTGCCAACAGCGCCCTCGTGTTATCGACATCTCTGAAGTGTGTCCAAATGTGCACCTCGCTCTTTGCAGATTTGAAATATAAAAAGTGTTGTGTGTATATTTATCTACGTTACTGTTTGCAGATTTGAAATATAAAAAGTGTTGTGTGTATCTAGCAAGAGTGTGGGTAGTGGAGGAATCCATAACCAACATAAAGTGAAGACAACCACTGTAATACTTCTTTAAAGTATACATAGAAAAACACCCCACACTCTACACACACAGATGATACAGCAGTGGAAAAGGTGTTGTGTGTATCTAGCAAGAGTGTGGATAGTGGAAGAATCCATAACCAACATAAAGTGAAGACAACCACTGAAATACTTCTTTAAAGTATACATAGAAAAACACCCCACACTCTACACACACAGATGATACAGCAGTGGAAAAGGTGTTGTGTGTATCTAGCAAAAGTGTGGGTAGTGGAGGAATCCATAACCAACATAAAGTGAAGACAACCACTGAAATACTTCTTTAAAGTATACATATAGAAAAACACTCCACACACAGCAGTGGAAAAGGTGTTGTGTGTATCTTGCAAGAGTGCGGGTAGTGGAGGAATCCATAACCAACATAAAATGAAGACAACCACTGAAATACTTATTTAAAGTATACATAGAAAAACACTCCACACACAGCAGTGGAAAAGGTGTTGTGTGTATCTTGCAAGAGTGTGGGTATTGGAGGAATCCATAACCAACATAAAGTGAAGATAATCACTAAAATACTTCTTTAAAGTATACACAGAATAACACTCCACACACACAGATGACACAGCAGTGGAAAAGGTGTTGTGTGTAGCAAGAGTGTGGGTAGTGGAAGAATCCATTACCAACATTAAGTGAAGATAATCACTGAATACTTCTTCAAAGTATACATAGAAAAACACCCCACACTCTACACACACAGATAACACAGCAGTGGAAAAGGAGTAGTGTGTATCTTGCAAGAGTGTGGGTATTGGAGGAATCCATAAACAACATAAAGTGAAGATAACCACTAAAATACTTCTTTAAAGTATACACAGAATAACACTCCACACACACAGATGACACAGCAGTGGAAAAGGTGTTGTGTGTAGCAAGAGTGTGGGTATTGGAAGAATCCATTACCAACATTAAGTGAAGATAACCACTGAATACTTCTTCAAAGTATACATAGGAAAACACCCCACACTCTACACACACACAGATAACACAGCAGTGGAAAAGGAGTAGTGTGTATCTTGCAAGAGTGTGGGTATTGAAGGAATCCATAAACAACATAAAGTGAAGACAACCACTGAAATACTTCTTTAAAATACACATAGAAAAACACCCCACGCTCCACACACACAGATGATACAGCAGTGGAAAAGGTGTTGTGTGTATTTTGCAAGAGTGTGGGTAGTAGAGGAATCCATAACCAACATAAAGTGAAGACAACCGCTGAGAAATACTTCTTCGAAGTATACATACAAAAACACCCCACACTCCACCACACACATAGATGACACAGCAGTGGAAAAGGTTATCACTGACGTAAAAGATGAAACACGTGGGTCACACGTCATTATTACTTTGAACATAAATCATAGAGCTCTGTTGTTTGCTTATGCAGGAGTGTGGAACTAATTTGTCTAACAAACTACCAACGATATTGTGAATAATCTCGTGATTTTATCTTAATCAATGGGATTTAAAAGAACCGAATTAGAGGTGAAATATTTAAAAGAGTACACTCGAAGAATACCTTGTAGCCAAGTCTCAGTATGTAACAGTGGCCTGTGACACTTTAAACTTTGATATTAATGGCTTGGAGCGGTGGGCGAGTGTCACCCGGGCCGGGATTACACAATGAATAATAGGATTTGGAGGGGGGGGCAATACGGGAAAAACGGAAAACTCCCCACACTGCCCATGGGTGGTAATTTCAGTTTGATTAGACCACTTTTGTCCTCGGCACGATCTTTATCAATGGGGCTTATATGAGTATATTCAAAAGAGATACAATGTTTCCTTCCTATTTGAGATGTTTTTCGATGTTATAGGACATATGAGACTCGCTCTCCGTCCTTGGCATGCTTTAAGAAGCGACTGAAAAAATTCTTAATTTTCTAGTCAGTAAAATAACGTGTTTCATTCCTGATTTTTCTTTCCATTTCCTCTCCACCATTCCTTCCATTTATTTTGATTGATGATATCTCACTTTACACGAAAAATAATGTTCGAGTGATTGTTGGTCTTTGTGGGGTTCGTGGGCATGTGCTCACGTATGTTTGTGGATTTCGTGGGAATGGATAGTCATTTGAATTATTTATGCGACTACGTAACTTGCTTCATTTACATTTGTCTGGTTGGTTGGAAAAGATTGCCACCTGGCAATAATCCCGCCAGATTGTATTTGCAAGAAAAGTGTTAAATACAATAAATAAATAAATAGAAATCCAAGAAGCAATATGAGAAGGTGTATTGATATATCGAATTGTATTGCGTTTTCGTTGTATATAGGACAACCTGGTGGGCTTATTGTCATGTGACAATATCTTCTGACCGACCAAATAGCTATTAAAAAAGTCTTATTTACTAAATAACAATTTATATAGCGCCATTTAGAGAGCAGACTCTCATCAAGAGCGCCCCAACTCGATACTCGAACCCAATATTTACGTATTAAAATATTACAAAATAAATACGAGTATATTTAATTCGAGTATAAGAATAGGAAAGTAGTGACTGCGGACATTAGATAAGGTACTTCCTCGCATCTACGTATGTTTTTAAAAAAATATATTTTATAAGAAAAACCCTAGAAAACTTACCAAAGGAATACGAATCACATAAAAACTTTTTTATTTATTTATTTTACTTGGCGAGTTTATAGCCATGTGGCAATCTCTTACAACCAACCAGAAATATGTTTTAATGGGCCCTAAGTGAAAACCAGACTGGAATTCCATTTAAAAAAAATCTGGATTCCAGCGGGGATCGATCCCGCAACCTCCGGATCGGCAGACAAGCGTCTTACCACCAGGACACGGAGGTTGTCTTATGTAGATCTTCCATATAATAACGCATTCAGCTTTAGGTGTAGTGTAGTATATATGTTGCAGTATTCATATATAATCATATTTTTTTATAAAACCACTCAAAAAGGATCGTTTTCAAGTACTTCCTAAAGCTGCACATGCCACACATAGCTTTAACACTAAAAGAAGACATCTCTCAGACATAGATTTAAAAGATACAATTTATTTATTTTCTCAAAACAGACTTAGCCCAACTACTTTGAAAAATACAAAAAATGCTAACATAAAAAATATAGAAAAAATATAAAAAATAATGTATATGCATACATACTCGTATATACACACAAAAATACACATATTGTTGATATGTAGGTACATTTTATGTTTACTATATTGACAATACTCTGTGTCACAATGCTCTGAATATATTTTGTACAGTATTGTTACAAGTTTGTCTTGCCCTATATAAGAACAAACCATGTATCACTTGTGCCCCGCATTAAATAAACTTAACACATATATTCAAAATCACTAAAGTACGTTGATGAGTGCTTTCTAACGCGCTCAATCTTAGAAGAAAATTTACTTTTGCTATTGGTAATGTGATATGGAATATGTCAATATCCGAAGCAGTCCCGTTCAAAAGAGTTAAGGCCATTCCAACAGGCATAGCGGCTGGAAGACCTGTGCTTGCGTATGTTATTGAGAACAGTTCTTGCCGGCGCAGTCTAGTGTAATTGTTAGAAACATGAAGATATTCCATTAAGGGGCCTGAATAAAAAAAAAAAAATTGAAACCAGATAAGAATTCTTTTTAAAAGAGAACCAAACCCTCAATCCCTGGATTGAAAGAGATGTATTTTACAAACAAAGGCATGAATGCTAAATATTTATGTTAAGATAGGAAAATCTGGTGTTCTGTCCTTTCTGCCTAATCCGAGAGTGAAACAGCGTGATGGTTAGTATTTATTTGTATGGAAATTAAAAATTACCTTCCTTAGTACAATCAAACAAGCAAACACTTAATACCGACTAAACATATTATTATTTATTTATTTACAGTCGAGATCATAAATCTTTTAGATCATTAAGGCGATGCTTGCAGTGGGACTGCAGATGACACGAACCCCCCATCCTCTCCCTACAGGGTTGAATTTTCACACTTCAGCACCGGAGTCGTATTAAAATGTAATAAATTACATAGCACAAAAGCGTTTTGGGGAGGCATAGCGTTCCCGTTTTCAAGTTTAAAAAGCATTACATTCATTATTTGTCGCTGTTAAATGTTGGAAAAGGTGTACGCTTCCAAATATTTTTTTCGTTTTAACCGTTATTTTCTATTGTATGAAAGGTTGTTTAAAGTTTTGTTTTATTCCAAAAATTAGGTTAGTAATAAAAACGTTCACAAAGTTCGATGAACAGGCCACAAAGTTCGATGAATCCTGCTCAAAGTATTATATAGTATAATATGATTATCTCCGTAGTAAAAACTAAGTGTATGACATTCTCCAAAGACCCTCTAGAGTGCAGAATCTCAGTACGTGACGAGCCAATTGAACAAGCAACCCAGTTCAGATATCTTGGCAGTGAACTGCTCAGCTCTCATGACCTCCCCAGAGAAGTAAGGCCTCATGACCTCCCCAGAGAAGTAAAGCTGCAGTTGTGGCGGGCTGCCTGAGAGATGTCATATGGAGGAATAAAGATATAAAAACGGATAGCAACGCACGCATTTATAAGACCTATCCTCACATATAGCATCGAAACGAGGGCGGACACTGTCAGGACAAAAAGTATGCTAAGGACAACGGAAATGAGAACTCTACGCGCTATTGCTGGGAAGACTTTGCGTGGTCGCGTAAGGAACACCACAATCTGAGAGATCTGTGAGGTCCAAGATGTGGTCAGATGGGGACGACAGCGTCGTCGATACTGGTACCAACATGTACAGAGAATGAATTCCACAAGAATTCCATACATAATAGCTCTGCATGGGGTGCCGGATGGACGTCGTCTACCAGGGAGACCCCCGAAACGATGGAGAGATAGCTGGAGCTCAGCATCACAGGAGGACAATCCTGCAGTAACAGACTCTTGAGTCTATAGAAAGTTTAAGACGAAGAATAAAAACGATTATAACAACACCGTTTAGAAGACAAACATTCAAAGTCGCTCTAATTCAAGACTCGAATGCACTATTATTGACAGATTAAAAACATTACTAAATAAATATTTTTATAATAAAATGGTTATTTATATAGCTGTTAGAAATCAAATTGTTTTAAATCGCAATCCATTTAATGTGACCTCAGATAATCGCGAGTCTATTGTACTATATATAAGTGTTGCAAAGATTCCTACCAACTAAAACCAAAATTTTACTCGTACTATCTCTGCTCTTTCCGATTCTGGACTATGCGGACGTATGTTACTTGGATGTTACAGAGGAACAGCTGGACAAATTACAGCGTCTTCAAAATGTGTGTCTAAGATTCATTTTCAACCTACGTAAGTACGATCATATAACTTCATAACAGAAGGCATTGAACTGGTTGAATATTATAAATAGACGCCAAATTCACATACTGCCTCTATTGTATAATATTCTTAACTGTCCCGCCGCACCCTCTTATCTCGCCGAAAATTTTCAGCGTCCTTCCAATCATGGATTAGCGCTACGCTCAAACAGATATTGTTTATTGGCCTTTCCAGTTCACCGCTCCTCTTTCTTTACGTCGTCCTTTACTGTCCATGCAGTGAGACTCTGGAATCAGTTACAAACCAATATAAGACTCGCTCCGTCCTTGGCATGCTTTAAGAAGCGACTGAAAAAACTCTTAATTTCTAGTCAGTAAAATTACGTGTTTCATTTCTGATTTTTCTTTTCCTTTCCTCTCCACCATCCCTTCCTTTCCTTTTGATTGATGATATCTCACTTTATATGAAAAATAATGTTCGGGTGATTGTCCGTCTTTGTGGGGTTCGTGGGCATGTGCTCACGTATGTGTTTATGGATTTCGTTTGTATTATTTATACGACCATGTAACTTACTTCATTTACTTTTGTCTGGTTGGTTGGAAGAGATTGCCGCATGGCAATAAGTCCGCCAGATCGTATTGCAATAAAAGTGTTAAATAATAATAATAATATATTTTTAAAGCTATCCCTCTCGCCTTAACTTTCGCTATGAAGATTACCCGATCCAAATGTTGAGAGCTACTGAATGTATAACCGATTTTATCCACCCGACCGTATAATTATAATAGTTAACTTAAATTTGAAAAATTATAAAACACAACTTAAGTTTTCTTTGTGTGAAACACCCCTAGTGACAGGAATCAATTAAAAAGGGGTGCTAATTTGTATTTTTTATACTAAGTTAACTTTGTTCTTTTATAGAAAGCTTTTTGTTGACAAATATGTATTATTATAGTTCGGAAATTCTAGGATAAGTCCTGTGACAGTTCACAAATTAGCCCCAATAACCTAATGTAATGTATTTACCTAAATAACTTGCCATTTATTAGAATTGAGGCTTATATTAAAGTTGATAAAATAATTAAAATTACTGAACATCGTTACAAGGTTGTATTGGGGCAAATTTGTGAGCTGTCACAGGACTCATCCTAGAATTTCCGAACTATATAGAAGCATTATTAAAAAAATATGTTTCTCTCATTAAACATAATATAACATCACACCATTTCTCTGTCGGGGTAGGCAGAAAGGACAAAGCGACAGACTTTCTTATCGTGTCACACATCTTTACCCTCCTCTTCATCCATACACTGCGCACAATTTCACTGACTTTCTTCGTTTCCTTCTTTCAAAATTACCAATTACACTTTCCTTTCCCTTCTTCTCACACTTGCACTATATGTTTGTATTGTTAGTCTTTCTTCATTCATTCGTTCCACATGTCCAAATCATCTCAGCGTGCTCTTCTATTCATCTTGTTCGACTCATCAGCCTTAAGTTCACATTCATCCTTAATCAGTTAATTTTATAATAATTCATACATTGTCATCCCGTGTACTCTTCTCAATGCAAGTATTTCTACAGCATTAATGCATGTCTTTTTCCGAGTCCATATTTCACTATCTTAAATCAAAGTCGGCACCAAAATACTTTTATGAAGTATTATCATAGCAGATTTTATATATATATTCCTATTTGAGTAAATATGTCTTTATGTCTCATTGTCCTTGTTTCATATCGCTACACGTCGTTCGATATTCCTTCTTAACTCTTCCATCATCTGAGAAAATAATACCCAAATTACAGAAGTCCTCAATCTGCTCTAACCTTCTATTCTATCAAAATTACCTTGCGTCGCATCATTAGTATAGATAGTTCAGCCAGTATAGTCATTTTGCAATAGTGTGAGTAACAGTGCGTTTACAAAAACTTGTCACTTTATTTTTTTATTGAAGTGAAAAAGCAAAAAAATATACAATAAAAATAATATTTTATATTCAAGCATTGAAATGAACACACACGTTTAGTAAATTAAAAATGCTGTCAGCTTAAATTGTAACGCACATAAAAATAAAATGAAAGTAAGTTTATTTAACATATTAATTGTTTAGGCATGGCAGATTCTACCTATAGGAAACATTCAATAACAATAATGGAATTTTTCAAGATTAAAAATAAATATAAGTACAAGTATTATAAAGTAAAAATGTTCGTCAGCTTTAATTAGATTATAGCACATAAAAATACAATTATTATTGTATGTAAGATTATTTAACATATTAATGTATCATAATTACATAATTACAATGCCTAATAATACAGTTTTAAAATAATAGTGGATGGAGTGATACTAAATTCTAGGAAACTTTAAGTTATAACAAAGTACATTCTAAGCTTTCGAAACATTTTGAATTATACATTACAGTAGACAAAAATCGCACTCCTAATTTCGACATGGCAGTGTTTTCCTAATCACCGAGTATTTTAATAACAATACAAACGTGCGCTCTGCGCGAACCAATCGTGTGGCATTCTAAAACCAATACCAATACATAAGTTGTGTAATACAGAGAGTGTTACTCATGCTATTGCAAAATGACTCTTCTGGCTGAATGATATATAAGCAACAAGCTCTTTTCATGCAGGGATCTTTAAAAGGTTGTAGGGATTTTTAAAAATATGCCCCATAACACTTCGCGACACTTAAACACAGTGCAAGTATACACTGACTTAAGTATCACATACGGATTAATTTCGAACGTTGTCTCTTTGTATTCAAGTCCCTTAATGGGATATCCCCATTGTATCTTTCTAATCTGTGTCTGACAGACGTTCCTACGGAAAGAATTAGAACTTAAATGTCAATTTCTTCTTATTCATTTATTTATTTACACTTCATTGCAAAAATAATCTGGAGGGGTTACTGTCAGCCAGGAATCTTCCCCAGCCAACCAGACAAAATTATATCTCGTAGATAATAAAAGTAAAAGTGAGATATCATCAAGAAAACGAAAAAGAAGGGATGGTGGAGAAAAAATAAAAATCAGGAATTAAACAATCGAGTCCTGCTAGAGCCCATTTTTTTTAAATGCATATAATATGTCTGGTTAACACTTATTAATTTATTTGAAACTTCATTGTAAATACAATCTAGCAGGTTTATTGCCAGGTGGAAATCTCTTCCAACTAACCATATAAAAGTAGTGTCTTTCGCTCAAACCGAGATTGTTTATTGGCTTTTCGAGTTGACCGCTCCTTTTTTTGCGTTGTCCTTTACTGTCCATGCAGTGAGATTCTGAAATCAGTTACAAACCAATATAAGACTCGCTCCGTCCTTGGCATGCTTTAAGAAGCGACTGAAAAACCTCTTAATTTCTAGTCAGTAAAATAACGTGTTTCATTCCTGATTTATCTTTTCCTTTCCACTCCACCATCCCTTCCTTTTCTTTTGATTAATGACATCTCACTTTATATGAAAAATAATGTTCGGGTAATTGTCCGTCTTTACGGAGTATGTGGGCATATGCTCACGTATGTGTTTGTGGATTTTGTGGGGATGGATAGTCATTTGAATGATTTATGTAACCATGTAACTTGCTTTATTTACTTTTGTCTGGTTGGTTGAAAGAGATTACCGCCTGATAATAAGTCCGCCAGATTGTATTTGCAATAAAAGTGTTAAATAAATAAAGTAAATAAAGCGAGCGAGTCGCAAAAAATATTCAAAAGGTTATTCATATTTATGAAATTTATGGACATAACATACCATAAACATATTAAAATAAAAGTGAGATATCATCAATCAAAGAGATGGTGGAGAGGAAAGATAAATAAGGAATGAAACACGTTATACGAGTATTACTGACTAGAAATTAAGAGCTTTTTTTTCAGTTGCTTCTTAAAGCATATGAAAAACGGAGCGAGTCTTACATTGGTTTGTAACTGGTTCCAAAGTCTCACTGCATGGACAGTAAAGGACGACGTAAAGAAAGAGGAGCGGTGAACTGGGAAGGTCAATAAACAATCTCTGATTGAGCGTAGCGCAAATCTTTGATCGAAAAGACGCTGAATTTTTTTGGCAAAATAATAGCGGGTTGCGAGGCAGTTAAGGATATTGTATTATAGAGATAGTATGTGAATTTGGCGTCTATTTCTCACGTTCAACCACTTCAATGCCTTCTGGTGAAGTTATATGATCGTACTTTCAGGCGATGTAATTAGACCAGCCTTGTTCCTATAATAATTGGCTGTTCCAGACCAATCCAATAAGGGCAGGGTGTTTTAACAGTTGCTGGTCCTGTGGTCTGGAATTGTCTGCCTCCTAGTGTCAGAGATATTGATGGCATGTGCAGGCTAGGAAACACTAAACCCTTCCTGTCCAGTGATGTGTAACTAGTACACATTGCTTCTAAAAACTTTAATATCTCTATAAATATAATAAATACTGGGTTCAAATTTTAGGTATTCCCCCGTAATACATTTACGCATTGAATGAAAAAATAATATTAATAATAATTAGCACTTATCGGCCACATCAGAGATATTTTGTGAAAATCGGGAATAAATTCACCAATGCAATCAAACGTTTGTGACGTAGGTATATTCATTGTAAAAAAAAAACACTTTGGGTGAGGAAACGACGTCCTATTCACGTCTCACTCTCACTCAACTTCGGTATATGTGAACGCAAGAAATAGAATCTCAGTTCACTCGCTTCAGTAGCTGACGGGCTTTCGTTTGAGGTGGCACTTCGCCCGTTTTGTGAACCTCGGCCGACGGTTTTTTTCATGTTTTCAGCAATTCAATTTCAATTATCATCACTTTTGACTTTAAATTTTATTAATTTAAGCGATTGGCTATGAATATTCTTATTTTTCCGATTTTAAATAACTCATTTTTACATGTGTATTGATGTGTATTGAATACACAGTACCGGAACGGGCGGATTTTTTTAGCACAGGAAGGGAAAGGTTAAGGACTGTATTTTTTAGAAGTCGTATTAACATTTATGAGTGAGTTCGAATCCTGGATTAGAGCGCCCTTAAAGAAAGTTAAATAAAAAAGTACTGCGGGTGACTGCTCTGAATCTACATAAGTTCAGAAGAACTTATTTGGTAAGAAAACCGCAAAAAACTCACCAAGAGATTATGAACTACAATGAAACCTTTATAAATCGTCCGATGTATGATAGTAACACATTTAGCTTCTGGTTTAATGTATCGTATTGTACTTATATAGTGTTCATATAACTCATAAATTGTGATAAGAACTTCCAAAAAGGATTGTCTTTAAGTCCTTCTTAAAGCTGTACACACCACCCATATATCTAATACTAAAAGGCAGATAATTCCACGCATCAGGAGTAGGAACAGCATAAGCTAAAATATATTATAATGTAAGTTAAATTTAAGAATAGGAAAGTAGTGGCTGCGGCCATTAGATTTGTTACTTCTCCAAGACTTGTTTCTTACCCTCACCAGTAACACACTCACCTTTACGTTTAGTGTAGCGTATTGTATAGTTGTTAATATACTCGTAACATCATAATTTTTTATAAGACTTCCCAAAAAATAGTTAACTTTAAGTGATTCCTAAAGCTGTACATGCCACCCATATCTTTAATATTAAAATGTTGATCATTCCACGCCACAGGACCAGCAACGACAAAAGCTCTATAATAAAATAAGTTTAGTATAAAAGTAGGAAGGTAGTGGCTGCGGCCATTATATTTGTTACTTCGTTTTTTTTTTAAAGAATAGATATGATGAACTCCGTGGCCTGGTGGTAAGACAGTTGTCTGCCGATCCGGAGGTTTCGGGTTCGATCCCCGCTGATTCCAGTCTGGTTAACACCTAGGGCCTATAAAAACCATCTTTCTTGTTGGTTGGAAGAGATTGCCACATGGCAATAAATTCGCCAGGTTAAAAAAAAAAAAAAAAAAAAAAGATATGAGCAGTCATAGGTATCCTTAAATGACCAGTCATAGGTAACCCTCGAACACTTGGTGGAAAAAGTGCCTGTGTCGTTCGAGAGGAGTAGCACAGCGTGGGTCTCGAACCGACGACCTTCCGCACAGAAGTCCAGCGCGTTACCACGTGGCCATGCACCTCTTCAAGACTTGTTTCTTTCATCCACCAGTAAACACATTCCGCTTGAGGTGTAGTGTACTGTATTATATTGTGTTCTTATATCATTATACATTTTAATAAGACCTCCCAAAAAGAGTTTTCACTTACTACATCAAAGCACTCTTTCCTTTTATTCTGCTTATTGCCTTAATCACTTCATTCCAAATCCTATTAAACATTGTTATACCACACATATTCCTCAGTGCACAAAATTTTACAGCACTCATTTGCCCTGTTCCATTATTCTTTCAAAATATTTTGATATATTTTTTTGAATAATTTAATTTAAATTTTTTACAATGCAAATGTCAGTCAAATGTGTGTGTGTGTACAGTCCCGCGAACATATGTTTACACAAGGGCGTGTTTTGATCAAATTAAAATAGAAATAATTTATAAGAATAACTGCCGGGGGCGAGAGAGGGTAGGAAGGAAGGGTTGAAAAGTGAATTACGCTTCAGTTCCTTAACTCAATGCACCCTGATTTGTATCATTCAAATATGCCTTCTCGTAAGCACTATTGGGGTGATTCAATTAACTTCAAATTATTTAAAGAAACTTTCGAAAAAGCTAAGTACTATGCGTATCCAGAAAGTAAGTGTACTGAGGCTCTCACGACCGGATGGATTTTATTTTCGACATGTTGGCTACACTTCCATGTAGCCTGACCCTTCCCCTCCGCAACGAGACCGGTTCGAGGTCAGTACGTTGAGAAGTGTCGACGCGACAACACCTTTCGTGAAAAATGTCAATCCAATCTCCCGCCAAGTGCGAAATACGCGGCGTCATCCGTTATCTCGTTTGGAAGGGAAAACCTCCGGTTGAGGTTTATAATGAGGTGAAAACTGCATATGGTGATAAAGCTATGAATCGTACGAGTGTTTGCAAGTGGTGTCGCGAGTTTAAAAACGGTCACGTCACACCTCTTCACCCTACGCCAAAAAGTTCAAAACCACAATTTCAGCCAAGAAAATCATGGCATCCGTGTTTTGGGACTGTCAAGGCATAATTTTAATTGAATATATGCCTCAAGGGGAGACCATCAACTCTGCAAGATACTGTGAGACCCTAAAAAAATTGCGAAAGGCGATTCAGAACAAGAGGAGAGGCATGTTGACAAAGGGAGTCTGCCTGCTGCACGACAATGCAAGACCACACACGGCCAACGCCACGAAGGAACTGCTCGCCTCGTTTAAATGGGATGTCCTGAACCATCCCGCGCATTCCCCTGACCTAGCACCTTCAGATTACTATCTCTTTACCTCCCTGAAGCTGCACATGGGTGGAAAAAGGTTTTCAACCGACGAGGAGGTAAAGGAAGAGGTGGAGAAGTGGACGGAGGGGTTGGCGGGAAACTACTTCGAGGAAGGCATCAAAAAGTTGATACCCCGCTTCACCACATGCATTGAGAGGAATGGCGACTTTGTCGAAAAATAGCTTACATATGTACTACGGTAACCACGTAATTTTTTTGTTTAAATAAAAAAAATTGTAACCTTCAAAAATTCAGTACACTTAGTTTCTGGATATGCCTCGTATAACAGTTCAAGCCAATAGGGGAAAAAATAAATATGTACCAGAGTTTCCCATTTTATGGTTCACAGTCCCCTTTTTAAACATTTTTTTTTAACTATGATCTATATAATATTTCTTCTTCATCGCTTACTCAATGCTAAGCGTCGTGGTCCTTTGCTATAGTATATAATTGTAAAATAACAATTTATATATAAATTGTTATTTTACAATTATATAGCAAAGGAGCGCTATAGCGCTGTTTAGAGAAAAGACTCTCGTCAAGATTAACTCGGAATTCGAATCCACTATTATTGATTGATAAAAAAAATATAACGAGAAAATCAAATTGGGTATAAAAATAGGTAAAATCCGAGGAATATCATTTCAATATTAGAAAATAAATATACGAGGGTCATCCAGAAAGTAAAGTTACAACATTTATGTAGGATCGAAAAATGCTTGTATTTAATTGAAATTCACAGGATACTTCGCAAATATATTAAACTATTTTTCAACGTAATCGCCGGAGAGATCGAGACATTTCTGTAGTCGGGGCACCAGCTTTTGTATGCCTGTGTCATAGACCTCCGCCGCCAGTTTTTTCAGCCACTTCTTCACAGCTTCCTCGACCTCCTGATCGTTGGAAAATTGTTAAGGTGTAGTGGCACACCCACGTCTCATTCCTTGTCGCGATAGAGTCCAGAAAAGCTTCTCCCTCCTGTGCAAAACGATTCAAAAATTAACGCGCGGCGGTCACGCGATTTTGACGGTGCTCCGGTGTGAGCATTCTGGGCACCCATCTCGCACACAACTTCTTGTAATCAAGTTTTTTCGACACAATATCACCAAGGAGACTTTGAGAAATGTCAGGAAATTTTCCGTGAAGGTCGTCAAGCATCACACTGCGGTCATTTTGCATTTATTCTTCAATTTTTTGCACAAGTTCATCAGAAATCGCTGCCTTGCCTCGTCGTGAGTATCAGTACGGCCTTCTCTGAACAACCTAACCCGCTTCGTGACATGTTGTCGACTCATCACATCATTACCAGTAATTTCCATGAGCTTCCGATGGATATTTGCGGCGGTATTGTTGTGCAAATTCAAAAAACTGATGACCGCGCGGGTCTCACATGGACGGGAGGTGGCGAGAGGACGCGACGACCTCTCCATCGGAAGAATTTACTGTGACTGAACAAAATTGCCGACAAACACGTGAGACCAAACAAACTGAACGTTAGGATTCTCCTTACACGCCAGGTGCACCAACTTTGAAATAAAAAATTTCCCCCGGTCTCAGGAGCCCTTGTAACCTTAGTTTCTGGATGACCCTCGTATATAAATTCACGACACACGTTTCCGATATAAATTTGTATTGCTAGCCCTTCTTCATTCATTCGTTACACATGCCCAAATAAGTGTGTTCTTTTTCATCCCACTCAACACGTCAGCCTTAAGTTCACATTCACATCTAATCACTTAATTCCGTATTCTGTCATACATTGTCACTTCATATATTCTCATTGCTACAGTATTTACTCGGTTCCTATAACTTATTTTCCACGTCAACGTTTCACTCTCATGCAACAAATTTGGCACCAAAATATCTCACGTTTAATCTGAACCTCCCTTTTTTAAAAATAAAAATAAATAAAAAATATTAAAAGTCATCCCATACTGTAAGATGACAATGAAAAAAAAAAAACGAAACAGAAAAATGAATGCAAAATAAATAAAAATCCAATAAAAGAAACAAGGCATATTTATACGCCCAAATGTAACATAAAAAAAAACAACCCCCTTTTTTTCATACTAATACTTTTAACCCCTCAATATTTTTAGGGGATGATAAATTAGCCCTTTTAAGCCAGCGATACAAAATATTATATCATTGTAATGTTAATCGCAATGGACAAATGATACGAAATTATTGTTAGTTATTGATATATTTTTTAGCAATATTGCGGATTTTTTATGTATTTTTCTGGGTCTAATAAATCGACATGTACTGTATTAACGGATTATCGATTTCATATAGATTTTTTAAGGGATATTTTTACGTATTACAATTTAATGTATATTGCTAGATTTATTACAATAAAAAAATATGTAGTTATTGTAATAATCTTTATTGTTAGTTTAATGTGTTACATTAAATATTTATGTCTGTTCTTGTTACATTAATGTATAATAAATTAAAATTGACACAGTGTTCCCTATTAATAGTTTTAACCCTCTCAACTTTTGGTTTTTATATGCGACAGTAATTGTGAAAGGCAATCAAGATAGTTAGACTATCATTTGATAGATTTGTCTCAACAGTGTTAACGTAGAGTGAAGATTAATTGAAGAGTTTGTTTAGTAAATTGTATGAGAGATACGAAGAGAAAGATGTAAAAATGAATGTGAGAGATACAAAGAGAAATATGTAAAATTGTATGAGAGATACAAAGAGAAATATATAAAAATGAATGTCACAAAATCTAAAGTAATGATGAAAGAAAAGTGAGAAAGTAAAAGATAATAATGATATATTGTAGCAAGTTGAGGAATTCTTTTGTATATGTTAGGTGATGATTTCCTCAGATGATGGAAGAGTTACGAGGGATATCGAATGGCGTGTAGCGATAAGAAACAAAGTCATTGTGGCACTAAAACATACACACTTCTTCATCCCAGTGTCATGTCAGGTCCCCCCAACGTTGAATATCACCTGATAGTAAGCATTTTTGTCCCTGGTAGCCCAAAAAAGATCTCCAACGCCCCTTATGCCAGTCCAATCACGTATATTACGCAGCTAAGAGATTTGCCTCCTGCCAACACCTCTTCGACCCTCTATTTTGCCTTGGATGATCAGGTGCAGTAATTTGTACTTTGCTCCTCTAAGTACATGACCCAAGTAGGACACCTTTCGGATTTTAATATTAGTCAGCAACTCTCTATCAACTTTGGCTCTTTGAAGAACCCTTGTGTAGCTGACCATATCCGTCCAGGGTATCCGTAGCAAACATACACACATTTACTTGAATTGGACACTATCAAAATCTGCTCGATGATAGTCCAAAAAAGTATTTTGGTTACAACTTTGATGTATTTGAGCGTAATGTGGACGTTGAAAAAGACTGAGGAGCTGAATAAATATCGTAAAAATGCATGTATTGAGAAGAATGCACGAAGTTACAATGTATGACTGAATAGGGAGGGAAGTTACAAGGGATGAATTTGAACGTATTGCTGATATGTTAAGTTCAATGAAGAAGAGCACGCTGAGATGGTTTGGGTGTGTAGAACGAATGAATGAAGAAAGACTAACTAAACAGATATGTAGTGCAAATGTGAGTGGAAGGTGTAGGAGAAGAAGACCAAGAAAATTATG
The DNA here is from genome assembly GCA_949825065.1 of Odontocerum albicorne. Taxonomy (NCBI): domain Eukaryota; kingdom Metazoa; phylum Arthropoda; class Insecta; order Trichoptera; family Odontoceridae; genus Odontocerum; species Odontocerum albicorne. The sequence continues at coordinate 3,413,992 of OX463866.1, forward strand.
ATTGGTTCAAGTAATTGTATTATGAATGAAGAAAACGTAGAAAGTCAGTGGAATCGTAGAAGTTCTATGAGAGGGTGTATGTATTGATGTAGACGATGCTAAGAATGTACTCGTATGTTGCGATAGGAAAGTCTGGCGTTCTGTTCATTTGGACGTATATATAATAAGTTTTTAGGAGATCGGCCCTTAAGGGAAGAGATGATGACGATTTGTTGATAAATAAAACACGTTTTGGATCGCAATGCGGAAGAAGAGTTTTTATTAGTAAACGTAGGTATTTATACGATTTCCGCGTGTGTGCGGGAATGCGAGCACGATATCCTTCGTCTCGTTTCTGCATTAGCGAAACGATTAATGCTGTATGTAGGTATCATTCAAATACGGAACTGGCGAGACAGCCGTGGTGCGTTCTCGCTCCGGCGTGTAATGCGGTCCGCTCCGAGCCGCGGGTTTAATGGCCGTCGTGTTAACTCTGGACTTGAATGGCCGGCGTGTGAACTTTGGACTTGTTTAATTAAATTTGTCGAGGAATGCAAGGGTCACTTCCTCGGTCATTGACCGTGTGTATGAATACCCACAGTATTCCGAGTGTGCGAGTGAATGTGCGACGACCGCCACAAGTTCATTGGGGCTATATACGTTCATTTGGACGTAAATATATTGGTTTAAGCTTTATACGTTCATTTTGACGTATATATGTTGATTTGGGCAATATACGTTCATTTGGACATAAATATGATCATTTGCGCTATGTACGTTATTTTGAGCGTATATATAATACACGTATGTATATGTTCATTTGCACTACATGCGTTAATTTGGACACATATATGTTGTTTTGGACTATATACGTTAATTTGGACTATATACGTTCATTTGGACGTAAATATGTTCATTTATAAAGGGTCTTTCAAATTGAGCGGTTTTGTTAAATTCTTGGCTAAAACACAGATGGCGTCGTAAACTTACCTGGGTCTTATGACATTTGAGAAGTGTAATGTATGACATTTATAAAAATGGAGTCGTACAATACAACAACGCGTTCAAATTGTTGAATTATTTTATGTATTGTAATCTCCGGAAACGGTGATGTTAATTGCCCACCAAGATGATGTGATCTGACACCGTTGGACTATTTTCTCTGGGGTTACGTGAAAAGCCAGGTCTATAAAAATGACCCCCGATCAATTCCTGAGCTGAAGGACGAAATTATTCGCGTTATTGGTGAGTTAGAACCGCAATTATGCCAAAATGTCATCGAAAATTTTGACAAAAGAGTGGACATCTGTGGAGCTGCAAGAGGTGGACATTTGGCAGATACTGTTTTTTTCTGTTTATACGTATAATATACCTAAATCATCTGGACGTATAATATGCTCGTATACGTCCATTCATTTCTACATATAAGCGTCAATTTATTTGGACGTATATACCTATATTAACTATGACGTGTATACGTTAATTTGAACGTAAATACGTTAGTTTTAACGTATATACGTTAATTTTAGAACATATACCTAAATCATATGGATGTATAATATACTCGTATACGTCCATTCATTTCTAATATAGACGTACATTTATTTGGACGTATATATCCCCATTCACTTGGATGTTTATACGTTCATTTGAACATAAATACGTTAATTTTGACGCGTATACGTTAATTTGAGGTATATACTCAAATCATCCGGACGCATTGCGAGTATATATGATATACGTTCAGATAACTGTTTGTATTCATACAAAGAAACGACCCCCCTCTGTATTAATATTTAGGCATCAAATGTGCCATGCTATTGACTAACACGATGCATACATTTAGCCTCAGTAATGTACCGTATAGTCAGTTTCCATAATATGCGAGTAGGCTAACCACACGGCACGCTTTCACTGAGATTAAACCGGTTTTAAAGTTAGTATTAAACTCTGTCGATTTGCACTGATTTTTTTATATTAGAAAAATGTACAAATTGCACGAAAAAATCATTAGTTTTCGGTGATTGAAAATTTGACTGTCTGTACACTAATCTAACCTAACCACACGGCACGCTTTCACTGAGATTAAACCGGTTTTAAAGTCAGTATTAAACTCTGTCGATTTGCACTGTTTTTTTATATTAGAAAAATGAACAAATTGTACGAAAAAATCATTAGTTTTCAGTGATAGAAAATACAACTGTCTGTGCAGTAACCTAACCTAACCACACGGCACGCTTTCACTGAGATTAAACCGGTTTTAAAGTCAGTATTAAACTCTGTCGATTTGCACTGATTTTTTTTATATTAGATTAATGAACAAATTGCACGAAAAAATCATTAGCTTTCAGTGATAGAAAATACAACTGTCTGTGCAGTAACCTAACCTAACCACACGGCATGCTTTCACTGAGATTAAACCGGTTTTAAAGTCAGTATTAAACTCTGTAGATTTGCACGGTTTTTTTTATATTAGAAAAATGAACAAATTGTTCGAAAAAATCATTAGTTTTCGGTGATTGGAAATTCGACTGTCTGTACAGTAACCTAACCTAACCACACGGCACGCTTACACTGAGATAAAACGGTTTTAAAGTTAGTATTAAACTCTGTCGATTTGCGCTGATTTTTTTTTATATTAGAAAAAGGAATAAATTGCACAAACCAATCATTAGTTTTCAGTGATTGAAAGTTCGACTGTCTGTACAGTAACCTAACCTAACCACACGGGATGCTTTTACTGAGATTAAATTGGTTTTAAAGTTAGTATTAAACTCTGTCGATTTGCACTGATTTTTTTTATATTAGAAAAATGAACAAATTACACGAAAAAATCATTAGTTTTCAATGATAGAAAATACAACTGTCTGTACGGTAACCTAACCTAACCTCACGGCATGATTTCACTGAGATTAAACGGTTTTAAAGTCAGTATTAAACTCTGTCGATTTGCACTAATTTTTTTTATATTAGAAAAATGAACAAATGGCACGAAAAAATCATTAGTTTTCAATGATAGAAAATACAGCACTAAAAAATCGATACATTATTCGAGAAATGTTCACCAATAGTCAAGAAATCAAATAATTTGTGTCGTAAGTCTTGATCTCTTTGCTTCCACTTCTCCAGACCTGAATAAATTATAAGGTTTTAAATATATATTCTACCTTGTGAGTATATTATTCTAGTTATATTAACTGCAACATTATGTCGTATTAGAGTTCCCAAAGTGGTCGATATTGACCCCCTGGGGTCGATTTGATTTTTCTAGGGGTCGATAGTTTCAGTAAAAATAATTGGAGATCGGTGACAGCAAAAATAGACCCCCTTACTACTGCTATTTGTTTGTTACTTAAAAATATCTATGATTCCAATAGGCACCTAATTAAGATTATTTTTACTTATTTCAAATTTACATATTTATTTCATGAATGTCAAAAATTAAAAAAAAACTCTGCACGTAAAGACACACAATGGAGACATTCTAGCCATTGGAGAAAAAAAACAGAAAAGCACTTATGGCAAGATATTTTGAATATTGTGTAGTTCAATCCTTTTTTGTACATAGTACAAATTGGCAGATTTAGTGTCATATAACAATCACTTCCAACCAAGTAGAATGAGGGTAAAATATACGTGAAACCAATGAGAATGGATAGCAAAAATACAAAGACAGTCTAGATCAAGAGTTCTCAAAGTGGTTGTTATCGACTCCTTAGGGTCGATTTTATTTTATTATGGGTCGATAGTTTCAATTTTAAAAATTTGGAGATCGACGACAGCAAAAATAGACCTCCATACTACTGCTATTTGTTTGTTACTTCAAAATATCCATGATTCCAATAGACACATAATTAAGAATATTTGTACTTATTTTAAATTTACATATTTATTTCATAAATGTCAAAAATTAAAAAAAACTCTGGTCGTATTTTTTCCCTTTAATTTTTGTTAGCGCCGATTTCAATATTAAATGTTGCGCAAGATAATGCAACGCATAATCCGTAGTCCTTTTATCTTTTTCAATCCTTAATTACAAGTGATTAAAATGAAAAGTTTAATATCTAGTAAAATATTTAAAATCGAGTACTGTACAAACTTATTAATTTGAGTATGTTAAGTAAATGACTAGGGGGGAGACGGTTTTAAAAGTTATTGGTAAAGGGGTCTGCGGCCGACAAAAATTTGGGAACTCTTGGTTTAGATAGATGGCGCCTAAAACGTTCCAAGTTGATAAAACAGTATCCTACACTTAATTTGTTATCAGAAAACAGAAATATACCATAAAGTTGTTTACAAAGTGCATATGACGACCTCCACGGCCTAGTTGGTATAACGCTGTCTCCCAACTCGGAGGCTGCGGGTTCAAATCCCGCTGGGACCCAAATTTTTTTATAAAAGAATTCCAGTCTGGTTTTCGCTTAAGGCCTCTTAAATATGTTTCTGATTGGCTGGAAGATATTGCCACGTGGTAATAAGCTCACTAAGTTATGATGTATATAACGAAGGTGTAAAGTAATACAGTAGATGGCGCTCAAAACGTTCAAAGTTAATAATACTACACTTAATTTGTTATCATTGGGAACACCAAGTTATTTCAGTAGATGAACTATGTGTCCATTATGATGGACGCCAAGTCTTAAAAGATTCATCTTGATTGTCCTAGCTTATGCAATATACAATATGGTCAGCCTACATACCACCATATGAGCACCCCTCGATGTAGAATGGTGTTTACACTCCCAATACCAAATGCTAATGCTTTGTGTTGTTCCTTAAACACTTGAAGCATTTTGCTCTAAACTATTTCTAATTTATGCTTGTATCATCAAACAATACAAAGTCGGTTGTACTTACGTCCATATGTTATGTAACAACAAGTGTTGTCATAGTTGCAGATTAAAATTAACGTTTTTTTAAATTATATTTTGATTCATGGTAAGGTGGATGAAACTAATTATTTATACAATTCTTACATAACCTGAGGAAGTGCGATATTATAATCATCATCCTTGCTGGATCCCATTTAGAGTGATTATTTAGAGTGAACCGTTGCATACCAGCAAACTCACCGGCCACACCGTTGTACTGAATCCGATGGCACACCTCTGTTGTGAGACGATCGGAGAACACCGGCATGTTTTTTTTTCTCTTTTGAAAAAATAGAAATGACTGAAGTCATAGGTAACTTAAGACCGCCGAATAATAGGCGGTAAAAAATCCGTCTTCTGTCATACATAGACACTTCGTGTATTCTTCTAAGTGCACGCACAACATTTATTCGGCTCTTTTAAGTCTTGTTCCACATCCACGTTTCACTGTCATACTTCAAAGTTGATACTAAAATACTGTTGTGGACTGACAACATCTTGTGAAATTTGATACTGTCCGTTCGATTATATATATTTTAATGCCCCATTGATTTTGTTACCTATCGCTATACGCTGTTCAATATCTTTCGTCATTCGTCCATCATCTGATAAAATACTATCTTTTAAAAAAATATATATACTACCTTGATCAAAAAGTTTTAGGACATTATTCATAAAATCGAAAATACAAGTTTATTCATCAAAATCGATATGGTCCCCTTCAAAGTACTCCCCATCGACTGCAACGCACTTACGCCAGCGCTTGATCCAGTCCTCGAAACACCGCTGGTACTCAATTTTCGGTATGTCCATCAGAGCCTTCTTCGATTTTTTCATGACATCCTCTCGGGTGCTGTATCGCGTTTCGCGAAGCGGTTTTTTGAGGCGGTTGAACAGGAAAAAGTCGCAGGGAGCCAGATCAGGTGAATTCGAAGGCTGCTGGATAGTATTCGTGTGGTTTTTGGTCAAAAACTCATGTAAATCATGTCTTTCGCGATTTCAACGCGGTCCTTTTTTTGCATGAAATTGAGGTCTTTCGGCACCAGTTTTGCAGCGACACGTCTGTGGTCCAAATCATTAACCAAAATGTCTTGAGAGGATCCATAAGCGATGTTCAAGTCCTCTGCCAGCTCTCTGATGGTTAATTTGCGGTTTTCGGCCAACATTTCTTTGATTTTACCGATGTTTTTATTGGTTTTCGACTGCCACTGCGTTCGTCATCCTCGACCGACTCACGACCACTTCTGAAGCGTTCGTGCCACCGAAAAACACTTCTCCAACATTTCCAAGGTCTGCGGACCGTTAAATCCGTTTTTCACACAAAATTTAATGCAAACTCGTTGATGCACAGTTGATGCCATTTTCAAACTTGTAAAAAATCGAAAACACGCACAAAAGTAGATGTACTCAGTACAGCGTAACTTTTGCAAATGTCAAGCTATGACGCTGAAATTTAGAGAGAAGTGTCAATGATAGATGTGGTAACCTAACAAAAAAAAAAAAGAATTCCAATCGGGTGGCTGACAATGCCACACGGTGGCCGGTCTTAAAACTTTTTGATCAAGGTAGTATATATAACCGAAGTCATAGTATCGTTATACCCCCGAATACTAGATGGAAAAAATACCTGTGTCATTGGAGGGGAGTAGCACAGCGCGAGGTTTGAACCGACTATCTTCCGCACGGAAGTCCAGTGCGTTACCGCACGACCATGCACCTCAACCACGATAATATCGTTCTGGTGTGAAATGAACGATACTGTCACTTCATACCAGAAGGCGCTGAAAAAGTTGAACTTGAGAAATTGACGCCAAATTCAGATATATCTATTGTATTATGTACTTAACTGTACCACCTTATCTTATCTCGCCGAAAATTGTCAGCGTCGTTCATATCATGGACTAGCGCTACGCTCAAACAGAGATCGTTTATTGGCTTTCCCAGTTCACGGCAATTTTTTTTACATCGTCCTTTACTGTCCATGCAGTGAGACTCTGGAACCAGTTACAAACCAATGTTAGAATCGCTCCGTCCTCGGCATGCTTTAAGAACCGACTGAAAAAAACTCTTCATTTCTTGTCAGTAATATAACGTGTTTCATTCCTGATTTATCTTTCCTTTCCTCTCCACCATCCCTTCCTTTTCCTTTGATTGATGATATCTTACTTTTACTGTAACATGTTTATGTCCATTAATTTCATAAATATTCATAATCTCTTGAATATGTTTTGCATCCAAGTAACTCGCTTTATTTACTTTTATATGGTTAGTTGAAAGAGATTGACGTCTAGCAATAAATCTGCCAGATTATATTTACAATGAAGCATTAAATAAATATAAATAAATCTGTTGTTTATAGTTAAGGCATTAACGTTGTGGAGGTTTAAAGACATTGTAACTTATTTTTAACAAACACTGTTTATTCCACTTTTTTTTTTTATGACGGTATAACCCTACCGGTTTCAAGGCTTTCACCTCATCTTCAGGGGAGCGCAAACAAGACTAAATGCTGTTCGAACTGGCACCGATATAGACACTTCAACGGTTGGAGGCGGGAGGGGTGAGGGGAAGGCTAGGTATAATTTCGGCCAAGAGCGGGGAGATTTTGGAGAAATAACTATATTCAACAGATGCTTCGATCGGTATACTGACTTAGAAATTTCTAGGGCCTCTAATCTGTCCAATTTATTTCCGTTGCCGCTAATATGTAAGAATTTGGCATCATCGATAGAAAAAGTATGATTCTCACGGTGACAATGATTAGCCATTTCAGAATAAATTAGAGGATTTGTTAAGGCAGATTGGTGTTCACGAAATCTCTTTTCAAAAGATCTTCCTGTCTTTCCTATATAGAAATTATCACAGTCAGCACATAAAAGTTTATACACACCGCTGTTGCTAAGTATTCCATTTTTGCCTTTCCCATTAAATAAGAGTTTCCGGAGATTAAAGTTAGTGTAAAAAGCTGGCTTTATGTGACTTGGAATATTTTTGGTTATTTCATTTGATATATTTTTTATAAATAGGACTTTGCTCCATTTATAGGTATGCTTATAGGTGTCGTTAAATATATAATCTTTTATAAGTTTCTTTTTTGTTTTGTTTTTTAAAAGTGAATCAATGAGGCTTCCAGAATAGCCATTATTTGTAGCAATTTTTTTGATGGTTATTAATTCCTTTTTAAAATTGTCGTCGGTTAATGGGACACTGAGCAATCTATGAAGCATACAGTTAAAGGCGGCGAATTTATGATTATTAGGATGGTTAGAAGTTGCTGGAATTATAGAGTCTGAATAAGTATTTTTCCTATATATATCAAAGTCAAATGTGCCTTTTTTCCGAGATAATGTTAGGTCCAAGAAATTTAATTTTCCGTCCTGTTCTGTTTCTAATGTAAATTTTATAAAACTTTCTATAGAATTTAAATATTTAAGAAATTGGTGTAATTGTCTATCGGTACCCGTCCAAACACAAAGAATGTCATCTGCATACCTAAACCAGCACAAAACATTTTTGGTTAACTTAAACTTACTCCTAAAAATACATTTTTCAAAATAGTTCATAAATATTTCACTGAGAAGGGGAGACAACGGTGAGCCAATAGCTAAACCATTCGTTTGTTTATATATTTTATTGTTGAAGTTAAAATAATTTTGTTTGATGCATAAGTCCATCAGTGAAATCAATTCCGAATTTTTAACAAGGTCCTTACTATTGTCATTTACGATATTTTTTGCTCACTCTAAGGATCTCCTGAAGATCTCCTGAAGATCCTGGTATACTTGGATAGATATTAGTGACATCAAAGGATAATAGTTTAGCATTATGAGGTATTTCTATGTTTTTTAGTTTATCAATTAATTCCAACGAGTTTTTGATTGAGTATTCAGCTTTAAATTGGGTTAGATTATAAAATTGTTCTTTGACAAACTTACATATTTAAAGGTTGGTGCCTGGTTATATGAGATGAGACTACAGGTACAGGTCTTATAGGTATATTGTGCATGTGTCATTTGGCTAAGCCATATAATTGCGGTATTTGTGGATTCATTATACACAAATTCTTTTTAAAATTTTGGTTCACGATGGAGCTACAATTTTTAAGGACGGATTTTACTTTAGTCTGCAGAGAATTTAAAGGGCTGGTTTTTATTACTTGAAAAGAGATTTCGTGAACACCAATCTGCCTTAACAAATCCTCTAATTTATTCTGAAATGGCTAATCATTGTCACCGTGAGAATCATACTTTTTCTATCGATGATGCCAAATTCTTACATATTAGCGGCAACGGAAATAAATTGGACAGATTAGAGGCCCTAGAAATTTCTAAGTCAGTATACCGATCGGAGCATCTGTTGAACAGTTATTTCCCCAAAATCTCCCCGCTCTTGGCCGAAATTATACCTAGCCTTCCCCTCACCCCTCCCGCCTCCAACCGTTGAAGTGTCTATATCGGTGCCAGTTCGAACAGCATTTAGTCTTGTTTGCGCTCCCCTGAAGATGAGGTGAAAGCCTTGAAACCGGTAGGGTTATACCGTCATAAAAAAAAAAAGTGGAATAAACAGTGTTTGTTAAAAATAAATTACAATAAATAAATCTATATTTAAGTATTTATTAAAAAATAAGATTCGAAAGTAATGTCATTAGAAGAGGTACTCAAATCGTTTCAAATTCCAATACTTTGAAGATAAGGAATTCATGGAACGCTCAATTTAACGTTTTTCCTGTTCTCTGTTTCCAGCGAGTTACCGCTCAGCAAAGCACAGGTAACGTCATAGTTCCCTCCCGGCACTGCCAGTGGCAGCTCGTTATTTCCTTACCTTTTATAGGGGTACATATAGCGGAGAGGGGGAAGGGAGAATAGGGTGGTTTAGGGAGGACCGATATTATATCGGGAACAGCAGTCTACTACCATGAAGAATAGAGGCACTCTCATACGCCATTGTTGTATACAAATTATTTTTATTGTATTTTTCATCAACGTTATAGTATACCTTAGAAAATTATTTAAAAATAATCATATTCAGCTCGATTCTACTACTGGCCACGCTGTTATGAGGGTCAAAATAAATCCCGACCCAGCGCGACCCCTATATTAGGAGATCGATATCTTCGTTATTTTTTAAGTGAAACTTCTATTGGGGCGGTAGGGCTAATTGGCCAGAACGTCACGAAAAGTGAAACGTTATTATTATTTTAGTATTATTAAATTATTATTTATTATAATTAAATATTTCATTTATTAATAAATTGTTATTAATTATTTTAATATTAATAATTATTTATTATTAATAATAATTAATATTATTAAGTGTATTATATTATTATTAAATTTATTATTAAAAATAATATTTTTTGTCATATATTATTTTTATATTAATATATTTAACATTTATTAATTTTATTTTATGTTGAATTATTTTATTTTATTTAATATTTATTTAATATATAATTTATATTCAATATATAATTATAAAAATATATGTATGTTATTATAATATTAATAATTATATAATTATTATTACATAATAATTAATTATAATATAATTAATTAATAATATAATATAATAATCTTATTAATAATATAATAAAAATAATATAATAATAAATAAATAATTAATTTAATAAATAATAAAAACATGAAAATATTAATTCGATTAATATTAAAAAAATATAAAATTAATATTATTAAGTGTATTATATTATTATTAAAATTATTATTTATTATTAAAATTATTATTATTTATTTTAAAAAATAAAAATAATAATCTTTTTTTATTTATTTAATAAAGAGAGATTTTCTTGAATTAAATTCCACGTAACCATTTCCTAATCCTAAAAAAATCGTTGACATATAGAAAAAGAAAAGCAATCCGTAAAATCAACTTTTCCTAGGACCTAAGAAGTTTCACTTCTACGGCGCGAGAGTCTCACGCATCTGTTTCTTTTATGAGTGCGACGTCACGTAGTGACGAAAAGGAAATGCACAAAGCGACTCATTATCTGGTGGCGATACACCTGAGAGTAAAAAGAATAATAGTGACGACGGATTTAAGGTTGGACATCACGGGAGAAAGACAATGACTCGCAGTGCAGTATATTTTTTTCTTATAAAGTGGCTAAAGGCCTGGAGTTCAACCAGTCCAGCAAGTTGCCAATACTTTCACAGAAAATTTCAAATGCAACAAAACTACCCTTTGATGCCACTAGATTGGAGTAGTCAATCGGTTCGAAGATAAACCGATGTCTGTGAATGTGATGGAATACAAGTAGCCTGAACGAGTGGACTTGTTTTTGCTAAATAATTAGTGTAAGAATTGTTATCTAGTTATAAGTAGTATGTAGGTGTTAATTATTTCTAAGATCTCATATATTAAGATTGAATAAATAAAAAAATTTAAAAAAATAAGAAGATACACCGATGTAAGTGTATCGAACGTATGCGTCACCTAAAATATATAATTTTATTTGTGTAATTGCTGTGTAAATATTGTAGAGTTGATATCTGTACCTATTGTAATGAAATGTTCCTTATGCGTGACCTTCGGAATAATCACTACAAATAATCGAACAGCCAATGCATGCAGAGAACGCGCGGTATACATGGTATCTAGCAAGTATCTAGTAAGCAACGACGGCATATCCGGCCGAATAAATGGGCTTACGATGAGCGATCAGCTGCACATAAGGAACGAAAAATGAGCAAAATATATTCTCAGTTTCTGGAACGTCTACTGTGTTTTATTTACGACAAACTTCTATACTTCGGAAAGTCTAGGATGAAAAGGATGAAGTAAAATCGTTTTTTTTTTTTACAAATCGAATGGTTTTTTTACAAATCGAAAAGTTTTTTTACAAATCGAACAATTGTTTTTCTCTAAACTGATTTTTTAATTCCTAATTTTCATTATACTGGCTTTCTATTGTATTGTATGATTTGTATGTATCTTTTAATAGGCCAAGATCCACTATGAATTAATACTAATTACGAACATTTAATTAAAATCGATTTTCGAAATCGATTTTTTAAAATCGAATACCCCATCCCTAGCCAATGCAGACTAGCGTAGTGACTTTTGACAAACGTCACCAAATATTATTTGATTTTAACAAACTGCCACATTTTTGCTAATTTGTGACAAGATGTATAAATTTGTCATTATTGTTAGTTTTATGTAATGTACTCGTATTTACCTAAATAACTTGCTATTTATTAGAATCGAGGCTTATATTAAAGTTGATAAAATAATTAAAATTACTGAACATCGTTACAAGGGTGTATCGGGTCAAATTTGTGAGCTGTCACAGGACTCATCCTAGAATTTCCGAACTATAGCCTTACCAACTGCCCTTCAAGCTGCGGAGTGCAGGGATGGATGGAGAAGGCTGTTAGAGTCAATCCTGGAAGTAACGATGCTCGGTCATGAGCTATACGACAGGACGATATCTCGGGAAATAAATAAAATTATACTCACGTTTAATTTCATTTATTTTCGTGACCAGCGAAAATGGCGTTATATAGTGCCATAAATAAAAAGGGGGGTTTCCCCATTTACCAGCAGATATACGGTATATTACACTGCCACGGAAAACCGTAGAGAAGCCAGTTATTATTTCCTTGCTTGTCCCGCCTCGCGTAGCGCTACACAGCATAGCTTTGTAGCGCTACGCGTAGCGTAGCATAGCTTTGCACAGCGAGACTTGATACATTACTGTCGTCTTTGGGAGACATTTTTTGTGGTATATGGTCAGTTCATGATAAGTAAAAAATTTATATTTGATAGTTTTAAACACAGATGTCCTTCTGGAATAATGGCTGTGAACTTCTATACGAATATAAAGGGTCTTTCAAATTGAGCGGTTTTTCAATTCAATTTTTTTTAATTCTTGAATAAAATACACAATTTGCTTTGATTTCAAAAAACATTTTATTGGTCATTGAATTATAATTTATGACATTTAAATACAAAAAACAATATCTGCCAAATATCCACCTCTTGCAGCTCTACAGATGTCCACTCTTTTGTCGAAATTTTCGATGACATTTTGGCATAATTGCGGTTCTAACTCACAAATAACGCGAATAATTTCGTCCTTCAGCTCAGGAATTGATCGAGGGTCATTCTTATAGATCTGGCTTTTCACGTAACCCCAAAGTAAATAGTCCAATGGTGTCAGATCACATGATCTTGGTGAGCAATTAACATCACCGTTTCCGGAGATTACAATACGTAAAATAATTCAACAATTTGAACGCGTTGTTGTATTGTATACGACTCCATTTTTATAAATGTCATACATTACACTTCTCAAATGTCACAAGACTCAGGCAAGTTCGCGACGCCATCTGTGTTTTATCAAAAAATTAAAAAAGCCACTCAATTTGAAAGATCCTTTATGAAGGAGTGTCAAGTGATATCCACTTCACAGATTTCGTTAGTTCTATTCCTATGGGTGATATATCAGGACAATTTGCCGCGTCTCTAGTTGGTATTTTTAATATACTAAAAGCAACTCTGCCCGAGACATCTGTTATCTAGTTAGATACGTATACTATGGAGTGTAAGGTGTATCGCTGCGCGCTAACGCACTGCACTATCAAATAAATAAATAAATATAGGTTAATTGATAGCAACATAGTATGTACATAATACATTTAAATATACTTCAAGAACACATAAACTGCAGAGAATACATTAAAGACAGAAGCTATCAAAAGGTCTGGACTCATATAATAACACCCCCCCCCCCGGCCAAGATACACCCCACCAATATAGGGCGAGCCCAGCCACGGGGACACCAGATGATGATGTTTTTCAGTCCACACCCTTGCACATGTAGAATTAGAAGAAGAGAGAAAAGAACACAGAAAATAAATAGATGACAGAAAAATGAACAAATCCACAAATACCGCCTCAGATCAATTCAAACAAATAAATAAAGGTTCCTTGACAGCAACACAATGTGTACATATATGATATCATCATCATCATCATTGTCAACCAGGGTCGATCCACTGCTGGATGAAGGTCTCCCCAAGTCGACTCCAAATAGTTAGGTTTTTTGCTCGTTGATGCCAAGTGATGCTGCCATGCTTCCTGATTTCACCTATCCAACGTACCTTCGCTCTTCTTCTGGGCCTATTTATGCCTCTTGGGTACAATTGGATTATTTCGGATATCCATCGGGTATCTGACATTCTGGCTACGTGTCCTGCCCATTGCCACTTCATTCTTTGGCACACCTTTATATAAAACATATATGATATACCATACAGTAAATTCCTTCCGAGTATCGCACATACTTATCAAAATAAACTGAAAAAATAAATTTAAAAGAGAAGACAATAAAAGGTCCAGGCTCATCCCACAAACATTCCCCCGGCCGAGATACACCCCACTATAATGTAGGGCGAGCCCGACCGCAAGGACATCGGGGGCTTTCAGACCTCGTTAGTTCTATTCCTATGGGCGATGTCAGGACAAATTTCCGCGTCTCTAGTTGGTATTTTTAATATACTTAAAGCAACTCTGCCCGAGACATCTGTTATCTAGTTAGATACGCATACTATGGAGTGTAAGGTGTATCGCCGCCCCCGTATAGATAAAAAAAAATGTATCATGCGGCAGGTCGTCGATTAGAATCCTGCGCTACGTTACTCCCCTCAAATGACACAGGCATTACTTTCCGCCTAGTATTTCGTAAGTATAAAGATATCGATGACTTCAGTCATACACTTTTAAAAAGGAGGAAAAAATATATACGTCTGCCATCGGATCCAGTACACCGGTGTGGCTGGTGAGTGTGCAACAGCTCATCCACTTGAAGAGGACGAACCAAAAGAAGACATTAACGAAAAGTTCACGGTGCAAGTTTGCTTTCCAACTGAATTATCGTTGGATTGGCGCGAGGGGATTTTTGACAACGAGGTCCAGCAACGACAAATAATTCCCTCGCTTTTTAAATTTCTTACTTTCGAAATATCAAACACTTATTTTTTTAAATTTATATAAATTTACGGTATAATGTGCCTTATAACAAGAACAATATAAATAAAAGAGGTGTAGGATACCTACCTAGTAAATAAATAATTGTCAAAATAATAAGTGAATTGTTAAACACAATTAAATTAAATTTATTATTGTCAGATAGTAAACATACAGGGTCAATGACCGATGAAGAATTCAAGGATTGTCACACGCTATGAACAACAACAATATTTACTATTTACAGTGTCTGCGAATTGGCTAGCCATCTCCAAATACAGAGCAAGGCAGATATGTATCGCGAATTGGTTCACTCATTGGTATAAATTACTCGCACGCCGAGAAATAAACATATTATTATTGTCATTCATTCAACTGTCAAGACTTGTTATTTATTTACCCGCTGTCCACTTATCGTTTTATATCCGCATTCCTGAGTCTATATTCATTGAATACAAATCAAGATCATCACGCGTATCAAGATAAGCAATCCGCTATAGAGGTATTAGTGAGCGATCAATACATTAAGTACAATTACAATGAAAACAATCAGAAAGAAACAGGTATTACAATAAATTGTACTAAATCACTTGTTACCAACACAATACGAGGCCATCCACAAGCGCACCGCACAAAAAATATACAAACACAAAAGATAAATAATTGAAAAACTAATTGAAAACAAAATACAGGATGTGTTTTACGTTCTAGGCTGATTTTGTTTGGCTGCCATTTTGATTTGGCTGTCATTTGTCAGTTCATATTTGACAATCAATAACAATTTATTATAGAGCATCTCTAACTCCGCAAGAACGTGTTGAAGCTATTACAATAAAACATTTTATTTAAATAATTGTGAATACGCGAATAAAATTTCGTGTTTTTTTTTTAAATCATATGCCAAGCAAGTCAATCATTCAGCGTGTAATGAATAATTTTGAAAAGTTGCATCATACACTGGGAGATAACGCCAAGTCTGGGCAACAACGTATGTACGCTAGAAAAGATTGATGCTCATTGGAGGCAGAGTGCTGGTGAACGTCCGTGCATCTCTCATCGACGCCGTGCACAAGAATTGAGAATGTCTCCGTCATGTTTGTTAAAAATTATCAAAAAAGATTTGCATTTTTATCCGTGTAAAATTCAATTGATATAAGAGCTACATGAAAATGATCATAAACGGCGGCAAGATTGGAGTGCTCGGGTTTTACAGGTCGGTATAGACGACCACCATTTTTGGCAAAATATCATGAGCGACGAGGCACATTTCGACTTGACTGGCGGCTGGTATGGAATCAGACAGGTACAAATTCACGAATCTTCTTCAGCACGGGGAAAAATATTACAATAATGGATTAAAAAGCTGTTAAAAAAAGTTCTTTAAAAGTCCTCGAAAGGTACGCGGGATCGCATTTCAAGGCTCCACTTTCGTTGATCTTTCTCTACTATTCCTTCCACTTACATTTACAATATAATATTTGCTTGTTCTGTTAGTCTTTCTCCATTCATTCCTTCTAAAGGGTCTTTCAAATAGAGCAGCTTTTTTTTTTAATTCTTGGATAAAACAGATGGCATCGCGAACTTGTCTGGGTCTTGTGACATTTGAGAAGTGTAATGTATGACATTTATAAAAATGGAGTCGTATACAATATAACAACAACGCGTTCAAATTGTCGAATTATTTTATGTATTGTAATCTCCGGAAACGGTGATGTTAATTGCCCACCAAGATCATGCGATCTGACACCGTTGGACTATTTTCTCTGAGGTTACGTGGAAAAGCCAGGTCTATAAGAATGACCCTCGATCATTTCCTGGACGAAATTATTCGCGTTATTGGTGAGCTAGAACCGCAATTATGCCAAAATGTCATCGAAAATTTTGACAAAAGAGTGGACATCTGTGGAGCTGCAAGAGGTGGACATTTGGCGGATATTGTTTTTGTGTTTAAATGTCATACATTATATACTTCAATGGCCAATAAAAAGTTTTTTTGAAATCAAAGCAAATTGTGTGTTTTATTCAAGAATTAAAAAAAATTTAATTAAAAAAACCGCTCAATTAATTAATCTTGCTCAACGCCTTAAGTTCATACTCATTCTTGATCACTTCATTCCTTTTTCTATCATACATTGTCACTCCGTGTATTCTTCTAAGAGTATGCATTTCAACAGCATTTATTTAAGTTTGATATGTGTCCACATTTCACTTGCTTACATCAATGTTGATACTAAAATACTGTTATTGACTATTTATTATAATCTTGGCCAATTTTGATACTGCCAGGTTCGAGTATATATGTTTTAGAACCCCATTAACTTTATTTCCTATTGCTACACTCCGTTCAATATCGATCGTAACTCTTAAGATATCTTATGCACTTTCCACCGCATCGTAATCTCAACAAACACATCTATGTCCAACAACCCCTCATCATCCGTATCAGTCATTCACCCTCATACCTATTTGGTCACCTCCAAAAGCTTCTCACTCTTCGCTCTCCACCTAGTTACTATTTTTTTTTAAATTAGAAGTTACAACATTATAAAAATCGCTACTTAATAAATTTTAAGTAGTTTCACAAAGTTAAAGCATAAATATTTCTTTCTTTTTTTAAGGATGTAACAAAATGTATACACACTTCAAATGACCATAAATACAGTGTTTATTAACACTTGCCTTACTGTGCTAAAAAATCCGCCAGCCACGGTGCTGGACGCTAAGCGTCCATTGAAAAATGTATATTTTAAATCAAAATTATGCAAAATCTGCTAGGTTATTTTTTGTAATTAGCTATAAAAATCATTTTATTATGTATTAAAACGTCGAATAATCAAATGAAATATAAGTCCTGGTCACTCGCTATCCATCACAGGGAGGCAAGTGTTATAAAGTGCATCTAAGAATGAAACTCCAAATTGAAGAAAACAGACCTAGATTTATTTAAGTATCGTAAGTGTTCAAATTTATGGCAATTTTGAATCACAAACATTACGTACCGTTTGTTTTGGTATTTGGGCGCATTCTCTTTCAATGGCTACTCTCTCAATCCATTAGCTGTTCTACCATAATCTACCATAAACTTTATATTTGACGAGTTCCCATAAAAATATCCATTATCCACATTAGGTTTGGGAAGCGCGAGGGGGATTAAATGCTAGATCTATGTACGTCAAATCCATCTGTACAGCAAATGTCCATCAAGATAGACCCTCACATCACAATGTTAGTAAAAAGGTACACCATCTTGCTGCAAATAAAAGTTCTCCCCATCTCAAAGCTCTTCATGAATGCATGATATGACAAATTCGTGCAGCAAGTTTTAGTAAACGGCACTGTATAAACGTATATATATATATATATATATATATATATATATATATATATATATATATATATATATATATATATATATATATATATATATATATATATATATATATATATATATATATATATATATATATATATATATATATATATATATATATATATATATATATATATATATATATATATATATATATATATATATATATATATATATATATATATATATATATATATATATATATATATATATATATATATATATATATATATATATATATATATATATATATATATATATATATATATATATATATATATATATATATATATATATTCTTATGGGATACCGTATATTAGCGCCCTACATTTCAAAATATCTGAACTGCATAAGGGCCCACTACAGTGTGGTGTGATCTCTCCCCTTATTCGATGCAATATGGTGCATGCGACAGATTGGCGTGGATTTATTGCATCTACTATTATATTATGAAAAACCAATTTAATAAAACAGATTAACACGTCCCGTCAGCGTGTAATGTACGGTAGAATCAACACTTTGTATATATTGTAATTATTTTTACAGCGCTGTAGTTTAATGGTTAGCACTCAAGTAAAACAAGCAGCTTCGATTCCCGACTGATTAAGTTTAGGATTGATTTTAATCTTATGTGATCTTGTGTTACACTTGTGGTTTGTCGTCGTTGCTGGACCTCGTAGTCGAGGATCCCTTCGCCACTCCAATGCCAGGTCTTGAGCTGCTCTTCCAAGTCGATCATGTTATCTTCTGTGAGAAAATAGCCTGATCCTAATAGATGCGCACTCCCTACCGCAGATGTCACAGACATGGGGATCTTGCTGAGTCCAGGCAATACTGACGTATGTTCGTAACACGCTGACTGTTTCTCGCACTTCTAGCCATCAGCCCGACAACATATGGCTATCCATCATCCACAGTCATGAGCCACCTACTCCCAGTCCTCAGGTGCCCCGTACAAAGTCAACAACACTCGCAGACTGTCCTAATACCACTTTAACTGCCCACTAACTCTTTGCTTGCCCACTTCTTCGCCGTACAATACGCGTTTTGGGAGCCTATGATCGTTCATGCGTATCACATGTCCTCTCCATCGCCATTTCCCCTTTACAACCATTATCTTCTATAGGTTTACAGTTGGAGCGTTGCTGGACCGAAACATTTGTGACATGATCACTCCAGTGGGTCTGAAGAATTCAACGAAGAAAACGCTGGTGAAACATTTCAAGACTTCGAATGTACAAATAGTGGCCTGTATGAATTACACTTTTCTTGCGTATATTTCTTTATGAAACACGTGCATTCAAATACGTTTGGAGATTTTTTTTATCCACTAAGCACGGATTTCTCCTGTTACACAAAGAGGGTCTGCTTCTAGCGTTAGCTTATTCGTTAGGAAGAATATCAACCAGGATTCTTCTCATACTGCTAGGCGGTGCCGAGGCTATATCTACAGTGTCATTCAGTTGGTTCAATATCTCTATACCACGCGTGACTGTGTGTTTAGCCATGATATTCCTTCTGTAAGTTGGTATGTGGAACAG
The DNA here is from genome assembly GCA_949825065.1 of Odontocerum albicorne. Lineage (NCBI taxonomy): Eukaryota > Metazoa > Arthropoda > Insecta > Trichoptera > Odontoceridae > Odontocerum > Odontocerum albicorne. Next base: position 3,433,740 of record OX463866.1, read on the forward strand.
AGGGTGATTCTTTGCACGGGCATATTTATTAGGTACATACAAACTTAGTGCTTCTATAATCGCGGGACAGTTAAAGCCACCTTGAAAAACCTTAAGTAGGAATATCGCGATAGATTTTGGCCTCCTTGTTTCGAGACTTCTATAGTTACACACCTTGAGAAGATCGACATGGTGAGCATATTTTGGGTAATCCCCCTTTGTTCTGTACCATAGATATCTGAGGATTTTTTTTGTATTTGTTCTATATATATTGTTTTTATAGTTGAGCTGATGAGGAGGCCAAACTGTAGACGCATATTCTAATTAGGCTCCAATTAGATAATCATATAAGTTTCGGAGGATATCGGTACTGTTGAATTCTCTTGATATTCTCATTATTTATCGCTTTAAAGCAATTTCTTCCAAGCAACCAACTTTTAGTTTATAATTTTTATTGATATCCATGGTTATATATTTAAAGTAGCGTATAAAACCCAAATTTGATTAAAAATCTTTTTTTTTTTTATAAACTAGGAGTCACGCATAAATTCTAAGAGCATTATTTTATAAACTAGTTATCACGCATAAATTCTAAGAGCATTATTTTATAAACTAGTTATCACGCATAAATTTTAAGAGCATTATTTTATAAACTAGTTATCACGCATAAATTCTAAGAGCATTATTTTTTAAACAAATTTTAGACCAACTGATCATACGAGTATACCACAATAAAATATCTAAACAAACGCATGATTAAATTTCACACCATCTGAAAAACAAGACACCCCGCGGGCTGAATCCTCTCGCTGACACCTCAATTGAATCGGTTCGGGGTTCGAGAACCGGCTGGGGAGGGTGTTAAGAGTGCCTAAGACAGCGGAACCGCCCGCGGCGAGAAAATAAGCGGGAGTGCGATAGGGAGGTCTCCTCTCGCCCTTGTTGTTTAATGTGTGTAGACAGATTCAATGCCTTCTCCTTCGACGCCTTTCCGCATTTTGTTGAAGTGTTGTGTGCGTAATTAAAAATGACTGCTTTCGCGAGAAGTTTAATAATATTTTCGACGTTTCGCAGTGACAGTTATTTTTCAACGTGTTTTAACGCCGTGTTTTTTTTTTCGTGACATCCATATTATGACACTAGCCATTTTAGAGAAAATCAGAGATGACAGATCTCATCGCCTTTTTCTATCTAGACTAAAAGAGCTCCTAAACTTCTTTTGGCCGCAGACCCCTTTACCAAAAACTTTTAAAACTGTCTCCCCCCTAGTTATTTACTTTACGTACTCAAATTAACCTTTTTACGGCGATGGCTCGAGTATCTTTCGTGTGTCCCACAGGCGGCGGTGTCTTACCTCAATAAATTTTTATTGTATCTACATAAAAAAATGACTCACCATTATCCCGAATCTGATTACTGTGGAACTGTGCGCCGATGCATTTTTTAGCTGATACTATACACACGTAATATTATCCAAATCAAAGCTATAAATATAGTGCGACAATATAAGAAGCAATAATCGAAGAAAACAATAATCCATAAACAATGAAAAAGGCAATTAATTCAATACGCGTACTTACAAAAAAAATATCGACGCAAAATACGTCATATTGATCGGGAGCAATCGTCATTAGAAACATGACCTTCAACACACCCGAACGTGTGGCGCTAATATTTAAAATGCTTTAAATTTCGACGGCCTCGAATCGGTCTGTTTAAATCCTTCTTATGGATCAAGTACTTGAAGTTTTGATGATTTTAAAAGAGATGTCACTAGAGGACACGTTTTGTCTTATATTCAGGTTAAAATTTTTAAAGAAGATTTAATTTTGACTGAGATATCGACACGCAAAGTTAGTGGCCATTTAAATGGCCGCTCGCCAGGACGGCACGTATTATGTATGGGCCAGTTAAGTGGTCCCCCGCCGTGAAAGAGTTAATAAATTTGTACAGTACTCGATATTAAATATTTCACTATGTTAGATATCAAACTTTTCATTTTAATCACTTGTAATTAAGAATTGAAAAATATAAAAGGACTACGGATTGTGCATCGCCATTATCTTATCGATTGTGCATCGCCATTATCCAATATTGAAATCTGCGTTGACGAAAATTAATGCAAAAAATACGAGCAGAGTTTTTTTTTTTATTTTTGACATTTATAAATATAATTTGACATAATTGAAACTATCAACCCCTAATAAAAGCAAATCCACCCTAAGGAGTCGATAACGACCAAATATTAAGAACACAAGCTACAAAACTCTTCCTACCCAGAATAACAATCATCTCTCCTTTCTTCTGTGAAACTTATTAAGATGCTTTTTTATAAATCCATGAACAAACTTATATATGCATGCCTTGCTGTGAATATGTGGTATTACAATGTATGATAAAAACAAGAAATGCTTAAAGACAACGTGAATATGTGGTATTACAATGTATGACCGAGTAAGAAATGATAAAATACAATATGAATATTTGGTATTACAATGTATGATAGAGTAAGAAATGATAAAAGACAATATGAATATGTGGTATAACAATGTATGATAGAAGTAACAAATGCTAAAACCAACGTGAATATGTGGTATAACAATGTATGGCAGAGTAAGAAATGATTAAATACAATATGAATATGTGATATTACAATGTATGATAGAGTAAGAAATGCTAAACGACAATGTGAATATGTGGTATTACAATGTACGACAGAGTAAGAAATGATAAAAGGCAATGTAAATATGTGGTATAAAAATGTATGCTAGAGTAAGAAATGCTAAAAGACAACGTGAATATGTGGTATTACAATGTATGACAAAGTAAGAAATGATAAAAGACAAATTGAATATGTGATATTACAATGTATGATAAAGTAAGAAATGATAAAAGACAATGTAAATATGTGGTATAACAATGTATGATAGAGTAAGAAATGCTAAAATACAACGTGAATATGTGGTATTACAATGTATGACAAAGTAAGAAATGATAAAAGACAATATGAATATGTGGTATTACAATGTATGACCGAGTAAGAAATGATAAAAGACAAATTGAATATGTGATATTACAATGTACGATAAAGTAAGAAATGATTAAAGACAATGTAAATATGTGGTATAACAATGTATGATAGAGTAAGAAGAAATGCTAAAAGACAACGTGAATATGTGGTATAACAATGTACGACAAAGTAAGAAATGATAAAAGACAAATTGAATATGTGATATTACAATGTATAATTAAGTAAGAAATGATAAAAGACAATGTAAATATGTGGTATAACAATGTATGATATAGTAAGAAATGATAAAATACAACGTGAATATGTGGTATTACAATGTATGACAAAGTAAGAAATGATAAAAGACAATATGAATATGTGATATTACAATGTATGACCGAGTAAGAAATGATAAAAGACAAATTCAATATGTGATATTACAATGTATGATAAAGTAAGAAATGATAAAAGACAATGTAAATATGTGGTATAACAATGTATGATATAGTAAGAAATGATAAAATACAACGTAAATATGTGGTATTACAATGTATGACAAAGTAAGGAATGATAAAAGACAAATTAAATATGTGATATTACAATGTATGATAGAGTAAGAAATGCTAAAAAACAACGTGAATATGTGGTATTACAATGTATGACAGAGTAAGAAATGATAAAAGACAATGTAAATATGTGGTATAACAATGTATGATAGAGTAAGAAATGCTAAAATACAACGTGAATATGTGGAATAACAATGTATGACAAAGTAAGAAATGATAAAAGAAAATATGAATATGTAATATTACAATGTATGATAGAGTAAGAAATGCTAAGAGACAACGTGAATATGTGGTATTACAATGTATGACAGAGTAAGAAATGATAAGAGACAATATGAATATGTGGTATAACAATATATGAAAGAGTAAGATATTATAAAAAACAATATAAATATGTGGTATTACAATGTATGAAAGAGTAAGAAATTATAAAAGACAATATGAATTATGTTATATTACAATGTATGATAGAAGTAAGAAATGATTAAAGACAATATTAACATGTGGTATTACAATGTATGAAAGAGTAAGAAATTATAAAAAACAATATGAATATGTGGTATAACAATGTAGAAATGATAAAAGACAATATAAATATGTGGTATTACAATGTATGACAAAATAAGAAATGATAATTACGCCAATTATGATATAAAACGTCAAAACCTGCTAAATATGTATGAACATTTGTTCGTAATAGGCGGTAACTTCACGCTTTTCACTCGAAAAACTGCCATTGACGGCCAAGTTTACGAATGTACGTACAAAATCACGACAGATTTATTATTTGTTCTACGTGTTTTTGTATTTTTCCTCTTAAACCTCTAATTTTGCAAAAATTCAATATTTAGCCTCAATATTTTCAAGTTTGTATGAATTTTATTATTTTTGAGTGCCATAAAACGAAGTTTTCGTACAAAAATGCAAGAATTATAATGAATCAAGACAATTGTGTGATTGAAACGTATTTACGCCAAGTATGATATAAAACGCCAAAACCTGCTATATATGTATGAACATTTGTTAGTAATAGGCGGAAACTTCACACTTTTCACTCAAAAAACTGCCATTGACAGCCAAGTTTACAAATGTATGTACGAAATAACGACAGAATTATTATTTGTTCTGCGTGTTTTCGTATTTTTCTTCCAAACCCTCAAATTTTGCAAAATTTCAATATTTAGCGTCAATATTTTCAGGTTTGAATGAATTTTATTACTTTTGAATACCATAAAACGAATTTTCTGTACAAAAATGCTAGAATTATAATGAATCAAGACAATTGTGTGATTGAAATGTATTTACGCCAATTATGATATAAAACGCCAAAACCTGCTATATATGTATGAACATTTGTTAGTAATAGGCGGAAACTTCACACTTTTCACTCAAAAAACTGCCATTGACAGCCAAGTTTACAAATGTATGTACGAAATAACGACAGAATTATTATTTGTTCTGCGTGTTTTCGTATTTTTCTTCCAAACCCTCAAATTTTGCAAAATTTCAATATTTAGCGTCAATATTTTCAGGTTTGAATGAATTTTATTACTTTTGAATACCATAAAACGAATTTTCTGTACAAAAATGCTAGAATTATAATGAATCAAGACAATTGTGTGATTGAAATGTATTTACGCCAATTATGATATAAAACGCCAAAACCTGCTATATATGTATGAACATTTGTTAGTAATAGGCGGAAACTTCACACTTTTCACTCAAAAAACTGCCATTGACAGCCAAGTTAACAAATGTATGTACGAAATAACGACAGAATTATTATTTGTTCTGCGTGTTTTCGTATTTTTCTTCCAAACCCTCAAATTTTGCAAAATTTCAATATTTAGCGTCAATATTTTCAGGTTTGAATGAATTTTATTACTTTTGAATACCATAAAACGAATTTTCTGTACAAAAATGCTAGAATTATAATGAATCAAGACAATTGTGTGATTGAAATGTATTTACGCCAATTATGATATAAAACGCCAAAACCTGCTATATATGTATGAACATTTGTTAGTAATAGGCGGAAACTTCACACTTTTCACTCAAAAAACTGCCATTGAAAGCCAAGTTTACAAATGTATGTACGAAATAACGACAGAATTGTTATTTGTTCTGCGTGTTTTCGTATTTTTCTTCCAAACCCTCACATTTTGCAAAATTTCAATATTTAGCGTCAATATTTTCAGGTTTGAATGAATTTTATTACTTTTGAATACCATAAAACGAATTTTCTGTACAAAAATGCTAGAATTATAATGAATCAAGACAATTGTGTGATTGAAATGTATTTACGCCAATTATGATATAAAACGCCAAAACCTGCTATATATGTATGAACATTTGTTAGTAATAGGCGGAAACTTCACACTTTTCACTCAAAAAACTGCCATTGACAGCCAAGTTTACAAATGTATGTACGAAATAACGACAGAATTATTATTTGTTCTGCGTGTTTTCGTATTTTTCTTCCAAACCCTCAAATTTTGCAAACTTTCAATATTTAGCGTCAATATTTTCAGGTTTGAATGAATTTTATTACTTTTGAATACCATAAAACGAATTTTCTGTACAAAAATACTAGAATTATAATGAATCAAGACAATTGTGTGATTGAAATGTATTTACGCCAATTATGATATAAAACGCCAAAACCTGCTATATATGTATGAACATTTGTTAGTAATAGGCGGAAACTTCACACTTTTCACTCAAAAAACTGCCATTGACAGCCAAGTTTACAAATGTATGTACGAAATAACGACAGAATTATTATTTGTTCTGCATGTTTTCGTATTTTTCTTCCAAACTCTCAAATTTTGCAAAATTTCAATATTTCTCTCTCCGTGGTTGCAGTCCTAAGACTGGTTTGCAGCAATTTGAACTCTTCTCCTCCATTCCCCCCTGTCCTGTGCGGCTCTTTTTAAATCTGTATATGTTGAGCAGCGCACGTCCACCAACAGGTCCTCCAGGTACTCTCGGCGTGGGCGTCCCCTAGAGTTTGTCCCCTCGGTCATACCCTCCATTATGGCATGCAAGAGGCCCTCTTGTCGTATTATATGACCGATCCATCTTGCACGCCTTTCGGACAGGATCCTGAGCAGGTGCCTTCCTCCTTCGATTCGTTGGAGGACCTCTTCATTTGTGATGCGGTCTCTCCAGGAAATTCCTAATAGTCTTCTATAGGACCACATCTCAAAAGCCTCTAGTCTTCGTCTATCTCTTTCGGATAGGCACCATGTCTCGCAGCCGTACATCAAGATACTCCATACATAGGTCTTGATGAGGAGTATTCTCAGTTTAAGGCCTATATTATTTGATTCTATTATTTTCGACCTTTTATTAAATGCAAGTCTAGCCTGATGTATACGGCTGTCGACCTCGCTCTTGGACCGACCGTCCCATGTTATTTTGCTCCCGAGGTAGACAAACTCCTTGGTGTTCTTTAGTGGTTTACCCGACATCACTATTCTCATCTGGTGCTGCGCTCGGCCTACAGTCAGCAGCTTTGTTTTGTCTTTATTTATCTTCATACTGTAGTTATTTTGAAGAATGCTTTCCATAGTTGTTAAGGCCTCTTGTAGTTCAATATTTAGCGTTAATATTTTCAGGTTTGTATGAATTTTATTACTTTTGAATACCATAAAACGAATTTTCCGTACAAAAATGCTAGAATTATAATGAATCAAGACAATTGTGTGATTGAAATGTATTTACGCCAATTATGATATAAAACGCCAAAACCTGCTAGATATGTATGAACATTTGTTAGTAATAGGCGGAAACTTCACACTTTTCACTCGAAAAACTGCCATTGACGGCCAAGTTTACGAACGTATGTACAAAATCACCATTGAATTATTTTATTTGTTCTACGTGTTTTCGTATTTTTTCTCCTAAACCTCAAATTTTGCAAATAATGTTTTGCGTCAATATTTTCCATTTTGTATGAATTTTATTACTTTTAAATACCATAAAACGAATTTTTCGTACAAAAATGCTAGAATTATCATGAATGTGTGATTAAAACGTATACGCAACAATTATTATATCAAATCTCAAAACCTGCTAAATATATGAACATTTGTTAGTAATAGGCGGAAACTTCACACTTTTCTCTCGAAAAACTGCCATTGACGGCCAAGTTTACGAACTTACGTACAAAATCACTACAGAATTATTATTTGTTGTATGTGTATTCGTATTTTTCCTCCCAAACCTTAAATTTTGCAATATTTCAATATTTTGGTATTTCGTATGAATTTTATAACTTTTGAATACCATAAAACGAATTTTGGGTACAAAAATGCTAGAATTATCATGAATGTGTGATTAAAACGTATATGCAGCAATTATTATATAAAACGCCATAATCTGCTAAATATGTGAACATTTCTTAGTAATAGGCGGAAACTTCACACTTTTCACTCAAAAAAACTGCCATTGACGGCTAAGTTTACGAATTTACGTACAAAATCACGACAGAACTATTATTTGTTCTACGTGTTTTCGTATTTTTCCTCCAAAACCTCAAATTTTGCAAAATTTCAATATTTTCAGGTTTGTATGAATTTTATTACTTTTGAATACCATAAAACGAATTTTCCGTACAAAAATGCTAGAATTATAATGAATCAAGACAATTGTGTGATTGAAATGTATTTACGCCAATTATGATATAATACGTCAAAAGCTGCTAAATATTTTATGAGCATTTCTTAGTAATATGCGAAAACTTCACACTTTTCTCTCGAAAAACTGCAATTGACGGCCAAGTTTACGAACGTACGTACAAAATCACGACAGAATTTTTATTTGTTATACGCGCTTTCGTATTTTTCCTCCCAAACCTTAAATTTTGCATAATTTCATTATTTTGCGTCGATATTTTCCATTTCGTAGGAATTTTATTACTTTTGAATACCATAAAACGAATTTTGCTTACAAAAATGCTAGAATTATCATGAATGTGTGATCAAAACGTATATGCAGCAATTATTATATAAAACCTCAAAACCTGCTAAATATGTGAACATTTATTAGTAATAGGCGGAAACTTCACACTTTTCACTCGAAAAACTTCCATTGACGGCCAAGTTTACGCATGTATGTACAAAAACACGACAGAATTATGATTTGTTCTACGTGTTTTCGTATTTTGCCTCCCAAACCTCAAATTTTGCACAATTTCAGTATTTAAAGTCAATATTTTCCATTTCGTATGAATTTTATTACTTTTGAATGCCATAAAACGAAATTTCCGTACAAAAATGCAAGAATTATAATGAATCAAGACAATTGTGTGATTAAAACGTATTTACGCCAAGTATGATATAAAACGTTAAAAACCTGCTAGATATGTATGAACATTTGTTAGTAATAGGCGGAAACTTCACACTTTTCACTCGAAAAACTGCCATTGACGGCCAAGTTTACGCATGTATGTACAAAATCACTACAGAATTATTATTTGTTGTATGTGTATTCGTATTTTTCCTCCCAAACCTTAAATTTTGCAATATTTCAATATTTTGGTATTTCGTATGAATTTTATAACTTTTGAATACCATAAAACGAATTTTCCGTACAAAAATGCTAGAATTATAATGAATCAAGACAATTGTGTGATTGAAATGTATTTACGCCAATTATGATATAAAACGCCAAAACCTGCTATATATGTATGAACATTTGTTAGTAATAGGCGGAAACTTCACACTTTTCTCTCGAAAAACTGCCATTGACGGCCAAGTTTACGAACGTACGTACAAAATCACGACAGAATTTTTATTTGTTATACGTGTTTTCGTATTTTTCCTCCCAAACCTTAAATTTTGCAATATTTCAATATTTTGGTATTTCGTATGAATTTTATAACTTTTGAATACCATAAAACGAATTTTGGGTACAAAAATGCTAGAATTATCATGAATGTGTGATTAAAACGTATATGCAGCAATTATTATATAAAACCTCAAAACCTGCTAAATATGTGAACATTTATTAGTAATAGGCGGAAACTTCACACTTTTCACTCGAAAAACTGCCATTTACGGCCAAGTTTACGAATGTACGTACAAAACCACGACAGAATTATTATTTGTTCTACGCGTTTTCGTATTTTTCCTCCCAAACCTCAAATTTTGCAGAATTTCAATATTTTGCGTCAAAATTTTCAATTTTGTATGAATTTTATTACTTTTAAATACCATAAAACACTTTTTCCGTACAAAAATGCTAGAATTATAATGAATCAAGACAAATGTGTGATTGAAACTTATTAACGCCAATTATGATATAAATCGTCAAAAGCTGCTAAATATGTATGAACATTTGTTAGTAACAGGCGGAAACTTCACACTTTTCACTCGAAAAACTGCCATTGACGGCCAAGTTTACGAACATGTGTACAAAATCACGACAGAATTATTATTTGTTCTACGTGTTTTCATATTTTTCGTCCCAAACCTCTAATTTTGCGAAATTTCAATATTTTGCGTCAATATTTTCCAAATTGAATGATTGAGGAAAAGATATTTGTTTAAAATACATTTTTAAACGCGTAAATTGAATTGTTGCCAAAAAATATATTCAACTAATGGACACTAATCGTGAAAATTATCAAACGTATTCCGTCTTTCAAATGGCTCATCCCGAAATAGTTAAATACAAAACATATTAAATGTTATAAAATCTACCGTAGCGAATGGCGTCTGAAAGCGCCGTGTCACCAAACATACGACTCCGTAGCGAATCTCCCTAGGGCAGTGGCACGAGCCGAACGACACAGAAAGGGTTGCAAGTTTCATTCCCGGGATCAAGATCAGGGCTGCTCTTAAATAACGTAACGCCACATTTATAAAATAAAATGCTAAAATTTTTGTTTTGTAACTCGACAGACTGTGGAAAATACTAGTAAATTGGCAATCTCATCAAGATGAACAGATTATGGAAGAGTTACGAGGAATATTAAACAGTGCTACGCGATAGGAAGCAAAGTTAATGGGACACTAAAACATATATGTATACTCGAACCGGATAGTATCAAAATATGCTAAGAAATTAATAGTCCACAATAGTATTTAGGTATGGGAGTGAAACGTGGACGTATAGGAGAGAAACGTGGACGTGAAAAAATACTGAGGAAAGTAAAATAATAAATGCGTGCATTGAAAAGAATATGTGGTGTGACAATGTATGGCAGTATACAGAATGAAGTGGTTAGGGATGGATGTGGACTTAAGGGTGTAGATCTTCATCTAAAGCGCGCCCAAACCATCTCAACGTACTTTTCTTCAAAAGTACGCTGAAATTGTTTGGGCATGTGGAACGAATGAATGAAAAAAGACTTATTAAATAGACATATAGTGAAAATGTGAGTGGAAGGCGTGTAAGAGGAAGACAAGGAAGTATGGAAAGATATTTCTGAAGGAAAGAGACGTAGAAAGTCAAAGATCTCGTAGAAGTTGTATTGATGTAAATGAGACTGGATGTGTGTGTCAAGATATGAAAGTGTGGCGTTCTGTTATATCTGCCTACCCCGACAGGGAAATGGTGTTATGCTATGTTTGTAGTAAGCTTAACACTTACGCAAACTATTCCATGTCACGGCGCCAATGGAATAGTTTGCATAAGTGTTTATCTAACTCGAAACATACATACATGCAAACATGGAGTCTTGTTTGTGCTCCCCTGATGATAAGGAGAAAGCCTCGAAACCGGTATGGTTATAACGTTACAAAAAGTGGAATAAACAGTGTTTGATTAAAACAAATTACAATTTATGCAAATTATTCCATGGCATGGCACCAAGTCGTGCCGTAATACCCCCCTGTTTTATTCAAGTATTGCTTCTTTCAGAAGGAATATCTCTCAGACACAATTTTTCTCGAAACATTAAATTTATTTATTGGAAGATATTGCAATATGGCCGTAAAACCGCCAGGTTGTAAAGGGTCTTTCAAATTGAGCGTTTTTTATAATTCTTGGATAAAACACAGATGGCGTCGCGAACTTGCCTGGGTTTTGTGACATTTGAGAAGTGTAATGTATGCCATTTATAAAAATGGAGTCGTATACAATAAAATTGTTGAAATATTTTATGTATTGTAATCTCCGGAAACGGTGATGTTAATTGGCCACCAAGATCATGTGATCTGACACCGTTGGACTATTTTCTCTGGGATTACGTGAAAAGCCAGGTCTATAAGAATGACCCCCGATCAATTCCTGAGCTGAAGGACGAAATTATTCGCGTTATTGGTGAGTTAGAACCTCAATTATGCCAGAATGTCATCGAAAATTTTGACAAAAGAGTGGACATCTGTGGAACTGCAAGAAGTGGACATTTGGCGCATATTGTTTTATTGTGTTTGAATGTCATCAATTATACTTCAATGATCAATAAAAAGTTTTTTGAAATCAATGCAAACTGAGTGTTTTATTCAAGAATTAAAAAACATTGAATTAAAAAAACACTCAATTTGAAAGGCACTTTACTTATGTCAATTTGTGAAAGTAAATAAATGTACATTTTAAATTTGTATCAAATTTATTTTATTTGTTTTAAAGCATATTATGCCGCCCCATATTATATGAACGCGCTATTATTACAATACATTGTGACTGAGAACGGCCCTGATCCCTCGAACTCTAATATGAGGACGAACAATCCTGTCGCAGCGTTGCTAATCTGTGTTGTGACGTTCTCGCTTTATCGCTATTGTGTTGAAAATGTATGATATTTCATGATATTAGATTCGTATATGACATTAAATTTAATTTGATCTTTAGCGAAATAGGGTGGTTAAAATGTATTTATTTATTAATACTTGATTGTATAACAATCTAGGTATTTTTGCCAGAAAGTAATTTCTTCCAACCAACTAGACAAAATTCAATAAATGAATAATGCTTGTCCGATATTTTACTTTTAACGAATTACCCAATCTCTCGCCCCGTTTGTAGGGCGTATATATTTATATTTTCTAATTAAATAAAGATTATTGGTATTAATATTATTACATTATTATTAATTATTGTTATTATTATTCATTATTCTTATTATTCTTATTATTATTGTTGTTATTATTGATTATTGTTATTATTGTTATTATTAACTATTGTTATTATTATTGTTATTATTATTAATTATTATTATTATTATTATTATTAATTATTGTTATTATTATTAGTGTTATTATTGTCATTATGATTAAATATTGTTAATATTATTTTAATTATTATTCTTATTATTATTAATTACTGTTATTATTATTCATTATTCTTGTTATTCTTATTTTTATTATTAGTATTATTGTTTTTATTAATTATTTTTATTATTATTATTTTTATTATTAACTATTGTTATTATTATTATTATTGTTATTATTATTTATTATTATTATTATTAATTATTAATATTAATATTATTATTATTGTTATGATTATTAATTATTGTTATTATTATTATTATTATTGTCATTATTATTAAATAATGTTATTATTATTATTATTGTTATTATTATTAATTATTGTTATTATTATTATTATTATTGTCATTATTATTAAATATTTTTATTATTATTATTTTTGTTATTAATTATTGATATTATTATTAAATTAATGTTATTATTATTAATTATTATTATCATTAGTAATTATTATTATTATTAATTATTGATAGTATATTATTAATAATTTTTTTTAATATTATTACATTATTGTTATTTGTTATTATTATTATTAAATTATTGCAGCACACTCATCATTTTATTACCAAAAGTGAAGACAGTGCGACATCTGTTATTACGAATCATAACTATCTAAATTATTATCTAATATAATCTGCTATTTAGGTGACAGCTGTTTTTAAATTAACATTTCTTTTCACTTTGGGTGAACATACATAAATAATAATACATAAACATTACACCATCACGCTGTTTCTCTGCTAAAAGGCAGAGAAGACAAAGCACCAGACTTTCCTATCACCATACATATAGTTCGCCTCTTCCACATTCGTACACCTACTCATACAGCTCCTACGATTTATCTTTCAAAACATCATTCTTTGATTGGTCTTCCTCTATATTCTTGCATTCCTCTCACATTTGTACTACACATATGTTATGTTTATCTTTCTTAATTCATTCGATCCACGCGCCCAAACCATCTCTAAGTGCCCTCCCTCATCTTATTCAACACATTAGCCTTAATTTCACATTTGGTCATCACTAATCACTTCGTTATCTATTGTGCCATACATTGTTACTCCGCGTATTCTTCTCAGTGTACATTACATTCTACAACATTTATTCGGCTCCTTTCATTATTTTCCATGACCAAAGTGGCACTAAAGTTGATACTAAAATACTGTTACCGACAACCATCTTAGCAGACGTGGATACTGTACGGTTCGAGTATGTTTTAGTGCCCCATCGACTTGGTTTCCTATCGCAGAATACCGTTCGATATCCTTCATAACTCTTCCTTCATCTGCTTATTTTTCAGAAATTACCGATTTACACGTGTTTTCCATAGTCTGTCGAGTTATAAAAGTAGGTTGATTGCAGAGTTGATAAAGTATTGAATTTGTTCTGTACTTATTTTCGAATTAATATCGCATTGATATGGTGAGATGCGGGCAGCTGACTGGGGACTACCCAGTACCATGTGATCAACTGTGTATATTATTATAATTATTTTTATCATTTTAACAGGTGTTCCTACTTACTTAGACATGTGTATTGTTTTAATGTTGTGTTGAAGTGCCTTTTTATTTGGCTTTGTCGAAAAGCATTTTTTTATTTAATAAAGTAATCTATAGTTCATACATTTGCCATAGACTACACCTAGAAACAAATTTATAACTTAAAATTAATCTAATGTCTATATTATTACTATAAGCTAACTCAATTTCAATTTCCTGTATGTAATTTTTAATAGTTAAAACCTACATACTAAATTATAACTAGATAACAATTCTTACAACTAATTATTAAGTAAGGACATGCTAATACTGTAGGTGGACTAGTCAGGCAACAGATGATGCTTCGGGAACCTGCACTTATAACGGAAAGGTAGGTCGGACTTACTTTCGTAGGCCCTGATTAAGTCAAATTGTTATAAATTATTTGTTGTAATTTTAAAATTATTTTGTAAATATTGTAAATAAAGCACCAATAACTTCTTTTTTAACAATTTTGTAAGGTACATTGTACCATCGATGTATAATTATAGAAAATACAAGGGTAGTCCCAAAATTACCCGATCTAACAAAGAAAACACAAAAAATTTGGGCAAAAATATTTTTATTTCTAAACATAGTCTCCTTTCAGCTCGACACACTTTTCCCAGCGATGTTCAATAGCTTCGATACCCTGTTTATAGTGAGAACCGTCGAGCGCCTCAAAATAGCCATCAACCGCAGATTCCACCTCTTCATTGTTGGCAAATCTTTTACCACCGAGCCATTTTTTCAAGTTTGGAAAAAGAAAATAATCCGAGGGGGCTAAATCTGGCGAATAGGGTGCGTGAGGAAGCAATTTTAACTATAATTCATTGATTTTGACCACCGCGATAACGGATGTGTGAACTGGTGCATTGTCTTGATGAAACAACACTTTCTTTTTCGCCAAATGCGGCCGTTTTTTCTTGATTTCATCACTCAAACGCTGCAATAAGTTCGCATAATACTCGCCGTCGGTCATCCACTACCATTTTGTGGATTTTCTTTGCCATTTCTGGCGTAGTCATCTCATTTGGTCGACCACTGCGATTTTCGTCTTGGTAGCTCGTACGGCCTCGTTTAAACTCTGCCACCCAATATTTTACTGTTGTAAACGAAGGAGCAGACTCCCCCAGAATAGAATCTAGTTCGACTTTGATATTGGTTGGACTTAGACCTTTCAAATGAAAGTATTGTATCACATAACGATGACCAATTTTTTCCATGTTTACAAATTCACCGAGAGCGTTCACTATTGATGGCTGCCAAACAAATACTAAACAACGTAGCGTCTTAAAACTTGAAACTTAAGCTTTATAAGTTTAGTACTTTCTACCATACTCATTTTTTAAAGCAACAACCGCCATCTATACGTCAAGTCGGGTACTTCTGGGACCACCCTCGTACTTCCTTAATATGAGAAATTGTTCTAACCCTTCATTACTCACATATATGATATATGTATCGTATTCCAGATAGATCTAGATAATTAATATTGTTAATTCCTGTAACCCTGTAGTTAATTTTTAACTAATGGGTTATTTCATATTCATCCCCATAAAAATTACAGTATTCTTTCGTAGCAATTTCTCAACCCCCTAATATGAATCGCATTGTGGCGATTATCTACGGAAATAAATATTTTAAATTTTCAAGGGACAGTTACTTTTTTTATAAATTAAACATACTCCATTTATTTTCTATACAAAAATACTGACAATCTGGTTTGATACGATATGGTCAGCCCTTTTAAATGAGTTGAGATAATTGTTTAAAAAAAGGGCTTTTTCCTTGACGCCTTATCTTGAGAATGAACTCTCTTTAGATATGTTAATACAGTGTCTTTCTCTCAGATTAAATTGCATGTTACCACTAAATTCCAAAAGTTTTCATTATGAACAACTTAGAACTTCTATAAAGAGATGTAATAGAGTAGAATAGAATAGAGCACACAACCTTTATCTATTGCATGGTTAGATGATTTTATAGTCAAGAGTCTTGTTTGTGCTACCCTGATGATGAGTTGAAAGTCTTGAAAATGGTAGGGTTATACCGTTAAAAAAAGTGGAATAAACAGTGTTTGATAAAACAAATAACAATGTATTTGAACCTCCACAATTTGAATGCCTTTGCTATAAATAATATATAAAATTTAATACCTTAACCCTCAGTACTAAATTAACTAGAGCCGATCGAAGACGTGTTGTATCGTTATACTCTGAAATGTTAAAAAAATTATATCACGCTGTTATCAGTTCAGATACTAAACCACGTTTAGATGCTGTCTACGTAGAATCTTCCCCGTCATATCTCACAATGAAAGATTAGACTAAACAGTTTCACTTAGGCAGATAATCTATTGAAGATGACCCTCGTCAAGGTAGACCTGAAGAAGCACGCACTCCAAAAGTGTGTCAGAAAGTGTCACGAGGCGTGAGATTATTCCACGATAATACACCTGGTGCACACTTATATTACTGCATAGGCGGCCATTCAACACTCTGATTTCCAAGAATTTAATCACCCATCCCATTCCAACTTGGTTACTTTAGTTCGGAAATTCTAGGATGAGTCCTGTGACAGCTCACAAATTTGCCCCAATACAACCTTGTAACGACGTTCAGTAATTTTAATTATTTTATCAACTTTAATATAAGCCTCAATTCTAATAAATAGCAAGTTATTTAGGTAAATACATTCCATAAGGTTGTATTGGGGCAAATGTGTGAGCTGTCACAGGACTCATCCTAGAATTTCCGAACTATATTGATTATTTTTAATTTTAAAACTGAAATCGTTTTGTAGATAACCACAGTTTCCTCTACCACGCTTTTCACAAACAATGGCACTTTCCGTTAGTTTTTTTAGCCTTTCTTCACTTCTTTCCGTATTATGTCATGCATTGCCCCTCCATTTATTCTTCACGATGCACGCATTTCCACAGCATTTATTCGTCTCTTTTCAATATTTTCCCCCGTCCCCTATTAATTCCCATACATCAAATATGGTACTAAAATGTATTTATTTATTTAATTAACGACACAACAGTGTCTTTATATACAAATGAACATGTGACAGGTTATACAAGTACTTAAAATTATTGACAAATAATACAAAACTTTATCTTAAACTAACATGAAGATACAAAAAGCAGTAGTAACAATAAATTACAGTCATTATTTTAAAATTATTTAATAATTATATGTATATTTAAGTTCAATATATGTTATGTATGTATACCACAAAATATTACCAAACTTCACCAAGCAGACTTACGTAATTGTCCAAGACTTATTTTATAGAGGTAAAGAACTCTGATTTGTTTTTAGTGGAATAACGCATACATAGAACAAATATTGGATTTTTGAGAATTTTGTGGGAATTTTACGGATAGATATTGAGATATAGAAAACACATGGCCTCATTAGTAGAACGAGATGCAAGTTGCTTTGCAGAATTAAAACCTTCCTACATGTTGATGCAGGGTTACTCAACTCCAGAGGCAAAGTATTGTCCTTAATGTTTTGTTTATATTACGTTATTTATATGAATAAAGGAGAGCACAAAGTTAGTAGCTATTTCCAAAAATACAGCAGAGTGCTTTCATTTTAGCATATTTAATACCATCTGATTCCCTTTTAGTGATCTATTGATCTCGTTTCCTATCACTACACGCCATTCGATATCCCTCGTTACCCATCAATCATCTGAGGAAATACTACCAAAATCGCAGAATTCCTCAGCGTGCTCCAATGTTTACTCATCCATCACCATGAATTTGGAAGCATATTTACATGGTCTTGTGGCATGGTCATCATCTACCTCTAAGTGTTAAAGATATGGATGGCGTGTGCAGGTTTAGGAACCACTTGAAGACAACCCCTTTTAGGAGATTTTATCTTAATTTATATGAACAATAGACATACATGATACACTAAAGTCGAATATGTTACTATCACATATAGAAAGATTTCATTGTATACTCCAGAAAGTCTAGGATGAACCGCGTGACATTTAAAACGTCATGTCACAAAGGGATGGGGTAAAATCGTTTTTTTTTACAAATCGAATAGTTTTTTTATAAATCGAACAATTGTTTTTGTCTAAACTGACGTTTTAATTCCTAATTTTCATTATACTGACTTTCTAATGTATTGTATGATTTTGTATCTTTAAATAGGTCAAATATCTTTAAATAGTATTAATCCACTATGGATTAATACTAATTACGATTTATGTATTTAAAAAAAATCGTAAATCCAATTATCGAATACCCCATCCCTAGCCAATGCAGACTAACGTAGTGACTTTTGACAAACGTCATCAAATATAATTTGATTTTAACAAATTGCCACTTTTTGCTAATTTGTGACAAGATGTATTAATTTGTCATTATTGTTAGTTTTATGTAATGTATTTACCTAAATAACTTGCTATTTATTAGAATCGAGGCTTATATTAAAGTTGATAAAATAATTAAAATTACTGAACGTCGTTACAAGGTTGTATTGGGGCAAATTCGTGAGCTGTCATACGACTCACCCTTGATTTTCCGAACTATAGTTCGTTTTCCTGCGGTAAATTTATTCTGATTTTCTTATAAAATATGTTTTTTTTTCGACATATGCAGATGCGGGAAGAACTTAATTTAATGGTCACTTCCACAACCTATCTATAATTACACTATACTTGTGTGGGAACCACGGTCGTCGCTGAATATTGTCAACACATACGGTCAACGACCGACGAAACGACCTTTGGATATGTCCAAAGATCACATACCAAAACATTAACGCGGCTGGACATCGCGCCGTTTCCGTAAACAAATTGTTTACCCACAATACTATTTACGATACATTCCACAGTAGAAAGAGAACGCATCACGCTGTCTCGCCGATCCCGCAAACAAATTGTTTACCCACAATACTATTTGTGATGTCTGCAATACTGCAATCGACCATTTCGGCACGCACAGAAGCGAGATAAAAATATATCGCGGGCGCACTCCCGCGCCCATTCTGTAATGTATAAATACCCACTTACCGATAAATAAAACATTCATTCACTCTCTCCTTCCGCATTGCTAATTGACGTATTTTATTTAAATACCAAACAATCAAAATCATCATCACGTCCCACTAAAACATACCGCTAAACTTGTATAAATAATATTTATTTTGTAATATTTTTAATGTCAATAAAACTGGGTTCGAATTACGAGTTAGAGCGTCCTTAAGAACAGTTTGCTCTCTAAACAGCGCTGTACAAATTGTCCTCTATTATTATTATTATGATCTTAAAAAGATCACATTGTTGAAATCCAGAAAGGGTTGCATGAATGCAGAGCGAGAAAGGTGCTTGAGGGTGACGAAGAATGTGCACGAATAAGGAATGGGAGGGGTTGGTGAGGGTGATGGGGGTGTTGGTAGGTAGAGAAGGGAGCCTGGTCCGCTAGGGGGAGGTCTGCGGATGACGCCAGGAATAATGGACGGGATCTTAATGCATGGCCGGGGCGAGCAACGACTGTTCTGCGTCGCCATGGAAGTAGAGTGGAAATTTTTTTAAATAAATTATTAACATTTTTTTCTTGACCATTAAAAAATTTGTCATAATAGATTTTTCAGTATATTGTGTGATTATATTTATTTATCAATAAATAATACATTGGACCTTATAATATTAATTAAAAAAAAAAAAACTTAAATAAAAAACCGGCAGAGTAAGGGCAAAGAATGTGTGGTTGGATCAAGAGTACTATATTTTGAAAGAAATAAATGTAAAAAGTCGTAGGAATCGTAGAAGCTGTATAAGAATGTGTATGAATGTAGGAGAGGCGAAAGATTTGTGTCACAATAGGAAATTCCTCCGTGGCCTGGTGCTAAGGCACTTGTATGCCGATCCGGAGGTTGCGGGTTCGATTCCCGCTGGAACCCAATTTTTTTTAAATAGGATTCCAGTCTGCTTAACACTTAGGGCCTATTAAAAGATCTTTCTGGTTGGTTGGAAGAGATTGCCACATGGCAATAAACTCGCCTGGTTAAAAAAAAAGTCTGGCACTCTCTCCTTTCTTGCTACCCCGATAGGGTTACGGCGTGTTGGTATATGGGTATATAAAAAAAACGTAACAGAAGACGAAATATAAAAAAAATTATTTTAAACAATAAAAATAAGAAAAAATCGTGACAAAAAAATCAAACTATATGAGTTTCCAGCAATACATGGGTCGTCCAAAGGATGAAAGGCTGCACTGCACCAAACTGGACGTGACTCGAGACATCGATGTGAAAGGTGGAATACAGATGAATACAAACAAAAATCAACATGTACATATGTCAACACGTGCGCAACTATAAGTCAAAATAGTTTCAACAACACTCGATAACAACACTAAACAGATTTTGCAAAAAAATAATAAATTGAATGTAAGGATAAGAAGGTGATAGCATCTGAAACATAAATGGTAAGAAAACCGCAGATAACTTACGAGTACCAAAGGTAGAGGAACTACAAAGATAACTTGGTAGATCTTTTGCTAGCACTACAATGTCATAAGCATACAGTTTGTAGTCCATTTGACATTTTGATGCGACCCAATGACTGTATGTTATATACATGAATCTATATAAATCAGGATCGGCAAACGTTTTTTTAACGGCCGAAATAGTAAATATATTAGACTCTGTGGGTCAAGATGTACCCTCGAGGGGGTTTACTAAAATAAGACTACTTAAATAAAAAGAAGAAAACAAAGTTTGAAAACAAAATGTAACGCAATTATAATAACTGTTTGGCGTCACAGCAGAGGCCACTAAATGCAAAGCTATAGGAGCACCACATACGGTCGTATCTCGCGACTCCTCAACTCGGCGATCGGCCGTTCCGTTATAGCGCGTACTTTGAAGTATTAAAGAATTGGAAATTTTAAAATTAATTCTTCGCTGGTGGGCCGTTCAAAAAGAGGCGGCGGGATTTGGCCCACAGACGACCGTAGTTGCGAGCTCCTGATATAAATATTTGATGATAGAGTTATGTTAGTGTTAGAATAGGTTAGTCTAGACACGTAGCTCAACTACCTGATCATAGACTCTTAAGATATGTCCCCTTTGGTGAGCTGACGAAGGGCAGAAAGGGTGGTCAGAGTAAGAGATATAAGGACTTACTGCATGAGGTGCTTCAAAACATTAATGCTCAGCATAACTGGAAGCAAACAACAGCAGATAGAGCCAAATGGCGTGGAACTGTTGCAAGTTATAAGGGATCCAATGGAGAAAGATGACGCAGACAAGCTGCTGCAAGTACTAAAGCTCCTTGCCCTATATGCAACAGGATATCCCTATCACAAATTGGCTTAGATAGTCATCTCTAGAGTCACCAACGTCAAATACCCTGATTGTATCGGACGTATGCGTCACCTTAAACATATGATTTATTTGTTGTTTATAGTTAAGGCATTAACGTTGTGGAGGTTTAAAGACATTGCAATTTATTTTTATCAAACACTGTTTATTCCACTTTTGTGTGACGATATAACCCTACCGGTTTCAAGGCTTTCACCTCATCTTCAGGGGAGCGCAAACAAGACTAAATGCTGTTCGAACTGGTACCGGTTGGAAGCTGGGGGGTGAGGGGGGCACGGGACAATTTCGGCCAAGAGCGGAGCGATTTTTGGGAAATAACTGTTCAACAGATGTTCCGATCGGTGTACTGACTTAGAAATTTCTAGGGCCTCTAATCTGTCCAATTTATTTCCGTTACCACTGATATGTAAGAATTTGGCATCATCGATAGAAAAAGTATGATTCTCACGGTGACAATGATTAGCCATTTCAGAATAAATTAGAGGATTTGTTATCGGTACCAGTTCGAACAGCATTTAGTCTTGTTTGCGCTCCCCTGAAGATGAGGTGAAAGCCTTGAAACCGGTAGGGTTATACCGTCACAAAAAAGGGGAATAAACAGTGTTTGATAAAAATAAATTACAATATGATTTATTTGTTTTATGTTTACATGTATAAATTCTTGGTTATATTTTGATGTTTTGTATGTATAATTTTTATGTTTGTTGAGGTCCGTGCTGTATCACGGCCGTAACTGAAATGTTCCTTATGCGCGGCCATCGCGCGAGTCAGTATCAAAAGTCGGACGGCCCATGCATGCAAAAACGTGTGAGAAATGTGATATTTCGCAAGTCATAACGGCATACACGGGCGAAAACAGGCACTTGCGATGAACGATTGGCCGCACATAAGGATCGCCAAAAGTAAAAAAATACATTCTCAGTTCACTCCAGTCTACTGCCTTTTACTTGCGACCATCTAATTTTTTTTTTTAAATTTATTTCACCTGGCGTGTTTATTGCCATGTGGCAATCTCTTCGAACCAACCAGAAATATGTTTTAATGAGCCCTAAGTGAAAACCAGACTAGAATTCCATTTAAAAAATCTGGATTCCAGCGGGGATCGAACCCGCAACCTCATGGTAAGACGGACAAGCGTCTTACCACCAGGCCACGGAGGTCGCCATCTACTACCTGCTAAAGAGGAATCTCTTCACCCTTCTACTTTTCACCGGAAAGCATCAAGTGAACTGAAGTCTCCAAGCATTGAACATCTTATCCACTTATTTCTACAATCTTTGTACTGGTTCCGTACACTGATCACCCGGTACTTTGTATTGTGCCTTCTATTATACTCATCACAGGTTATGGTAATTCATTAGTATGAGTGTATGGTGGGAAATTCATATTTTCTTGAATCTGATAAATTCCACGAACCGCCCTTAGTGGTTCTCGCGAATCATTGACGTTATAAGGGATGAGGGGGGGAGGAGGAGTACCAAGAAGTTGCAGAGGGTGGACAAGAAGGGGATGAAGAGAGAAAGAGATAGAAGTAAACTGAGGTGGCAATAATCCTTACATTCATAACACTACATTTCTTAATCGGGCGACAGGCAGTCGGTTGTGATAACAGATGGTAAGGAAAAATGCACAATCACTGTGAAAAGGAGACAAACGGGATTGAAAAAACTATCGACAAATTGATCATTTTATATTTACCTATTTTTTATTATTTTTCTTATACTCTCGTGTTGTTTCTCTCTTATTGTCTTATTTTATTGTCTTATCTCTCGTGTTGTTTCTCTCTTATTGTCTTATTTTTTATTTTTCTTATACTCTCGTGTTGTTTCTCTCTTATTGTGTTGTTTCTCTCTTATTGTCTTATCGACAAGTTGATCATTTTATATTTACCTATTTTTTATTATTTTTCTTATACTCTCGTGTTGTTTCTCTCTTATTGTCTTATCTCTCGTGTTGTTTGTCGTTATTGTCTTATTTCTCGTGTTGTTTCTCTCTTATTGTCTTATTTTTTATTATTTTTCTTATACTCTCGTATTGTTTCTCTCTTATTGTCTTATTTTAAGGTTTCTTTTCTGTGATAGAGCCTTATAAAAACCCTGAAAAACCTTCCCCAATCCTCGCTGGAATTAATATACATATATTTATTTATTAAATATTTAAAATTGTTTATTTATTAATTCAATAACAATTGTTCTAAAAAATAAACTTCAAATGAAACAAACTTTAAAACACATCACATAGCAAAACATAAAAATGAACAATTTATTTTATTTTATTACAACGTGCCGTATTTTATCGACCATTATAAAAGGTTACACGAATTATACTAAAATTAGAATTTTGAGTGCACATGAATATAAATACAACTTGTCACTAAAATTATAAACATATACATGACTCGTACACAAAATAAGTATTGAAATGCAGCACACCTAAGACAGGTCACGGCTCAGGCAATCAAAGGCCTTAACATACAAAAATAAAGAAAACAATAGACTTAGAAAATAATAAAAATATTCATACGCACAATTAATCCTCTCCAAACGTATGCAAATTTTCTGCAGTTTTCTTACCAAATATAATGGTTTGTTTTAGATGCACTTCCATGCTAATGATCGCCGGATTGAGCCCCGTACTGCGCTATTTCACTCGAATGACACACGCATTTTTTCCGTCAAGTATTTGGGAGATATAACATGTTAATAATACCAATGAATTCGGCCATATATATATTATTTTAAAAAGAGAGAAAAAAAACATGCCAATGTACTCCGATCATCTTACTTCCGTGTGCCATCGGATCCAGTGCAGCGGTGTAGCTGGTGAGTTTGCTGGTGGACAACGGCTCATTTAAAAACCTCCGCAGCACAGTTTCGCTTTCCAACTGAATTTACGTTGGAATTGCACGAAGATACTCGACTACGAGGTTCAGCAATGACGTCGACGTTTTTCTGAATATATTCAGATGCGGGAAGATACCTAAAATATTGACCGCAACCACTACCTTCCTATCCTTATGCTCCATTTTTTTTAAATATGTCAATAATTGGCGATTTTAAACTCCATTTAATTTCTGTCGGGCTTTTCCTTCTTTTGATGTTCGGGTGGCCAATATTTTTGCACAATACAGGCCGCACGTGTATTTTGTAAAATGTATTTATATTTTTCTAAATTTGACCTAACCTACCCTAATATATTGACCGCAACCACTACCTTCCTATTCTTATGCTCAATTTTTTTTATATATGTCAATAATTGGGTATTTTGCATAATACTTTACAATCGCACTTTACAACACATGCCATTGACGGAATTTTCCGCTTAAATGATCCGTATCGAACAAGCCAATCGCGAGTATATCCGCGGCATCACATAATTTAACTTATATAGCTAATTTAACATTTACGCTATATTTTACAATAAGAACAGATACTGCCATCTCTGTAAAATATTGTGAATATTTTTACCACTTGTTAAGATGATTTATGATCGAGATATTGTTAATTTTATAAAAGTGATATATTTGACAGCGATCATTTATCGCTAGGGTTGACAGATTAGTTTTAGTAAATTCCCAATAGTTTGTCACTTATTTGTGTCACAATATTTTTTACTTAATTTATCTCTTCTTTTTCTTCCCAGTGTCATGTCAGATCCTCCCCAACGTTGAATATAACATGAGAGTAAGAATCTCTGTCCCCGGCAGTCCGAAAAAGATCTCCAACGCCCCTTATGCCAGTCAAATCACGTATATTGCGGAGTCAGGAGATTTGCCTCCTGCCAACACCTCTTCGACCCTCTATCTTGCCTTGGATGATCAGGTGCAGTAATTTGTACTTTGCTCCTCTAAGTACATGACCCAAGTAGGACACCTTTCGGATTTTAATATTAGTTATCGACTTTAGCTCTTTGAAGAACCCTTGTGTTGCTGACCATATCCGTCCAGGGTATCCGTAGCATTCTCCGGTGTATCCACATTTCGAATGCTTCCAGTCCGTTCATACTACCAATTTTGAGGGTCCATGATTCCACTCCATGTAATAACACTGACCAAACGTAGCATTTGATTTATCTCAAGTGTCGTAAAGTTAATTTAAAATTGTAAATTTGAACGCTAATCTAATTTTTATTTTTACTTTTCATATTCAAAATCTTTGTTGATATGATAAAAACGCGTATTCCTTTCACATTACCGGTAATATTTTGGTCATGTATGAATAAATTTAGTGTAATATATAAGAAAAATACGATCTCCGTGGCTTAGTTGGTAAGACGCCTGCCTCCCAGCCCGGAAGTTGCGGATTCTAATCCTGCTGGAACCCAGATTTAAAAAAAATTGTTACAGTCTGTTTTTCACTTTAGACCTCTTTAACATCTATTTGGTTGGTTGGAATAGATTACCACGTGACAATAAGTCAGCCAGGATGTACTGTATACAACGAAATTGCAATACAATATAAATAATAAATGAAAAAGGGCGTGGGATGAAAAACATCTTTCCTCGCAGTCGGTCTCGCCCTATATTGATGAGGTGTATCTTGACAGGAAGGGTTTTATGAATCGACTCCAGACCTTTTAATAGTTTCCGTCTTCAATGTATTTTCTTCGCCATTATCGAGATTGCTCGTGTATGCAATTTCAAAATATGTTTATAAAGGGTCTTTCAAATTCAATTTTTTTAATTATTGAATAAAACACACAATTTGCTTTAATTTCAAAAAACTTTTTATTGGTCATTGAAGTATAATGTATGACATTTAAACACAAACAAACAATATCCGCCAAATGTCCACCTCTTGCAGCTCCACAGATGTCCCCACTCTTTTGTCAAAATTTTCGATGACATTTTGTCATAATTGCGGTTCTAACTCACCAATAACGCGAATAATTTCATCCTTCAGCTCAGAAGTTGATCAGGGGTTATTTTCATAGACCAGGATTTTCACGTAACCCCAGAGAAAATAGTCCGACGGTGTCAGATCACATGATCTTGGTGGCCAATTAACATCACCGTTTCCGGAGATTACAATATATAAAATAATTCAACAATTTGAATGCGTTGTTGTATTGTATACGACTCCATTTTTATAAATGTCATACATTACACTTTTCAAATGTCACAAGACCCAGGCAAGTTCGCGACGCCATCTGTGTTTTATCCAAGATTGAAACAAACCGCTCAATTTGAAAGACCCTTTACATACATATATTGAATTTAAATATACGTGCATGCATATTAATACCAAATTAGTTCAAACAATAACATTTTAATTATTACTACTGCTTTTTTGTATCTACATTTTAGTTAAAGATGAAATTTTATATTGTCAATAATTTTAAATATTTGTATTAACACTTGTCCCACGTACATTTATCTGCTAAAGACACTATTGTATCATGAATTAAATAAATAATTAAAAATAACGTCCAATTGATTATTTGTATTATTTACAAAACTTATTTTATGTTTGAATGAACGAATGAAAAAATCCAATCAGGAATCAAATAATAATCTGTTAATACACCGCTTGAATAGTGTATAATCCCCCCTCCAGCCCCAAAAACCAACCCAACTCCCCACAATCCCAGCCCAAACCCCCCCTCGAAATCCCCCTGCAATCCCTCACTTGAGACGGCGGTACCACCTCAACCCACACTCCCCTTCCACGATTTTTCACCCCACGGGTGCACGACCATTTTCTCGCTGTTTTTCCTTCCCTCCCTTACCTACTCACACACACAAGCACGCATACTCGAATCATTCTGTCGAAAATTGTTTTAAGGGAAAGGATTGGGGAAATTATTCATACATACTCGTATATCTAATGCCAGGAATAGGGGTCTCGGGAATGAGTTACATATTGAAATTTTGAGATGCATGACTGCGCGGTAAGCATTGAACTTCTTTGTTGCCGGTTCGATCTCCGGGCTGTGCTAATCCATTCGATTGACACAGGCATTTTTCCAGCTAGTATTAAAGGGGTATAAGGATACATATGACTTCGGCCATATCTGTTCTTTCAAAAAGAGAAAAAAAAACATGCCGGTGAGATACGATCTTGTCACTTCGGTGTGCCATCGGATCCAGTTCTGCGGTGTTACCGGTGAGTTTGCTGGTGTGCAAAGGCTTACTCACTTAAAACAAACTCTTCTTCGACTACGAGGCCCAGCAAGGAAGCGGAAGATTCCCTTTTAAATAATGGATATCGTGGAGGATGGTATTCGGAGGTATAAATAAGGACACCTATGACTTCGGTCAAATCTATTCTTTCAAGGAGGTCAATAGCGTTAATTGTTTATTTACATACCTCGTTGATGCACACAGACTTATTTTAATACTTTTTACACAGCATACTGTACAATCTGGAAGATATTGCCACATGGCAACAAGCCCGCCAGGTTGTATGTCATACATCGAAATAATAACACTTCTTGTTCTGGACATACATCGAAATAACACTTCTTATTCTGTCATACATCGAAATAATAACACTTCTTGTTCTGGGCATACATCTAAATAACACTTCTTATTCTGTCATACATCGAAATAATAACACTTCTTGTTCTGGGCATACATCGAAATAACACTTCTTATTCTGTCATACATCGAAATAATAACACTTCTTGTTCTGGGCATACATCGAAATAACACTTCTTATTCTGTCATACATCGAAATAATAACACTTCTTGTTCTGGGCATACATCGAAATAACACTTCTTATTCTGTAATACATCGAAATAATAACACTTCTTGTTCTGGGCATACATCGAAATAACACTTCTTATTCTGTCATACATCGAAATAATAATACTTATTATTCTGTCATACATCGACATCCTGCATATTCTACTCCATTACCTTTACTTGGCTTGCTGTATCATTTTCTTCAGGAAATTCATCAGTAATTTTGAAACATTTTCATTTTAAAATTATTGTTAATCCTTCTCTGTTCCTCATTCCTCCCACCTAGCTTAATCCCCCACCCTTCACCTAAACCACCCTCCCTCATCCCTCCCTCCCTGACAAATCTCAATCCCGTTTATTATCCCTTCTCACAAGAGCGTATAAAATTATGGGAACGATATAAAATCTATTGTTGGGATAATATAACTCCACCATCTTTCAAATGCGTTTAAACCCAAGAATTTTCCACAATTTTGCACCCAAAACAAATATATAATAAGAGCCAAAGTCGTCAAAAACACAAAAACCCATATAAACCCATTGGAATGTGGAAAAAAATCATATGCAATCATATCCAATAACAAACGAATACAAAAAACACCCTTAAAACAAATACACATAAGAACTATATTTTAACTTAGACATTTTCTTTCTTCAAATGTAACGGAAAATTGAAGTGTTCCAAATTCGAATTTTAGAATCTTTTTAAAAAATATATACCAAAAGGATTCTTGCAGGCATTAAAAATAAGATATAATTTAGAGTGTAAGAAAAATGTTGGTTAAGCTGTTTTAAATATTGAAACAATTGGGCCGTTTCCTTAAATCGTTAGACAATTTTCTAACAATTTTGATTCTTATTTTAACTGTTATTTAGAGTCATTTTGGTTTGGATAAGCAGAACCACTTACCACATTGTTAAGAAAAGATAAGCGTTCATAAAATTCATTATAATCTTTTGATATGTATATATCGAACAAGAGTGAGACAGGCATAATGGAGGGTTCCATATGTTAAGAATATCGTTGTCTCTTTCTTTCTTGAGATTTATTCTATGTAACCATCGCACTTTTAACGAGCTTTTTTGTGATGTTTTATTATTTTTCCATCCCTCTCTAATGCTCAGATATGCGAGATATTAAAAATTTATAAGGGCCTAAACTCTGTTTTATGACTCTTATAAAATAATAAAGTTTTTACTATGGTCATATGGTAAACGAAATGGGCTCGCATAATGGGATTCGGAGTTCGATTTTATTTTATTTGGGACATAATCGTTTCCTTATTTCACTGGTTTAGTGGAAATCAAACGATTTGTCTTATTCTGAAACTGGATAACAGATTTTACAACAAGCATACACCAGCAGGCAGATCAACACCTGAGCAGTGCTACATAGATACAGGCAATCCCTCGCTATAGAGTAAGATTGTCAGTCCATCCTGCGGATGGATGACGCCTGTGCGTGTATTGCTCTATTGTGTGCATGCACACAGCACTACAGCAAGCACACATCAGCAGGCAGATCAACACCTGAGCAGTGCTACATACATACAGGCAATCCCTCGCTATAGAGTAAGATTGTCAGTCCATCCTGCGGATGGATGACGCCTGTGCGTGTATTGCTCTATTGTGTGCATGCACACAGCACTACAGCAAGCACACACCAGCAGACAGATAAACACCTGAGCAGTGCTACATACATACAGGCAATCCCTCGCTATAGAGTAAGATTGTCAGTCCATCCTGCGGATGGATGACGCCTGTGCGTGTATTGCTCTATTGTGTGCATGCACACAGCACTACAGCAAGCACACATCAGCAGGCAGATCAACACCTGAGCAGTGCTACATACATACAGGCAATCCCTCGCTATATATTAAGATTGTCAGTCCATCCTGTGGATGGTTGACGCCTGTGCGTGTATTACTATATTGTGTGCATGCACACAGCACTACAGCAAGCACACACCAGCAGGCAGATCAACTCCTGAGCAGTGCTTCATACATACAGGCAATCCCTCGCTATAGAGTAAGATTGTCAGTCCATCCTGTGGATAGATAACGCTTGTGCGTGAGTTTCTTTAATATGCGCATGTACACTACGCGTACAATTAGGTATTATTGGCTCAAATAAGTGTACGTGTATTATTGGCTTTCCACATTCGAAAGTATTGTTAACATGAGCAATAACGTACCATAAATTTCAGGACTACTCACGGGTTTTAAAAGGCATGAGTACTGGGTTTCGAAGATAACAATATTCCATAATAGTATAGGTATTGCCCCCCGATGCCCTTGCGGTCGGCCTCGCCCTACATTGGTGGGGTGTATCTCGGCCGGGGGAATGTTTGTGGGATGAGCCCGGACCTTTTAATGTCTTCTCTCTTGAATGTATTTTTTTTGTCATCTATTTATTTTCTGTGTTTTTTTATCTTCTTGTTCTACGTGTTCAAGGGTGTGGGCTGAAAAACATCCGGTCTCCCCGTGGCTGGGCTCGCCCTATATTGGTGGGGTGTATCTTGGCCGGGGGGGATGTTATTAGATGAGCCCAGACCTTTTGATAGCTTCTGTTTTTTAATGTATTATCTTTTTAATGTGTTCTTGAAATGTTTCTAAATGTATTATGTACATACTATGTTGCTATCAATAAACCTATATTTATTTATTTATTTATTGCTGCCAACTTTGATATATGGGAGTGAAACGTAGACGTGGAAAATGACTGATCTGATCCGAATACATACTTTAGAAATACGTGTACTGAGTAGAATACAGAGGGCGACAATGTATGACATATTAATGAACGAAATTATTAGGGATGAATGTGAACTTAAGGCTGATGTGTTGAGTAAGGTGGAGAAGGAGCACGCTGAGATGGTTTGGACATGTGGAACGAATGAACGAAAAAAGATGATGAAGATCAAGACCAAGGAAGTATGGTTGGATCAAGTGAATAAGACTTTGAAAGAAGGAAATATTGAAAGTCAGAGATATAGTAGAAGTTGTATGAGAAAGTCTGAGGAAGTTAATAATGCATGTCGTGATAGTAATCTCTGGCACTCTGTCCTCTCTGCCTACTCTGACAGGGAAATTACGTAAGAAGTATGTATGTATGTATGAAGAATTATTTTCTCAGAGTTATGCTTTTATATATTACCACACAAAAGAAAAACCAATGAAATATCACACCAAGAGTGCTATGTTATTTATTTATTTTTTGAACACTTAATTGCGAATACAATCTGGCGGGTTCGTTGCCAAGCGGCAATCACTTCCAGCCAACCTGTCAAGAGTAAATAAAGCAAGTTACATGGTCGCAAAAATATTCAAAAGATTATTTATGTATATGAAATTATGGACATAAACATATTAAAGTGAAGTGAGATATCATCAATCAAAGGTAAAGGAAGGGATGGTGGAGAGGAAAGGAAAAGATAAATCAGGAATGAAACACGTTATTTTACTGACTAGAAATTAAGAGTTTTTTCAGTCGCTTCTTAAAGCATGCCAAGGACGGAGCGAGTCTTATATTGGTTTGTAACTGGTTCCAGAGTGGACAGTGAGACTTATTTGTAATAAACAAAATGTAGCACCCCTTAATAAATTCAGGTGAAATAAAACATAAAAAATACACAATATGTTACATAAAACTATACAATATATTACATTAAATATACAATGTATTACATAAACATATACAATGTATTACATAAAAATATACAATATATTACATAAAAACATACAATGTATTACATAAAAATATACAATATATTACATAAAAAATACAATGTATTACATAAAAACATACAATATATTACATAAAAATATACAGTAAATTACATAATAATATTCAATACATTACATAAAAAATAATACAATATATTACATAAAAATATACAATATATTACATAAAAAAATACAATGTATTACATAAAAATAAACAATCTATTACATAAAAATATACAGTAAATTACATAATAAAATTCAATACATTACATTAAAATAATACAATAAATTACATAATAACATTCAATACATTTCATAAAAATAATACAATAAATTACATAAAAATAATACAATATATTACATAAAAATGATACAATACCATACATTACATAAAAATATACAATCTATTACATAAAAATATACAGTAAATTACATAATAAAATTCAATGCATTTCATAAAAATAATACAATAAATTACATAAAAATAATACAATATATTACATAAAAATAATACAATACCATATATTACATAAAAATATACAATCTATTACATAAAAATATACATTAAATTACATAATAGCATTCAATACATTTCATAAAAATATACAATCTATTACATAAAAATATACAATATATTACATACATAAAAATAATACAATATATTACATACAAATGTACAATATATTACATAACAAATGGAATTATATATAAAAGTAAAACATTGAATTTATATAGCGCTTATTTATTAACAACTATTACTCATATTGTGCGACAATTTATATTAAACAGCTATTACGCGCCAGAACAACGACAAATTTAGATCCTTCAAAAACGTCTCCAGGGTAAAAAGTTTTGAAACCGTTCAGAAATCGAACCGAGAACAACAAAATACTAAATGTTAACCACTATATTAATTCATCCATTTGGTACCCCTCAACATACCCGAGTAGATCTTATAAATATACTAAAGAACGTGGACCGGAGAAAAATGTTGCCATTGGCCCCAATAAATAAATTAATTAATACGGATTTATTAATGGCAACGTGTTAGTATGTACATTAAGAAGCGACTGAAAAATTCTTAATTTAAATAAGTCTCACTGTCCATGCAGCGAGACTTTGGAACCAGTTACAGAGCAATGTTAGACTCGCTTCGTCCTTGGCATGCTTTAAGAAGCGACTGGAAAAAATTTTAATTTCTCGTCAGTAATATAGCGGGTTTCATTCCTGATTTTCCTTTCCTCCCCACCATCCCTTCATTTTCTTTATATTTATGATATTTCACTTTTACTTTTACATCAATAATCATTTAAATATTGTTGCGACCATGTAATTTGCTTTATTTACTTTTATCTGGTTGGTTGGAATATATTACTGCCTGGAAATAAGCTCGCCATTTTGTTTTTTTTTAACATAAACAGTTAATAAATAAAATAAATACATACTTATATAAATACACTACAAAAAATAAATACACATGTGATATGTATAAATACATAACAGAAAATAAATACATATATAAATACATAACGGAAAATAAATATGTTACATATGTAAATACATGTATAAAAACATACATAACAGAAAATAAACAAATATGTAAATACATAACAGAAAATAAATACATGTATAAATACATACATAGCAGAAAATAAACAAATATGTAAATACATAACAGAAAATAAATACATGTATAAATACATACATAACAGAAAATAAACAAATATGTAAATACATAACAGAAAATAAATACATACATAACAGAAAATAAATAAATATGTAAATACATAACAGAAAATATAAATACATAACGGAAAATAAATATATATGTAAATATCTCAGTGAGATACAGGCAAAAGCCTAGTTTACTGGGGATACGATTAATGAAAGGCAACAAACCCAGATCCATTAAAATTGTATGTCCGAATTAAATTACCTGTTGTTTTTTCGCAAATTATGTATATTTCTTGTCATGTGTAAAATAAAAATATATAACAGAAAATACATTTGATAGAAATGGTATCAAAAGATCCTGACCTCATCGATACACCCCACCAATATAGGGCGAGCACGGCCGCGAGGCCATCAGATGTTTTTTTTAACCCTCACCTTGCACATGAAGATTGAGAAAAAGAAACAAAAAATCAATGAGTGGCAGAAAAAAAACAAATCCACAAATACCACATCAGATTAACTGTCAGCGAAAAAAACAGAAAAGTCAAACTCATTCGCCATCGTAAGTGATGTAAATACTACCGTACGTGGACAGGCAACAACACTCTCACACATCTAGCACGTAAGAGTTAAGTTAACAAACGAACTGTTTAACCAGACTGGGCTATTTTTGATTATTTTTTATGTATCATCGGAAATCGAAACATGTAACTCACG
The DNA here is from genome assembly GCA_949825065.1 of Odontocerum albicorne. NCBI lineage: Eukaryota > Metazoa > Arthropoda > Insecta > Trichoptera > Odontoceridae > Odontocerum > Odontocerum albicorne. The sequence goes on from OX463866.1 coordinate 3,468,193, forward strand.
GATAAAATATAATACTTTTACCCATTCGACTATCGAGGGAAACTGAAACAGGTTGATAAGTGCTGTTATCTGAGCAGTATGTTTACTGCACTTTATTACACTTTCATCGTATCTAGTAAAACCTGGAAGGCTCGTCGCTATGTAGAAATCTCTTTCAACCAACCAATAAGATGTTTAAGAGGCATTAAGTGAAAATTTTACCTGAATTCTTTTTTAAAAATACTTGGGTTTGCAGGTTCGATTTCCGTTGTGAAACCCAAGTATTTTTAAAAACATACAGACGTTTTACCAACTAGACCACGGAGGTCGTCTGTTTATATTGTGGCGACCATATGCGCGGTCACTGAACCCACAAGACGACCTTTGCACACCTTAACAATGTGAAACAAACAATGCTAAAGTCCACGCGTCGGTCATTCAACTCGCTACCAACCGAGAGCGAATTCCATGAAGAAAGGAGAAAACAACACATCTTTCGCGCTGTCTCTCAAAACAAAAGATTACCTACGCGCGACAATAAACGTATTGTAAGCGCAAAGACGAGACAGCGATATATCACGCGCGCGTTCCCGCACACGTTCAAAAACATTATAAATACCGACATCTGTCAATAAAATTCCTCTTTGCGTATTGCGATCTCAACAAGTTTTATTTATCAACAATCATCCTCATCATCTCTCCTTTAAGGAGCACACGTTCCTAAAATATTATATATAATGAACGAGTTGAATAGGATATTGAAAAATGGGTAGCGACAAAGAACAAAGTAAACGGAGCACTCAATATAATATACAACAACCGCGCTATATCTAAAGTACCAAAAAAGACAATACATAAATAATAGTGTGATGGTGTCCACATTGACGTATGGAAGGGAAACTTAGATTTGACAGAAGAAGTACAAAAAGAAGATCAATGTTGTGGAGATGAGTGCACTAAGAAAAAAAATAGAGTGTCAATGTATGAAAGAAGGCGGAATGAAGACATCAGAAATACATGCAAAGATAAAATTAAATTTATGAACTCGACTCTTTTTAAATTGATACTATTCCCCAGATGGAAAAAAATAAGAAAATTGATTTATTAAGTAATATAAAGAAAGAAGAGTTAAGATGGTTAGGGCATGTGGAGAGAATGAGTGACGAAATAATGACTAAATTAGTATACAAGTCAACATGTGCGTGGAAAAGGTGGACGAGAGAAAATGAATGAGGAAAAAATGACTATGCGAAGAAAGTTGAGAAGAAGTGCATACCATCACGTGATGTCCCTTGCGGTGTAGGCAGAAAGAACAGTTCTCCAAATTTTATATCCAAGTATATAACTTTCGTCTCCTCCACATTCATATATCACGTCATACACAATCTTATTTTATTAACACTTGCCTTACTGTGCTAAAAAAATCCGCCAGCCACGGTGCTGGAAGCTAAGCGTCTAGTGAAAAATTTATGTTTTACGAGTAAATTAAAGTAATGCAAAATCTGCTCTGTTATTTTTTGTAATTAGCTATAAAAATAATTTTATTATGTATTCAAACGTTGAATAATCAAATAAAATATAAGTCCTGGTCACTCAGTATCCATCACAGGGTGGCAAGTGTTAATACCATATTTCAAAATCTGGTTTATTTGGTACAGCCACGTTTTCCTCGGTCTACCTCTTCCACGCACACCTTACACTTAATACTTGTATACTCGCTTAGTCACTCTTTTATAATTTATACTATCCACATGTCTAAACCATCTTAAAACTCCTATCGTTGCCTTATTTCTGTGGCGCTATGGCAGAAGTTTATATGTCCGTTTTACCTTAGTTTACAGGAGAAGCAATATTAACTTTGATAAACTGTTAAAATCAACACTGTTTATTCCCCTTTTTTGTAACGTTATAACCCTGCCGGTTTCCAAGCTTTCACCTCATCTTCAGGGGAGCACAAACAAGACTTGTTTGCGCTCCCCTGAAGATGAGGTGAAAGCCTTGAAACCGGTAGGGTTATGGAACCTACCGGTTTCAAGGCTTTCACCTCGAAATACCGTTACAAAAAAGTGCAATTAACAGTGTTTGATCAAAATAAAAACCTCCACAACGTTAATGCCTTAACTACAATATAAACAACGATATATCTTTTGTTTCGATAATGACTGACGCATCAAGTTTCGCCACAACATGCTGAGAAATATTTTCTAAATATAAATTGGGAGAATAAACACAAAATAACAAAAAACAGACATATCAACTTCTGCCATAACGCCACAGATTTAAAACACCCATTCCGCTCTTCTTTCAACATCGATACTCCACAAATTTTCTTTTGCCTAGGCCATATTTCACTTCCATACATCAAGGTGGGCCACAACATACTATTTGACTATTATGTATTGATATTTTTACTGTTGATATTGCCTGATTGTTGTTTATATAACACTTAGTACTCCGTTTACCTTGTCACTTGTCTACTTTCAATGTGTTCCGTTAAACTTGTCCATCAAGGGGTTGCAGTTTCGACTCCTGCTGGTATCCAAATTAAAAAAAAAGTCTGGTTTTAAAGTAAGGGTTTTTTCTCACTTGTCTGGTAAACCCATTAGGTTATATAGGTCCAGTGTCTGGAGAGCCAGCCTTAATTGATAGCCAGACTTAATTATTAAAAAAAATAGACCGGCCAAGTTTGCCAATACTACCGGAGCAATCTCCAATACGCACCGGACGGAAACGCTGATTCATATAGGGCAAACAGAGATGTACAGTAAACCGTGAGACAGCGATATTTTTTATTCGCTCAGCGTCTCGAGGTGCGTTGGGGCTCAGCGCACCAACGCACCTCGGGACCAGCCGCCGCTTGTTTCAAAGGAATGAACGATTATGAGTTGAGAATGCAGAATATGGACTAAAAGCGCAATTAATAAGCATTCAATCCATTCAGTTAATACATTAATAGGTTCACAGAAAAAATGCACGTAAATGTGTTTACCGCAGTAACGCATAAGTACATGCTAAGGCAAAGGAAAAAAATACATTCAAGAGAGAAGACGCCAAAAGGCACGGGCTCATCCCATAACATGACGACCTCATCGGCCTAAGTAAGACGCCCAGCATTCCACAATCTCCGTGACCTAGTTGTTAAGACATCCCACAACCTCCGTGACCTAGTTGGTAAGACATCCCACAACCTCCGTGACCTAGTTGGTAAGACATCCCACAACCTCCGTGACCTAGTTGGTAAGACATCCTACAGCCTCCGTGACCTAGTTGGTAAGACATCCCATAACCTCCGTGACCTAGTTGGTAAAACATCCCACAACCTCCGTGATCTAGTAGGCAAGACATCCTATATCCCAAAATCTCCGTGACCTAGTTGGTAAGACATCCCACAACCTCCGTGACCTAGTTGGTAAGACATCCCACAACCTACGTGACCTAGTTGGTAAGACATCTCATAACCTCCGTGACCCAGTTAGTAAGACATCCTACAACCTCCGTGACCTAGTAGGTAAGACATCCCATATCCCAAAACCTCCGTGACCTAGTTGATAAGACATCCCACGTCCCACATCCCACAACATGAAGACCTCCGTGACCGAGTTCATAAGACGCATGTCTCCCAGCATGAGGAGAGTTCCGGGTTGAAATCTCGTTGGAACCTAGATATTTTTGAGAAGGGTTCCAGTCTGGTTTTCACTTAACACGTTCGCTGTTAAAGACGCCCCTGGGACGTCAACACATTTTTTGTAGAGACGCTGATGACGCCCGTTGCGCGTCATTCGATTCTCTTTGTTTGTATGGTACCGAATATTTTAAGATTTTAAGGTTTCGAAAATACCGTAAGATATTAAGGTTTCGAAAATATGATTTTTTTCAGTACCTCTACACTATTCTATAAATACATACCGCAGTGAATGTGTTAAGGCCTCTTTAACACCTTTCTGGTTGATTGGAAGAAATTGCGATATGGTAATATGCCCGCTAGGTTGTAATAACACAACGAAAGTGTAACACAAAACACCCTCAAAGTCAAGCCACTTTTATTTAGAATAATACATACAGTACCCGGCGGTAAGTAATACACATCGGGCTTAAGAAAGAGACTATCGGCCATAATTGGCTAACTTCGGCTTTATAGAGCGTTGTCTCTGTCATTCATACCACACCCTAGAACGCTTGACAACGACTGACAAATCGCGACGGAACACGTGTACGAATGACAGAGACTACGCTCTACAAAGCCGAAGTTAGCCGATTATGGCCGACAGTATCTTTCTTAAGCCCGATGTGTATTACTTACCGCCGGGTATTGTACCACGTTTATCAGATAGAAAAAATAATTTATTTCATTAGGAATTATAAACATTATTTACACTTTGCAAACGGATAAAGACAAATTCGTAATGGGATTCGACATGAGTTTTTATTTTTTTTAATTATCGGTAAGAACGTTTTTCTAAATAACCTACGTGGAAAAGTCTCAAATGCAGAACTCTCGAAAATGAACCAGAGAATCAAACATCGATACGTTGTTAACAGAAGTACGATATATTTTATATCAAACACAGATCTGTTTCCGTATTTCGGAGATTACACACAGGGAAAAAAATGATAAAAAATCAATCCAATATCGCGCAGGGGAAAAACCGCCATTTTTCATTCGAATTTAACAAAACCGAAAATGTATAATAAAAAACGATTTTTCAAATAATCTCTCCCACATTCTTCTACCAGTAAGAAAGAAGAAAAAAAAAACATTAAGCATACGAAAAAAAAAAGGAAAGCAAAAAAGAATAGAGGAGAAAAAACAAAAGAAAAGACGTGAGGAAAAAAAAAACAATTGCGAAACGGTCTGTTACGATTGGCTAAAAATCCCAAGCCCCTCCCAGAAGGGGTGTTACCTACCCCCAAGTTAAATGTGGTGGGGTATTTTGTACCCCTGTTTCACGACGGTGGTGGGGGTTAAGGGTTGTTTAGCCGTTTATTTAGTTGAGATGTTATCGTTGCGGCATACGATACTATTTGGTTCAATTATTTAACCGAGATTTATATCGGGTTACAGTTAAAAATTTGTACTTTGAACGAACAGTTTAACTACTGTATTACGAACTGTTGAACATTTGTTACGAAAAAGTGATTTTTTAAACTGTGTTTTTTTTTAAACCAAATCTATTATAGTAATTTAACGTGTTTTCTTTTATATAATAGTGATTTTTCAAATAAGTTTGTAGAAAATGACACAAAAATATTTTATCAATGCAATTTTTTTAACTTTTTTGTTTGACGATGTGGTCCAGTGGTAAATTTCTAGAGATTGTATTCGATTCTCAGCTATCTCTCCATTGACGTGCATGGCCGCTCGATTACGCTCTGAACTTTTGTGTAGGATGTCGCACGTTCGAATCCCTCGCGGTGCAACTCCCCTTAAATGTCACGGACTTATTTGTATACATTTATAACTCGGAGCCCTCTTTAATGTGTGGAAGTTTAACTTGGACTTTGAAGAATAAGGATAAATATAAGCTTGATGTTGTAGAGTTGCGTGCACTAAGAAAAAAGTGGTATATCAATGTATGAAAGAAGGTGGAATGAAGACATCAGATATTGATGTACAGATAATATGTAGGTTTTAAATACGATAAAGAAAAAAACTTTAAAAGGGTTTGGATACGTGGAGAGAATGTATAACGCAAGAGTGACTAAACTTGTATACAAACTTGTTGGATCAAGTGGCCAGATTTTGAAAAAAGGTAAAATGGGAAGAATATATAATAGAAGATTGTGCATGACGAGGAAAGCCTGGAGATCTGTTCTCTCTCCCTACCCTGCAGGGGACATGGCATGATGAGTATATATACCTATGTGTAAAGATAACTATAGCTTTGGGCATATAGACGTATGGTCGATTGTAAAAACTAGTTTGCAAGCTTTTAACATGTTGTATAATATATCTATGCAAATATTGAATATTTCAAATTATGTTATGTAACACCTTCGATGAATTCTGTACAACCTGACTTGTTTATTGCCATGTAGCAATCTCTTCAATACAATCAGGAAGAGATCTTAAGCGAGAACTTCTGAAACAATCTTCTTCCATCCATCAGGGTCCACCTATATTTTATTCGTTATGATAACCACCAAAAATACACCACACTCAAGAGTTTTTATCTCTTTTTAATGTCTTCCAACAAACCAGAGAAATGGTACAGAGATCTTAACTGCTAACTAGTCGGAAATCTGTTATAAAATGTATTCTGTTTGAAACCGAACCCTTAAACTCCAGTTCGGAAGACATACGTCATACCAACGTAGAGTGCGAGATTATGGATCTGCCTGGATAGATACGTTTCATTACATCATGGCAGTTATACGTCTACAAGAGACGATAAAGAAATATCAGTAATTTCTTCTTGTGAGTATGCAGACCAACCTCGGTCTGCAAAGTTGAGCACAGACAATACGCTTCCTCTACTTCTTCTTCCCAGTGTCATGTCAGGTCCTCCAACGTTGAATATCACCTGAGAGTAGACATCTCTGTCCACGGCAGCCCGAAAAAGATCTTCAACGCCCCTTATGTCAGTCCAATCACGTATATTGCGGAGCCAGGAGATTTTCCTCCTGCCAACACCTCTTCGATCTTCTATTTTGCCTTGGATGATCAGGTGCAGTAATTTGTACTTTGCTCCTTTAAGTACATGACCCAAGTAGGACACCTTTCGGATTTTAATATTAGTCAGCAACTCTCTATCAACTTTAGCCATTTGAAGAACCTTCGTGTTGCTGACCATATCCGTCCAAGATATCCGTAGCATTCTCTGGTGCATCCACATTTCGAATGCTTCTTCTCCAGTTCCTTTAAATAGTTAGTACCAAGGACCACCTTCCTATCTGGAGTTATTTCTTTTCGAACCTCTCTGATCTTTTGTAAGCACTAATGAACTCATTCTTCCTTGGTACAATTTTGTGTTGTTACAATTTTCGTTGTATTGTATACAACGAAAGTGTTATACAATAGTATAACACTTTCGTTGTATACAATACAACCTGGCGGCCTTACGGCCATGTGTTAATCTCTTCCAACCAACCAGAAAGATATTAAAGAGGTCTTAAGTAAAAACTAGACTGGATTTTTTTTTTTTAATCTGGGTTTAATTTTTTTCATTCTTATATGCAATCCATCCAAACTAGAATGATTTGCGCCACCAAATTAAAGTCATTATGCAATTATATGAGTCGATATAATAAAAACAATTTTTAAATCAATACAATTTTAGATAATTCATAGTGTCAATTTATTGAGCTTAAAAAATTAACAATCGATCTATAAGTGGAAAAGTTCCACGAAGAAAGAAGAAACGCTAAATTCATTGGACGCGACAAAGATACGGCTTTTAGTAAATCAAATATGTCTCGTAAAAGACAATCGAAAAAAACATGGACTTTAATTTCATCATCCAGACCACACTCGTAGCCTATATATTTGTATTTTTTTTGCCATGTATAAATAAATTAATAAACAGTGACTTTGAGAAAGCACAGACATGAGTACAACCGATTTTAAGTTTCGGACATCAGTACAACCGATTTTAAGTTTCGGACATGAGTACAAACGATTTTAAGTTTCGGACATGAGAACAACCGATTTTTTAGTTTCGGACATGAGTACAACCGATTTTAAGTTTCGGACATGAGTACAACCAATTTTAAGTGTCGGACATGAGTACAACTGATTTTAAGTTTTAGACATGAGAACAACCGATTTTTAGTTTCGGACATGAGTACAACCGATTTTAAGTTTCGGACATGAGTACAACCAATTTTAAGTGTCGGGCATGAGTACAACCGATTTTAAGTTTCGGATATGAGTACAGCCGATTTTTTAGTTTCGGACATGAGTACAAACGATTTTAAGTTTCGGACATGAGTATAACCAATTTTAAGTGTCGGGCATAAGTACAACCGATTTTTTAGTTTCGGACATGAGTACAACCGATTTTAAGTTTCAGACATGAGTACAACCGATTTTAAGTGTCGGACATGAGTACAACCGATTTTTTAGTTTCGGACACGAGAACAACCGATTTTTAGTTTCAGACATGAGTACAACCGATTTTAAGTGTCGGATATGAGTACAACCGATTTTTTAGTTTCGGACATGAGAACAACCGATTTTAAGTTTCGGACATGAGTACAACCGATTTTAATTTGACTGATAGTTTATAATTTTAATAATATTTACATTTCAGAACACTTCTGTAACAAAGTACCTAATTGTAAATTTGTGTAAAATATGTACGAGTATATATTTTAAATTAATATTTAAAAATATACATTAAAAACACTGTGATAAGTTCGTGAAAAATAACTAAAAAAATTGTGTCACGTATGTGATTATTTCAATTGAGACTAAATATTAAGAACAAGAAGTTAAAAGTTATTTAAAAATAATTGAATGATCTATGGTCAAGTGGAAATAACAAAACATCAAGTGTTAAATTAAATGTTAAGAAGATAACTAAACAATAAAAACAACAGAAGTGAATTTAACTGTTTAATAATTTATCTTAAAGGCAACACTCTTTTTTAATAATAAGAACAAAACATGGGCTTACCAATTAAAGAAACGCCGGATTCTTGAGTGCAACCATCACAGTGTTAAGAGAGAAACTGATGGATACAGAACTCATCTTAATCCGTTGATTGGATAATGTATCCTAACCCAACAGCGGGACATTTTCCAAACCCAGCAATCGGAGGAGCTTTGCCAACAGTACCAATCAGATATCCACCAAACATGATCAAAGCTATTAACAATAACCATCCAATAACTACCATGGCATCACCATTCTTCGTAGACAATCTTCTGCAACACCAAAAAGCGGCAGTCAACTTTCAATCGCAGTTTGTCAACTCACAACTGCATTCTTACATACAAGAACAACATCATCAGTTTATGATGCAACAGAGTCAACTGAGACATCAACAAGCTTTGAAATATGCAGCATCTAATTTGCAACAAGAAAGCTATGCAACAAATGAAGAATTGAACAGAAAGAACCCTTTGGAAAGGTTGTCTGGTTTTTCTCCACAGCATAATTCAAGAGGAAACTCACCAAATTCTGAAGAAGCTGCTTCACCTAGAATGGATTATGACGATGATGAAGAACATACTGTAGATGGAAGAAAAAGGAAAAGAGATGATAAAAGTAATGTAAAAGATGACGAAGATCCTAAAGAAAAGAATTGTGTTGTGAATATTCAAAATATTAACGGAGAAACTAAGATAAACGAGTTGAGGAACAGGAATTATAATGAAGTAGATAACAAAGAAGAAAATTCTCATTCTGGAGATGAAGATCGATTTACAGAAGAGTCTCCGGTTGGATCTCCTTTGAACAACGGTATTAATTCAACTGTAAAGAATGAATATCAAATGTCTCCAACGTCATATGGTCATCAAGCATATTACAACAGTTTCCAGCAAGAGAGAGGTGAAAAATATGAAGAAAAGAAAGACGAAGATAGTGTTTGCAACAAAGACGAATTCCACGACGATACTGAGACAAATACCAACAACGATTCTGATCCAGAGGTCAATAGATCTGATAGGGACAGATTAAGAAATCCGTGTTCAAATTGTGGATCATACGATTGCAACCCGTTTTACCCAAGCTGCAGAAACTATGGTGTAAATAGTATAGGATTAAGAAGGTACGAAACGATTGATAGGAGATTAAATAGCGACAATTCGGATGCTTATAATAGATCTCCGATAAGGAATGAGATTAATGGGGGTGATGAGAGAATATTGAAGTTTGGAGACAAAGACGGACATTTGGAACTGATCAAAAGAACCAACCTGGACAGTGGGCAAGGTGTTGTGAGCCAGAAACCAGTTCTAAAGTTTAGTGTTAGTGCCATCCTTGGGAATGATCCGCAAAACGATGGAGAGAGGACTTCTGCTGGAGCCAGCATCATGAAAATTGGACATCATGGTAAGTTCATTTACTTCTTCTTCTTCCGCTTGGTTTAGGTCGTATGACCTGTTTGTGACGGTGGGCTGTCCTGAGATGATGACGTCCAGCTGTCCTTAGTTCATGTACATTTTTAAGAATTATCTTTTGGCACGTGACATACTCATTAATTTTCAACCTACTTTCAAGATTCATTTTCAACCTACGAAATTACGACCATATAACTTCATACCAGAAGGCATTGAACTGGTTGAATATTAGAAATAGACGCCATAATTCACATATAAATGGTGTGACCACTTAATACTGTCTCTATTGTATAACATCCTTAACTGTCCCGCCGTACCCTCTTATCTCGCCGAAAATTTTCAGCGTCTTTCCAATCATGGATAAGCGCTACTCTCAAACGGAGATTGTTTATTGGTCTTTCCAGTTCACCGCTCCTCTTTCTTTACGTCGTCCTTTACTGTCCATGCAGTGAGACTCTGGAATCAGTTACAAACCAATATAAGACTCGCTCCGTCCTTGGCATGATTTAAGAAGCGACTGAAAAAACTCTTAATTTCTAGTCAGTAAAATAACGTGTTTCATTCCTGATTTTTCTTTTCCTTTCCTCTCCACCATCCATTCCTTTCCTTTTGATTGATGATATCTCACTTTATATGAAAAATAATGTTCGGGTGATTGTCCGTCTTTGTGGGGTTCGTGGGCATGTGCTCACGTATGTGTTTATGGATTTCGTGGGGATGGATAGTCATTTGAATGATTTATGCGACCATGTAACTTGCTTCATTTACTTTTGTCTGGTTGACTGGAAGAGATTGCCGCCTGGCAATAAGCCCGCCAGATTGTATTGCAATAAAAGTGTTAAATACTCGTATTAAGATATATACTCGTAGTTTAAAGCTTATCTGTTTAACTCTCTCAAATAGTTGTTCGTTAGATCATATTCGTCGCCTTTCATTACTTGAACAATTCCTTGAATTAAAAAAAAAAGGGTTGATTATGAAACCAGTCTTGCGGAGTCGTCAAAAAAATCCCGGCTACGACTTCAGAAGTTTTACTCCGACCTCGTAATTCATGAATAAAACACATAATTTGCTTTGATTTCAAAAAACTTTTTATTGGTCATTGAAGTATAATGTATGATACAATATTTAAACACAAAAAAAAAACAATATCCGCTAAATGTCCACCTCTTGCAGCTCCGCAGATGTCCACTCTTTTGTCAAAATCTTCGATGATATTTTGACATAATTACGGTTCTAACTCACTGATAACGCGAATAATTTCGTCCTTCAGCTCAGGAATTAATCGGGGGTCATTCTTATAGACCTGGCTTTTCACGTAACCCCAGAGAAAATAGTCCAACTGTTTCAGATCACATGATCTTGGTGACCAATTAACATCACCGTTTCCGAAGATTACAATACAATACATAAAATAATTCAATAATTTAAACGCGTTGTTGTATTACGTACGACTCCATTTTTTATGAATGTCATACATTACACTTCTCAAATGTCACAAGACTCAGGCAAGTTAGCGACGCCATCTGTGTTTTATGCAAGAATTTAAAAAAAACGCTCAGTTTGAAAGACCCTTTAGTTTTCTTTCTTTGTCTAGAAACACTAGAAAATTGCCTGTTAGCATAATTTTTTATATGTTATTCCAATCCACATTTTACATGTTCTGAACTAGGGTATTTGAAGAGTATTGAGTATCCGTTTGGCATAGATGCGCCTACACATCCGTTTGACATAGTTGCGCTCACACAAACTTTATTAATATCTAGTTCAATGAGCAGGGCCGGCCTGGAAAATGATTGAGCTGGGTGCAAATATTGGATGATGTACCTTCATATTTGTTTATATGTATCATATACCTACATCTATGTAAGGGTTTATATTATTTATAATATTTCTTAAAAAGAAGTATCACGTGAACCTGGAACCTGGAAATTAATAGGTCAAAAACTAAGTTAATGATAATAGATCACAGTAACAAACTGCCTCAAAATAATGTGAATCATGGGTCTGGAAGTGGTGACTGGCTCTATTTACTTAGGCCCCAGTATTACCAACAATGGAGGATGAGAGACTGAAGGGAAAAGAAGAGCTGGAATGGTGAAAAATGATATGTCAAAGCTGGAAAAGATATGGAAGAGGAGAACTATTGTATCACCATCAAGACGAAAATGCGTCTAGTCAAGTCTCTCGTCTTTGCAATATTTATGTATAACGCGGAGACTTGTCCATTGAGAGCAAACGAGAAATGAAGAATAGATGCATTTGAAATGTGGTGCTGGAGAAAGATGTCACGAATTCCATGGACAGCAAAGCGAACTAACGTCTTCACTCTCGTTGTTAACCTTTCCTACCCTGTGATGTGTAACTAGTACACATTGCTTCTAAATACTTTAATATCTCTATAAATATAATAAATACAGGGTTCAGATTTTAGGTATTCCTCCGTAATACATTTACGCATTGAATGAAAAAATAATATTGAATAATAATAATTAGCACTTATCGGCCACATCAGAGAGAGATATTTTGTGAAAATCGGGAATAAATTCACCAATACAATCAAACGTGTGGCAGTGTGTGACGTAGGTATATTCATTTTAAAAACCCGCTTTAGATGAGGAAATGACGCTATTCACGTCTCACTCTCACTCTACTTCGGTATATGGGAACGCAAGAAATAGAATCTCAGTTCGCTCGCTTCTCTCGCTTCAGTAGCTCGCGGGCATTCATTTGAGGTGGTCTCTTCGCCCGTTTTGTGAACGTCGGCCGATGTTTTTTTTTTCATGTTTTCAGCAATTAAATTTCAATTAATATCACTTTTGACTTCAAATTAAATGAATTTAAGCGATTGGCTATGAATATTCTTATTTTTCCGATTTTAAATCGCTCATTTTTACATGTGTATCGAATACACAGCACCGGAACGCGCGGATTTTTTTAGCACAGGAAGGGAAAGGTTTAAGTACCTACCCCCTAATATGTTATTAAATCATTATTCAATAATAAGCAACACTGGAATTATTAACACTGGTAACATTGAAGTCTGAATCTCGAATGTTCCGTCGTTTCATAAATATATTATTTATTGCACTGCGAGATATCCCTACGCTTAAACTGAGATTGTTTATTAACCTTCCCAGTTTGCCACTCTTGTGTTTTACGTCGTCCTTTACTGTCCATGCAGTGAGACTCTGGAACCAGTTACAAGTCAATGTTAGACTCGCTCTCTCATTGGTATGTTTTAAAAAGCGACTTAAAAAACTTTTAATTTCAAGTAAGTAATATAAAATTGTTCATTCCTGATTTTACTTTACTCTCCCCATCCCTTCCTTCCATATCACTTTATTCCGTATTCTGTCATACATTGTTACCCCATGTATTCTTCTCAGTGCACGCATCACAAATTAAATTAAGATTCCTTAAAAAATATGTTATGTTAGTTTTTTCAAACTCATTATCTTTGTTGCATTATAAAATGTTCATATAATATCACTTATTTTAAAAGATCGAGGTAGTTTTTAGTAGCTGATGCCTCTGTATAGTATAAATATTATTTAAATTAGCCAATTTGAATAAAAAAAATGCTTTTCTGACATAAGCCATCTTGAATTACGTTAAATCTTTAGAAGTCATCCCTTACGCACACCATCTGCATTGGCAAATTGATTCCTAATATCTTATAACCCATTTACAAATGTAGATAGTCCAGGAACGGCCTTACAACGGTTGTCAAGCTGACAAGGAGTTACATATACGCATTTCTATAATTCAAGACCACTCGAAAAAAACGACGAAGTTTTCAAATATTTTTATCCCTCCCTTAAAAACTATTCTCAAATATTTTTATCCCTCCCTTAAAAACGTTTATCTTTAATGCGTTACTTATTTTTTATTAATCGATCATTTATTTATTTACACATAACAAGAAACAGGTGATATTTATTTATTTATTTAACACTTTTATTGCAAATACAGTCTGGCGGGCTTATTGCCAGGCGGCAATCTCTTCCAACCAACCAGACAAAAGTAAATGAAGCAAGTTACGTGGTCACATAAATCATTCAAATGGTTATCCATCCCCACGAAATCCATAAACATATACGTAAGCACATGCCCCCACTAACCCCACAAATACGGACAATCACCCGAACATTATTTTTCATATAAAGTGAGATATCATCAATCAAAAGGAAAGGAAGGGATGGTGGAGAGGAAAGGAAAAGAAAAATCAGGAATGAAACACGTTATTTTACTGACTAGAAATTAAGAGGTTTTTCAGTTGCTTCTTAAAGCATGCCAAGGACGGAGCGAGTCTCATATTGGTTTGTAACTGATTCCAGAGTCTCACTGCATGGACAGTAAAGGATGACGTAAAGAAAGAGGAGCGGTGAACTGGAAAGGCCAATAAACAATCTCTGTTTGAGAGTAGCGTTAATCCATGATTAAAAAGACGCTGAAAATTTTCGGCGAGATAAGAGGGGGCGGCGGGGCAGTTAAGGATAGTATACAATAGAGACAGTATTAAGTGGTCACACAATTTATATGCATCTGAATTTGTTGCCTTTCATTTGCTGTGTCCCCAGTAAACTAAGATTTTACCTGTATCTTACAGAGGACATATAACATAGCAAAATAAATTTATGCTTTATCCAATTGTTGATTATACAATACCCTGTTTCAAATTCCCATCCGCTTGATGGACTGTGAAACTTCAGCTGTATGCGTTAATTTTTTTGAAAATGATATCTTAATAAGAAAAATTATATAATCTGATAAAATCTAACCAATATTGAATAAATTCCTTTATTATCATAACATGCGCCACCTCGAATTCCATTAAATCCTCAGAAGTCATCCCTTACGCACCCCATCCGTATTGGCAAATTGATTCCTCATCTCTAATAGCCCGTCCGCAGTTGCAGACAGAACGAGGGTGGCGTTACGATATCCGGCAAGTTGCTAGGGTGGCGATTGTGGCCTGGGTGATCCCTCCCTCGTAGTGGTGGCTCGGCCAGACGACTGTGTAGCATTGTGGACACGTTCCGGACTACTTAGCTGTCATTAAGAGACGATTAGACCCAACGACCCTTGTTGCATTACTTGACGAGGGTCGCTTTTAAAATTGAATATCATCCATTGTTTTATATGTATTCATTTTTATTTATTTATTTAAGATAAACGAAAATGTTTATAATATTTAAGTAACAACATGTGTGGAAGGGACACTTCTTCTTCTTCTTCCTTTACTTTTAGGCCTGTTATGGTCCTGCATCATCGTTTCACTCCTGTGACGTCGACTGCCAGCTGTCTTTCCATCTTTTGGGAAGTCGTCCTAGAGGTCTGCTCGCTTGGGGGATACTGTCCCTGGCCATTCTTACGGCTCTTGATTCCGCCATTCTGGATACATGTTCGTTCTTGAACCTTCTTCTCTGTCGTCCCCATCTGACAATATCTTCAACTTCGCACACCCTTCGGGTTTCTGTGTTTCGTACTCTATCACGAAGGGTTTTGCCAGCGATACTCCTGAGTACCTTCATTTCGCTGGTTCGAAAGAGATTTTTGGTTCTGACAGTGTCGGCTCTGGACTCTATGCTGTATGTCATTATGGGGCGGACACAGGTCTTGTGTATCCTCACCTTGCTGCGGCCTTTTGTGATTGTTCAAGTACTTCGCCATAGAGGTCATTATTGCACATTATGCTAGCACCTTAGTATTTAAATTTTGTAACTTGTTCAATTGGTGTGTCGTTGATCGCCACACTGCATCCAACTTACTCTCTGGCTAGTCATGCATTTAGTCTTGCCGATGGAGATAGACATGTTGTATTTTTTGGAAGCAGTGTGCAATCGATATAGCATTTGTTGTTGGAAGCGACACGTGGATGTTAAAATAACTGAAGAGTCAAATAAATGCTGAAGACATGCGTTTACTTAAAGACATGAGGGGTCTGTCGGCGGCCGTAGTTCAACGATTAGCATTCAAGCTAAGCAAGTGGGTTTCCCAGGTTCGATTCTTGGCGGATATACTTCAAGTTGGTTTTACACCAGAATTTATGTTTTTCTGTAGCAAATTTGCTGCTTATCCTATTTTTACCGTGATATTTAATAACAAAAAGAGCTACATAAAACTCTGGCAGCAGATGTAACCTGTCGATCAACTTGGAACTTTGATTTTCTTGCCATTTAAGGGGAACATAAACAAGACTCTTGTTTGTGCTCCCTTGATGATGAGTTTAAAACCTCAAAACCGGTAGGATTATACCGTTATATCATTATCATTATCAACCTGGATGGATCCACTGCTGGATGAAGAAATCTTCAAATAATTCAGTTTTTTGGTCGTTGGTGCAGCCATCCTTCCTTATTCCATCAATTCAACGTACCTTCGGTATTTTTCTGAACCTCTTTATATCTCTTGGGTAACATGATTATTTCGGATGTCCATCAAGAATCAGGCATTCTGGCTACGTGTCCTGCCCATTACCACTTCATCTTCTTACACACCTTTATTACGTCTTCTATATTTGTTATATCTTTTAGTATATCCCATCATGCTACTTTTTGCGGTCTGGAGCTTTTGTGTGTCCTTTGCTGTGAGCGTCCGTGTTTCACAGCCATACGTAAATACTGGGAGAATAAATACACTGATTGTAGACCTTTTGCTTCAAAGATTTTGAAGATGTTCAAACGTTCAAATGAGTTAAGACATACCGTTATATAAAGTGGAATAAACGATTTTTGACTAAACAAATGACAATGTATTTAACCCTTCCTGTCCTGTGATGTGTAACTAGTACACATTGCTTCTAAACACTTTAATATCTCTATAAATATAATAAATACTGGGTTCAGATTTTAGGTATTCCTCCGTAATACATTTACGCATTGAATGAAAAAATAATATTAATAATAATTAGCACTTATCGGCCACATCAGAGATATTTTGTGAAAATTGAGAATAAATTCATCGATACAATCAAACGTGTGCCAGTGTGTGACGTAGGTATATTCATTCTAAAAACCTGATATGGGTGAGGAAGCGACGCTATTCACGTATCACTCTCACTCTACTTCGGTATATGGGAACGCAAAAAATAGAATCTCAGTTCGCTCGCTTCTCTTGCTTTAGTAGCTCGCGGGCTTTCGTTTGAGGTGGTCTTTTCGCCCGTTTTATGAACGTCAGCCGATGTTTTTTTTTCATGTTTTCAGCAATTAAATTTAAATTATTATCACTCTTGACTTCAAATTTAATTAATTTAAGCAATTGGCTATGAATATTCTTATTTTTTCAATTTTGAATCGCTCATTTTACATGTGAATTGATGTGTATTGAATTCACAGCACCGAAACGCGCTGATTTTTTTAGCACAGGAAGGGAAAGTTTAAACCCCCACAGTGTTAATGCCTTAACTATATGAATGATGCATAAAAATATAAAGCAATTACATTTTTCAAACAGGTAAAATATGGTTGGATTCTTTCTGCTTTTGTATATCCATTGTAAAACAACACATTTAGGATATAAATCAAAACATGTCTCGTACAAAAGTGGGCAAGGATCCATAAACACAGTTTAATTTAAAAAGTTACGTTAATAAATTTGCCCGAACACAAAAGCAGATTTCCCCACGCTGACATATGTAGTTATAATTTTCCCCAAACTAGCAAATTCGCGACGAACTGGCAACATATGTATTACTCTGAAGGTGCGGTCGGAAAGTTTTGAGAAATACTGTTAATATTCGAAATATTTATTTTTTTTAAATTAATTATTTTGATTTCTTTTTTTTACGATTGTTTCTATAGGGTCTTCAAAAGCAGTTTTTATAATTCTATTTTTTTTAATTCTTGAATAAAACACACAATTTGCTTTGATTTCAAAAAACTTTTTATTGGTCGTTGAAGTATAATGTATGACATTTAAACACAAAAAAACAATATCCGCCAAATGTCCACCTCTTGCAGCTCTACAGATGTCCACTCTTGTGTCAACATTTTCGATGACATTTTGGCATAATTGCTGTCCTAACTAACCAATAACGCGAATAATTTCGTACTTCAGGTCAGGTATTGATTAGGGGTCATTCTTATAGACCTGGCTTTTCACGTATCCCTAGAGAAAATAGTCCAACGGTGTCAGATCACATGATCTTGGTGGACAATTAACATTACCGTTTCCGGAGATTACAACACATAAAATAATTTAACAATTTGAACGCGTGTTGTATTATATACGACTCCATTTTTTATGAATGTCATACATTACACTTCTCAAATGTCACAAGACCCAGGCAAGTTCGTGACGCCGTCTGTGTTTTATCCAAGAATTAAAAAAAACTACTCAATTTGAAAGAGCCTTTAGTTTTCTTTCTTTGTCTAGAAACACTAGAAACTGTTCTGAACTAGGGTATTTGGGAGTATTGAGTATGCGTTTGGCATAGATGCGCCTACATATCCGTTTGACATAGATGCGCTCACACAAACTTTATTAATATCTAGTTCAATGAGCAGGGCCGGCCTGGAAAATGATTGAGCTGGGTGCAAATATTGGATGCTGTACCTTCATATTTGTTTATATGTATCATATACCTACATCTATGTAAGGGTTAAAAACAGGACATGTATTGCCTAAATATGTTCACCAATTAAAGACCCATTTCATATGTATTATATTACACTTTCGTTGTATACAGTACAACCTGGCGGGCTTATTGCCATGTGGCAATATCTTCCAGCATACCAGAAAATTGTTAAGTAGGTTTTAAGGGAAAACCAGACTGGACTCCTTTTGGAATAGGTAGTGGGGAGGTATATAGTATTGCATTCATCGTCGTTGCCAGACCTCATAGTCGAGGATCCCTTCGCCACTCCAACGTCAATCTTGAACCGTTCTCCCACGTCGATCCTGTGAACTTCTGTGAGAAAACAGCCCGATCCTAGATGCGCACTCCCTACCGCAAATGTCACAGACATGTATTGTATTACACTTTCGTCATATACAGTATAATCTAGCGGACTTATTGCTATGTGGCAATCTCTTTCAACAAACCATAAAGATGTTAAAGAGGCTGTAAGTGAAAACCAGACTGGAATCCTTTTTTAAAAAAATCTGGGTTCCAACGGGAATCTAACGTGCAACCTCCGGGCTGGGAGACAAGCGTCTTACCAACTAAGTCACAGAAGTCACGTATTTATTTATTTCAAATATATTTATTTATTTCATAAAAATATTTTCATGAAGGGATGTGCTCAAGGTTATAAATAATTTTAATCGACGAGCTACGTAATTTTCCGAGTTTAACACAAGTCACAATTTAATGACACCTAAAAAGCAATTTTAAATCAAAGAGGACACCCTTAAATTCATTCTAGAATTTTAGGGTGTCCCTTTTGGCTTAACGCCCGTAGGCAAATACTTTAGTTCACTTGTTTATAAATGTGGCTCTACCAGCAAGATCACGCGACTTTAATTCATTAGGAAACATTGTCTATAACGTACATACAAACATGCCATCACGCCGTTTCCTTATCGGGATAGGCAGAGAAGAGAGAATACTACACTTTCATATCGTAATACGAATCATTCGCCTCTTCTATATCTATACACGTTCTCATATACAATTTCTTTAATTTTTTATATTACCTTTTTTCAAAATATCATTCACTCAATCCAACCATACTTTCTTTGATCTTCCTTAACCAAAACGCCTTCTACTCATATTTGCACTGTATATTTGATTTGTTAGTCTTTCTTCATTAGTTCCACATGTCCAAACCATCTCAGAGTGATCATATTAATCTTACTCAACACATCAACCTTAAATTCACATTTGTCCCTTATCACTTCATTCCTTATTCTGACATGCATTGTCACTCCGTGTATTCTACTCAATGTACAGTACTCGGCGGTAAGTAATACACACCGGGATTAAGAAAGAGTCTGTCGGCCATAATCGGCTAACTTCGGCATTGTCGGCTAACTTTAGCGTCGTCTCTGTCATTCATACACGTGTTCCGTCGTAATTTGTCAGTCGTTGTCAACTGGACTGTTAACGCATCGTGCGACAGAGACGACGCTCTACAAAGCCGAAGTTAGCCGATTATGGCCGACAGTCTCTTTCTTAAGCCCGATGCGTATTACTTATCGCCGGGTACTGAACGCACATCCACAGCGTTTATTCGGTTACTTACAGTATTTGTCTATGTCCACGACTATTTTCTACATTAGAAATATCTACGATGTCAATAGTAGCAAAATGCGATTATATTCAAAGTTGTTTTCTAAAAAAAACTGAAAAAAAAAACATTATACAAAAAAATAACGATTTTTTTCAAGCATGCCTCCCGCTAGTGATGGGAAAGTGCAGTATAATGATGTCGGTCACGCGGGCGAGCGGTTGTACATTGCGTACAATTAACCGCACACTAAGGATGGAAATAATCGGATTTGAATCGCTTTATCGCTATTTTAATGTCATACGAGTATGCCATAAATATAAAATTTTAAAAAAATCACACAGTACGTAATACACTTTTGTTATATATAGAACAATATTGTGGCGGGTTTATTTATACGTAGTAATTTATTCCGACCAATCAAAATGTTAAATGGCAAACGTGTGACAAAGCATTAGGTCTTTTGGAGTTTCGTACCAAAGAAATAACAATCTTTGGTACTGAGTCAAAGCTGAGAAACTTAATATCATCCCCCTAAGCTGAGAAACTGAATATCATCCCCCTAAGGCCACAACCCTTTCGAGTCCACCAGTGTTTACAGATTCGATTGCCGGGGATGCGAGAGGCTGTACGAGTTTATATGATAAACGGTGAGAACGGTCAATCAAATAATAAACTAATGTGAGCGAGCCTGCAGTCTCTCAGGTTTATGTATATATTTATATAAACGGTCAAATAATCCTTTTGACACAAAAATACAATTTTACAATATTTTATATATTATTTATAGTTAAGGCATTTATTTGTTTTTATTTAACTCTTTTATTGCAATACAATCTGGCGAGCTTATTGCCAAATAGCAATCTCTTCCAACCAACCAGACAAAAGTAAATGAAGCAAGTTACGTGGTCGCATAAATCATTCAAATGACTATCCATCCATACGAAATCCATAAACATATACTTGAGCACATGCCCACTAACCCCACAAAGACGGACAATCACCCGAACATTCTTTTTCTTATAAAGTGAGATATCATCAATCAAAAGGAAATGAAAGGATGGTGGAGAGGAAAGGAAAAGAAAAATCAGGAATGAAACACGTTATTTTACTGACTAGAAATTAAGAGTTTTTTCAGTCGCTTCTTAAAGCATGCCAAGGACGGAGCGAGTCTTATATTGGTTTGTAACTGATTCCAGAGTCTCGCTGCATGGACAGTAAAGGACGACGTGAAGAAAGAGGAGCGGTGAACTGGAAAGGGCAATAAACAATCTCTGTTTGAGCGTAGCGCTAATCCATGATTGGAAAAACGCTGAAAATTTTTGGCTAGATAAGAGGGTGCGGCGGGACAGTTAAGGGTATTATACAATAGTGACAGTATGTGAATTTGGCGTCTATTTCTAACATTCAACCTGTTCAATGCCTTCTGGTATGAAGTTATTAGGCATTAACACTTTGAAGGTTTGAAGACATTTTAATTTATTTTATCAAACACTGTTTATTCTACTTTTGTAACGGTCTTGTTTGTGCTCCCTTGATGATGAGAGGAAAGCCTTAAAACCGGTAAGGTTATACCGTTAAAAAAAGGTGGAATAAACACTGTTTGATAAAACAAATTGCAATAAATTTAACATTGAAATGCAAGCTGTGTTCCAAATTTTATTCGTCATCGACGTTGCTGGGCCTTCGAAAAGGGTAAAGCAAGGATGAGTTATGTCATCCTGATTATTCAATATTTGTATACATTCATGTGTAAATGAACCATATAGGTCAACTGGTGTCATACAAACATATTTTCGACGAGATAAGAGGGGGTGGCTGAACAGTCAAGGATATAAAACAATAGAGATAGAATGCGAACTTGGCGCTTGTTTCTCACGTTCAACCAGTTCAGCACATTATGGTATGAAGTGCTTTCTCAGGTTAAAAATAAATCTTAAATGAACATTTTGAAGACAGTGTTGTTTATCACACAGTGATCTTGGTAAAACGGTTTATTCGTTAATCCCATAAAATCGAAAAATTTGACTATAGATAAATGTCTTCTTTCGAGGACCAATCAACCAAATCTTCTGTCTATACAAAGTAAAGCCTAAGGCCTCGGCCACACAGGTAGGAGCCTCGCTTGATGCTTAGAGCTATGTTGCGAGCTAGGGGACATATCCTAGCGAACCAACGCATCCCATGCTATCGCAATGGCCACACTGCACGCTTCGTACCAAGTTATATGACGATTAGTCATCGAGTGAATCTCCTAGCGAACAGACGTGTTGGTTAATTTATAAGATGGCGGAAGTTTTAATAATAGCTGTGTATAATAGGGAACCTTTGTGGAACCCATCGAGCAAATTATACAAAAATGTACCTGTAATAAAATCACTTTGGAATGAAGTTACACAGGAAGTAAATAAAGATAAGGTAAGTTGTAATGAAATTGGTTAGTTTGAGAGTAACATCGTGTGTTGACTCAACCGCTCCCAGCTGTCAAATGAATTTGTGCGTATCACTTTGGTGTGGCCAGACATGAAGTCACCTAGTATATGAGTCACGTAAAACCTAGCTTAGCACCTAACGAAACACTTTGGTGTGGCCTCGGCCTAAGTAAATAAAGTCAATAATCACATACTCGTACCGAATTTCATGCTAACCAACACATATTCCGCATATGTCAAAAGAAAGAAAAAAAATGTAAACGAACCATCCCCCTCAAATCAATTTTCAATTTTATCTATGTCCTCAACCCATAGAGTATAAAATATATATACCATAAAGGTTTAAGCACTCACACACCTGAGGGCAACGACAAAGCTTGATTTCAAAGCTGGCTGTCATTTTGAAGTGGTTGCCACGTGAGCACACAACGGCGCCATTTTATTTTACGGCAGCCATTTGCAGTCTTTTGGTGATTTTCCCGCCTTAACTTTCGAGACAGATCCGTCGTAAGGAAGATAATATCGCACACATTTAATGTGTTATTTTAATTTTATTGATAATTAATCTGACGGGTTAATTGTCAAGTGGTTATCTCCTCCAACCAACCAGAAAAGTATGTATTATAGCCTCGAGATAAATCATTTTTGACTAGAATTCTTTAAAAATAATCTGGTTACTAACGGGAATCAAGGTCACAATCTTTGAGTGGTAGGATGGAAGTATTATCATAGCCGTTCCTCTTTCGAGGTAGGCAGAGTGGAAAGAGTTCTAAACTTTCCTATCACAGCACAAATCTTTCACCTACTCTTCATTCATAGATATTTTCATACGATGCTCTCACTTTTTACATTTACTTATTTCAAAATATAATTTACTTTATCCAACCACACTTCCTTTGGTCTTCCTCTATCACGTCTTTCACTCACATTCACCCTAAATATCATATTTATTAATATTTCTTCATGCATTCGCTTTATGTGTCAAAACAGTGTTCTTCATTCTACACTCATCCCTAACCACTTCATTCCGTATTCTATCATACATTGTCATTCCATATATTCTTCTAAGTGTACACATTTCTACAGCGTTTATTCGACTCATTTCAGTATTTTTTCATGTCCACATTTCACTCCCGTTAATCAAAGTTCAGTATTTTTTCATGTCCACATTTCACTCCCATTAATCCCACCTAACCTAACCTAACCACTTCATTCCGTATTCTATCATACATTGTCATTCCATATATTCTTCTAAGTGTACACATTTCTACAGCATTTATTCGACACATTTCAGTATTTTTTCATGTCCACATTTCACTCCCATTAATCAAAGTTCAGTATATTTTCATGTCCACATTTCACTCCCATTAATCCCACCTAACCTAACCTAACCACTTCATTCCGTATTCTATCATACATTGTCATTCCATATATTCTTCTAAGTTTACACATTTCTACAGCATTTATTCGACTCATTTCAGTATTTTTTCATGTCCACATTTCACTCCCATTAATCAAAGTTCAGTATTTTTTCATGTCCACATTTCACTCCCATTAATCCCACCTAACCTAACCTAACCACTTCATACCGTATTCTATCATACATTGTCATTCCATATATTCTTCTAAGTTTACACATTTCTACAGCATTTATTCGACTCATTTCAGTATTTTTTCATGTCCACATTTCACTCCCATTAATCCCACCTAACCTAACCTAACCACTTCATTCCGTATTCTATCATACATTGTCATTCCATATATTCTTCTAAGTTTACACATTTCTACAGCATTTATTCGACTCATTTCAGTATTTTTTCATGTCCACATTTCACTCCCATTAATCCCACCTAACCTAACCTAACCACTTCATTCCGTATTCTATCATACATTGTCATTCCATATATTCTTCTAAGTGTACACATTTCTACACCATTTATTCAACTCATTTCAGTATTTTTTCATGTCCACATTTCACTCCCATTAATCAAAATTGATACTAAAATAATGTTGAAAATCATCTTAGTAGATTTTAATACTATCCAGTTGAAGTTTATGGTGTATGTTCTAGTGTCCCATTTACTTTGTTTCCTATCGCTACACACCTTTCAAAATCCTTTGTAACTCTTCAATCATCTAAGAAAATACTACCTTAAGAATCCTTAACTTTCCCTAATATTTAAATAAATTTTAATCTTCATTCTTATGCTGAGCTTCGTGATGCTTGATTATGTCTGGAACTTTCCGGTCTGTACCATGTTGGATGCAGCTTTTAAATTCTTCAGACCTGAATTATTTCTATGGTTTTATTAATTCGCAACAACGTATCCTTGCAAATTTCTCTCAGAAGGTTCCTAGTGAGGCATTACATGACAGTATTAACCTTTCCCTTCCTGTGCTAAAAAAAACCGCGCGTTCCAGTGCTATGTATTCAATACACATGTAAAAATGAGCGATTTAAAATCAGAAAAATAAAAATATTCATAGGCAATCGCTTAAATTTATCAAATTTGAAGTCAAAAGTGATAATAATTTTAATTTAATTGCTCAACACATGAAAAAAAAAAACATAGACCGATGTTCACAAAACGAGCGAAGCGACCACCTCAAATGAATGCCCGCGAGCAACTGAAGCGAGAGAAGCGAGCTAACTGAGATTATATTTCTCGCGTTCCCATATACCGACGAAGAGTGAGAGCGAGACGTGAATAGTGTCACTTCTCACCCATAGCGGTTTTTTAGATTGAATATAAAGTACCTACGTCACACACTGGCACACGTTTGATTGTATTGGTGAATCTATTCCTGATTTTCACAAAATATCTCTGATGTGACCGATAAGTGCTAATTATTATTAATATTATTTTGTTCATTCAATACGTAAATGTATTACGGAGGAATACCTAAAATCTGAACCCAGTATTTATTATATTTATAGAGATATTAAAGTGTTTAGAAGCAATGTGTACTAGTTACACATCACAGGGAAGGAAGGGTTAAACAGGAGCGAGGTCAGGGATCATCCTTGGCGGAGTCCAACTGTAACCGTTATCGGATAACTGTTTCCTTATATCGTCCTAATGGTTGTTCTACTATCATTATATACTTCTTTCACAAGGCGTGTACCGCACAGGTACAAAGACTGTAGATAGGCACGTTGGTTGCCGCGTAGCGCTCAGAGAATCGACGTCGCGAATTCCATTGCGAAGATCCAGTAGCAGAAGAAGAAGAGCAGGGAGAGATTCCTTCCTCAGATCCTATATTCCTCAGGCAGTCGAAGCAGGGTAGCGGGTCTCAAGTAAAACGCGGTATAGTCGGTTGTTACTGAGAAGTATTATAGTATATTTCCAAAATCAGGGGGCCCTCTATATTAATGGTCAGTCAGCCGTCACAAGCGCCCATTGCCCGCGAAATACAACAACTTTCGGGGTTTGGGCCCTGTTTACGCTGACTGGGCCCCGACCTACTCCGATCGCACCGCCCCATAAGTCACTTATTTCCAGTGTGGTCGCGAATGCGATCGGAGTCAAACAAACATACATTTTACATATAAAATACAAAATATAGCAAACATTTACACATACAAACATATGTAATAAATTATACACATACAATGATTATACAAATACATAACCATTTCAACATACTATGTCTAATATTCCGTGTTACATACTATTACAAAGATACAAGAACATATACTCGTACATTTCAAACGATAACAAAATAGCAGAGTTTACTCGTACATGACAAATTATAAGTTTATACATATAACTTTATCTACAGATCTACACATAAATGTCTTTTTCCCTTATACCACATACACACACACAAGGGTGACGGCACACGTCCGATACAAGGCGGACGTATGTATTTAGGATATTTAAACAGCGCAGTTAGTATCATATTATGTAAGTTATCTGGTTACTGAATCATAAACCTTTTCCAAGTGTATAAAGATCATGTGTAGAGGTTTTCTAGCGTTTCAATATTTTTTTACAGTATTTCTCAGTGTATATGTTTCGTATGTCATGTTTTATCTCGGCATAAACCTAAATTGTAACTCCAGCTATTATCCCTTACAGCTTGATTCTTAATATTTTTTCATGATCTAATGATTTTTTGCATTCTCGTTTGTCTCCTTTACATTCTCGTTTGTCTCCTTTAACACGTTCACTGCGTCGAACACGGCTCCCGTGTCCATACAAATATTTTGTATGGACACGGGAGCCTTGAATGTTTAGTGCACTCATAAACGTCTCCCGATAAGGATTTGTCGCCGGTTTCATGTGTTTTGAAGACACGAAGGAATACACTTGTATATGATGTTTCAATAGAAAGTAGAATTTGATTTTTAACGAAGAAATGGGTTTTAAAAAATTTTCAGCATAAAGTGTTTTATACGCAGTGAATGTGTTAAATACGAGAACAACTACAATATTAGCAGAAAACGAAGATGGTCTTCAGTGAATGTTCTACAAATTTCACCTTGCTTCTAAGAAATACAACATGACGATTTCTGTCAATAAAACAGTATAAGTGCTGGACAAATTACAGCGTCTTCAAAATGCATGCCCAAGATTCATTTTCAACCTACGTAAGTACGATCATATAACTTCATACCAGAAGGCATTGAACTGGTTGAATGTTAGAAATAGATTCACATAATGTCTCTATTGCATAATATCCTTAACTGTCCCGCCACCCCCTCTTATCTCGCCGAGAATTTTCAGCGTCTTTCCAATCATGGATTAGCGCTACGCTCAAACCGAGATTATTTATTGGTCTTTCCAGTTCACCGCTCCTCTTTCTTTATGTCGTCCTTTACTGTTCATGCAGTGAGACTCTGGAATCAGTTACAAACCAATATAAGACTCGCTCCGTCCTTGGCATGCTTTAAGAAGCGACTGAAAAATCTCTTAATTTCTAGTCAGTAAAATAACGTGTTTTATTCCTAATTTTTCTTTTCCTTTCCTCTCCACCATCCCTTCCTTTCCTTTTGATTGATGATATCTCACTTTATATGAAAAATAATGTTCGGGTGATTGTCCGTCTTTGTAAGGTTCGTGTGCATGTACTCACGTATATGTTTATGGATTTCGTGGGGATAGATAGTCATTTGAATGATTTATGCGACCACGTAACTTGCTTCATTTACTTTTGTCTGGTTGGTTGGAAGAGATTGCCGCCTGGCAATAAGCCCGCCAGATTGTATTTGCAGTAAAAGCGTTAAATAAATAAATAAAAATAAGTGCTTAACAATATCAAAAGGGCCACTCAGATGCAAACTGATCATCGATAACGTACCCATCGAGCAAGTCATGCGATTCACTTACCTAGGTGTAGAGATCTCCAGCAACTAGCATGCCTATACCATATAGTGAAGTACGAGCACAAACTAATAAAGCGATAGCTTTGGCTGGCTGCCTGCGGGACACTATGTGGAGAAACAGACACATGCTAACCGAAAGTAAGGTCAGGATATATAAGACATGCGTCCGCCCCATCATAACATATGGGATAGAAGCGAGAGCCGATACCAACAGGACAAAAACCTTCTCAGAGTGACAGAAATGAGAACTCTACGCTCCATCGCAGGCAGAACTCTTAGAGATCGGATCAGAAATGAGACGATAAAGACTGTCTGTGGTGTTGAAGACATAGTGAGGTGGGGAAGAAGCAGAAGGCGCTTCTGGAGGGATCATATAGACCGCATGGAGGATACGAGACTTGCGAAAATTGCTAAGACTGAAAACCCTAACAGCAAAAGATTACCAGGAAGATCGCTGAAAAGGTGGAACGACAGCTAAACGTCATCATCCCAGGACAGCCTACCGTCACAAACAGGTCATACGACCTAAACCAAGAGGAAGAAGAAAGAGAAGAACAACTACGCTGTTCTTCCATGAGTCCGACAATTTGTCTTGGTAGAAAAAAATATGAAAATATCTTAGAAACATATGTAACTTCTACTCAAGACATCATATCATAGGCTAAAAACTTTAACTCACCAGTTGGTCAATGGCTTGAGAGCTGTCTAGTAGCAATAAGGCTGCTAACTACAGAAATAGTCTGGTTATAATATCTACTTACTCTTGATTACAATAAAGAAACCTGTAGAAACTAATTGTGTCTGTCATACGACCTAAACCAAGAGGAAGAAGAGAAAAACAACTACACTGTTCTTCCACGAGTCCGACAATTTGTCTTGATCGAAACTAATTGTTTCTGTCATATGCGGGAAAAGAATAGGCCACTGTCTGATAGGAAGATACCTTTATAAAGTCCATATAAATAATAGCCTTACGTGAACGTGTGGACTGGTAGAGGAGACCCTCGATCATGTTGTCTTTGAGTATCCTCTGCACACCGCATACAACCTTGACTCGATTATAAATGCCCCTCGTCTGTTAAACATGTACCTACCACCTTCTCGCACTCAATTCTCCATTAAATTTATAGTCCTACGTGGGTCATCCAGAAAGTAAAGAACGTTTTGGCATAACTAAATAAAAACGAAAGATATCAACACAAAACTTTATTTACAAAGTCACAGTACCTTACTCTATTTTTCAATGTAGTCGCCATAGCAGAGCTGTCAAAGCACTTATTGTAACGTGGAGCCAATTTTTCAATTCCGATGTTATACTCTTCTACCGCCAAAAATTTGAGCCAGGATGTCACTTCTTGTTTGAGGTCTTCATCGTTTGCGAACTGTTTTCCACCCAAAAATTTCTTTACCTTCAGAAATAAGTGAAAATCACTTGGGCTGTAAGGAGGATGTCTAAAAATGTCCCACTTAAGACGTTGAAGTTCTCGCTGTGTTCGTGCTGATGCATGAGGCCGCGCATTGTCATGAATCAAAACCACTTTCCCGACAACATTCCACGTCTCTTGTTTTGGATGGCGCGTCTAAGTCATTGAAGAGTTTCACAATAGGCCTCTGAGTGTATTGTATGTCCTCTTGGCATAAACTGCACGTGGATCAAACCCTTTCGGTCCCAAAAAACTGTTGGCATCACTTTTCTGGTGTTGGGATTAGGTTTTTCTTTACCGAGCACACATTATTTTGTAGCCAAGGTGCTCTGTCACTATTTCATGTAGGAGCGATTGTGAAATTTGGGGGAAAGATTCATGTACTGTGGTTAAAGTTGCCTATAAATTTCGATAGGTCGAACATTTTGTGCATTCGGAAAATGAATGACACTACGCACTTCACATTTGGCGGGATTTTCGATGGACGCAGCCATTTTGAAAGGTTACAGAACAAAGACGCACAATTGATCAGCAACAAAACTCCGCTCGTACTGAAACGAGGAAAGTAGCTAACTGGCGCGCATACGATCGCGGTGGTGGGTGATAGGCGCAGGGCGTGGCGTGCAATCGTTTTTTACTATCTGGATACGCCTATTAAATCTGAGTTTATTGTCCAACCCCGTTTGAGTTCCAGCACTCATCAAGGGTGCTCTAACTCAGAACTCAAAGACATTATCACTAACATATTATTGATTACAAAAAAGAACCCACTAATATTGATTAAAAAAACAAGTTGAGTACTAGGATGGGAAGGTAGTGACTGAGTCCTTAGCTTAG
This sequence comes from Odontocerum albicorne, assembly GCA_949825065.1. Classification (NCBI taxonomy): domain Eukaryota; kingdom Metazoa; phylum Arthropoda; class Insecta; order Trichoptera; family Odontoceridae; genus Odontocerum; species Odontocerum albicorne. Next base: position 3,498,375 of record OX463866.1, read on the forward strand.
GTATATCCTGGCATCAGCATAATATGTTGAAAAAACATAAAACATATTACGCTGATGCCAGGATATACATCAACAGTAAGATGGAGGAGAGGCGATTGAGATGGTATGGGCACGTTGGACGCAAAGCACCCGATCACATTGTGAACCAGACAAACTCCATGGATCTTCCTCGAATAACAACCAGAGGAAGACCAAAGAGTTCATGGGTGGTGCAAAGAGATAACCTGATGCAGAGGCAAGGCCTGGGGGACGTAGTCCGGGACAGAAGAGCATACAACCTGAGGACGAGGAGAGCTGACCCCAACAGTATTCGCAGACAATGAGTTGGGATGGAGGCAGGGAGAAGAAAGTATAATATGTTGGAAAAAACACATTTGATAGAATAATCGCAGAAAACTCACCAAGACAAACTACAAAAAAAAACATTGTAGATCTTTTAATATCTGATAGTAGCACATTTGGGTTTGGTGTGGTGTTCACTCGAGTATATTATCATGAATAACGAACACAAGTCCCATAAAGTGTTGTCTTCAAATGCTTCCTGAAGCTGCACACGCAAGTTGCACACCATATCTCTGATACTACGAGGCAGACCATTCTACGACACAAGGTCAGCAACGACAAAAATCTTTATCATGATGCCCCGCCCTATTGGAAGAACAGATCTTAAGAAAGTTCTTCTCCTGTCCGAAGAAACATCTCTCATACACAGATTCTCAATATACTCGTATAATAAAGACATGACATTAAATGACTTGAATACAAAGAAACAAAGTTTGAAATCAATGCTTTCGCGACATTTGAATCAAGTCATTGTAATTTATTTTTATCAAACACTGTTTATTCCACTTTTTGTGACGGTATAACCCTACCGGTTTCAAGGCTTTCACGGGAGCGCAAACAAGACTAAATGCTGTTCGAACTGGTACCGATATACACGCTTCAACGGTTGGGGGCTGAGGAATGAGGGAGGCACGGGACAATTTCGTCCAAGAGCGGAGAGATTTTTGGGAAATAACTGTTCAACAGATGTTCGGATCGGTGGGCCTTTCTAGGGCCTCTAATCTGTCCAATTTATTTCCGTTACTACTGATATGTAAGAATTTGGCATCATCGATAGAAAAAAGTATGGTTTTCACGGTGACAATGATTAGGCATTTCAGAATAAATTAGAGGATTTGTTAAGGCGGATTTGTGTTCACGAAATCTCTTTTCAAAAGATCTTCCTGTCTTTCCTATATAGAAATTATCACAGTCAGCACATAAAAGTGTATACACAGCACTGTTGCTAAGTATTCCATTTTTACCTTTCCCATTAAATAAGAGTTTCCGGAGATTAAAATTAGTGTAAAAAGCTGGCTTTATGTGACTTGGAATATTTTTGGTTATTTAATATGATATTTTTATCTCCACAACGTTAATGCCTTAACTATAAACAACATATGAGTCAAGTCATTGAAGACTTTTATGCCCATGTTCATGACAACTATTATACCAGAGAAGTATTGTATATAAATTTTTACTACACCTTAGCTTAAAAACGTTATTACCAAGTCATAGTATGAACTCCAATATTGACAAGTCACAGTATGAACTCCAATCTTAGCTTAAAAACGTTATTACCAAGTCACAGTATGAACCCCAATCTTAGCTTAAAAACGTTATTACCAAGTCACAGTATGAACTCCAATCTTGACAATACTCCAAATTCTATTATTACAAGTCTTTATTTAATCTCTAATTCTTGAATAACAGAAAAGTTCGCTCGCTTTTTGGTCTACAGGATACAAAGCATTCGCCTCAAATATCACATCTCCAAGGCATAATATAGGGTCTTTCAAAATGAACGGTTTTTTTAATTCAATTTTTTTAATTCTTGAATAAAACACACAATTTTCTTTGATTTCAAAAAACTTTTTATTGGTCATTAAAGTATAATGTATGTTATTTAAACACAATAAACAATATCCGCAAAATATCCACCTCTTGCAGCTCCACAGATGTCCACTCTTTTGACAACATTTTCGATGATATTTTGGCATAATTGCGGTTCTAACTCACCGATAACGCGAATAATTTCGTCCTTCAGCTCAGGAATTGATCGGGAGTCATTCTTATAGACTTGGATTTTCACGTAACCCCAGAGAAAATAGTCCAACGGTGTCAGATCACATGATCTTGGTGGGCAATTATTATCACCGTTTCCGGAGATTACAATAGATACAATAATTCTCAATTTGAACGCGTTGTTGTATTGTATACGACTCCATTTTTATAAATGCCATACATTACACTTCTCAAATGTCACAAGACCCAGGCAAGTTTGCGACGCCATCTTTGTTTTATCCAAGAATTAAAAAAAACGCTCAATTTGAAAGACCCTATATATAAATATGTCAAAAAAAAATATTAATGAATTAATTTATATACTCGTTTAAATATCCTATGGAATCAGCCGCCTGCATACATTGCATAAGTTTCCTTTAATCTCGGACCGACCCTGTCTAGTAAAAGCAATCGAGGAAAGTGCCGGAGTCGGATTTAACCAGGAGGGGAATACTGTAGTAACTGTTTTTTATGTTATTTGAAAACGTATTTCGCGAAGCTATACAGCGCTCTAATGGTTCAGTCGATGATCGTATGCCCCCTAGGGGCCCCCCCTCACGCCCTTAAAGGCGGGCTTTTATTGAAATACAAGACGTTTTTAAGGTTTTCTTTTTGATGTTTGTGATTGCTTGTTAAACGGATTGTTACTGAAACGGTCTTAAAATAACACAGAAGCATTTTAAGTTAGAAGGGAGTAAGTATATTTTAAATTGGGAATTTGGTGATAGGGAGAAAACTCCATTACTGGCTATTTATATATTTATTTATATCAAACTTTATTGTACAGTGTACAGACGATCTCTGTAGCCTAGTTGGTAAGGCACGTGCCTCTAATCCCGAGGGTTGCAGGTTCGGTTCCCGTTGGAACCCAGGTTAAAAAAAAGGATTCAAGCCTGGTTTTCATTCAAAATCTCTCAAATATATTTCTGGTTGGTTGGAACAGATTGACACATGACAATAAACCCATCTGGTTGTACTATATACAAAAAATGTGTAATACAATGCGATACGTGGTATATTGAGTTGATTGTTTTATGATAGATTTTTTAAATTTAAATATTAGATATTACCTTTATATACATATGACCTTTATATAGATATGACCTTTATATAGATACACTGAATGTATTTTTTTTTTGTCATCTATTTATTTTCTGTGTTTATTTTTTTTATATATTCTTGTTCTACGTGTTCAAGGGTGTGGGCTGAAAAACTTCTGGTGTCCCCGTGGCTGGGTTCGCCCTATATTGGTGGGGTGTATCTTGGCCGAGGGGATGCTATTAGATGAGCCCAGACCTTTTGATAGCTTCTGTATTTAATGTATTATCTGCAATTTATGTGTTTTAGAAGTGTTATTTAAATATAATCTGTACATACTATGTTGCTATCAATAAACCTATTATTTATTTATTTATTTATTTATTTATATTACCTTTATATAGATATGACCTTTACATAGATATGACATTAATATAGATATGACCTCTATATAGATATGACCTTTATGTAGATATGACCTTCATATAGATATGATATTAATATAGATATGACCTTTATATAGATATGACATTTATATAGATATGACCTTTATATATATATATGACCTTTATATAGATATGACCTTTATAAATATATGACCTTATATAGATATGTCCTTTATATGCACACGACTGCACGGTTACGCACTGGACTTCCATGCGGAAGATCGCCGGTTTGAATCCCTCGTTGTCCTACCCTCCTCGAATGACATAGGCATTTTCCGCCTAGTATTCAGGGATATAACGATACCTATGACTTCAGCCATATTGATTCTTTAAAAAAAAGATTTAAAAAATATGCCGGTGTTCTCCGATCGTCTCACTTCGGTGTGCCATCGGATCCAGTACAGCAGTACGGCTTATGAGTTTGCTGGTATACAACCGCTCACTCGCATAAAAATAAACTCCACGATATATACACATGGATTCGCATTCCAGCTGAATCGAAATTTGAATGACAATGGATCCTCAACTACGAGGGCCAGCAACGATGATGATGATATTATCTCCGTAACCTAGTTTTTAAGAAGTCTATCTTCCAATCCAGAAGTCACAGGTTCGATTATCGTTGGAACCCAGATAAAAAAATGGGTTCCAGTCTGATTTTCTCTTAACGGTTTAAACACATTTCTGGTTGATTGAAAGAGATTGCCACATAAACCCTCCAAGTGTTATACTCGTACTTATAACAAAAGTATAACACAATAAAATAAAACGGTTCCCCAATTTCTAAAACGAACACACCATAATAACACATAATAAGAATCGCTTATACCAAAAAAGATTTCAACACTTGTTCTTTCAGTTTTTTCCTCCAACAAATCTCATTCCCTTTCTCATCACGTCTCTCCCACTCTATTTCATTCTCTTTCTTTCACCCACTTTCTTACACATTGTATATTGGATCCCGAGCCATTTTTCTCTTGTAAATCGTCTATTTTTCCCATCCATTTTTGGAAATCAAACTGTCTGGTAGTGAATATCGGGAATGATTACATCACACTTCTGCCCATAATCCATTCCCCCTTCTGCATTCCCTAGCCCATTCTCCCCCAAAAGTATTTCCCCTCTCTCCACCCGAATCCCAATGCCGGGAGAATAGAACGGGGAGTTGGGGAGGAAAACTTTTGACTTATTATTGACGGGAATCTGTTAAAGATTTGACATGTTGCTTTGGGGGTTCGGTTTATATAAAAGTTTAATCTGTTTGATTTTACTGTATTATTTATGCATACATACCCTAACGCCATTTCCCTGTCGAGGTAAGCAGAGAAGACAGATCACCAAATATAAATTTATATATTTAAATGTATTGTTTTCTCTGATATACCCTGGACGGATATGGTCAGCAACACAAGGGTTCTTCAAAGCGCCAAAGTTGATAGAGAGTTGCTGACTAATATTAAAATCCGAGATGATGTCAAATTCTTACATATCAGTAGTAACGGAAAAAAATTTAACAGATTAGATGCCCTAGAAATTTCTAAGTCAGTACATCGAACCGAACATCTGGTAAATACATATATTCCAAAAATCTCTCCGCTCCTAGCCGAAATCGTCCCATGCCTCCCTTACCCCTCAGTCCCCAACTGTTGAAGCGTATATGTTGGTATCAGTTCGAACAGAATTTAGTCTTGTTTGTGCTCCCCTGAAGATGAGGTGAAAGCCTTGAAACCGGTAGGGTTATACCGTTGTAGGGTACCCACGTCCCTAAAATATTGTCAACATGCAGGGTCAACGACCGATGAATCAACCTCTGGATATCTACAATTGTCACATACCAGAAACGTCAACACTGTTTACACGCAAATAATATTTACATCGCATTCCAAGGTAGAAAGAGAACATATCACGCCGTCTCGCCGTTTCGACAATAAATATCCTACCCACTGTAGTATCCGCAGCGCTTGCGACCACCTCAGCACGCGCAGGAGTGAGATCGAGATATACCGCGGACGCAGTCACGCGTCCCGTTCTGAAATTCTATATATACCTACTTATCGTTGAATAAAAAGCACTTGTTATTATTCGCTTGACCATTCATTTCTGTGTATTATTTACCGACTATTCACTCTCACTTTTATCGCATTCCTGAATCGACGTATTTTATTTTAAATACAAACAAATCAAGATCATCACGACGTACGACTAAAGCATACCGCTACACCGTCATAAAAAAAGTGGAATAAACAATGTTTGATAAAAATAAATTACAATGTCTTTAAACCTCCACAACGTTAATGCCTTAACTATAAACAACAAAGTTTAGGCTGCCTCTTTTATGCACACCTAGCACTTCTGACTTGTATAATAGCTTAGTCATTCTTTCATCATTCATTCTCTCCACATGTTCAAACCATCTTAAAGCTCCTTTCTTCATCTTACTTAAAACATATATTTTATCCTTGCATTCATTTCTTATGTCTTCATTCCACATTCTTTCAATTTGTCGTAAATGCTGCTCAATTCAGGTTAGGTTAGAATAGGCTAGGTTAGGTTAGGTTAGATTACGCTAGGTTAGGTTAGGTTACGCTAGACTAGGTTAGGTTAGGTTAGATTACGCTAGGTTAGGTTAGGTTAGGTTAGGTTAAGTTAGGTTAGGTTAGGTCCAAATCATCTTAAAGCTCCTTCATCTTCTTGTGACAAGTTCAAATTTCACTTCTTACATCAAAATGGGCACCAACACATTATTACCCATTGTAATTCTTGCTACTGTTGATATTGTGCCGTTGTATATAACATTAAGTGTTCCGTTCACCTTGTCGCTGCTACCCTTCTTTCAACGTCCCTTTCAACTCCCCCATCACACGTAAACATACTTGCCTAGATAACACAACTCAACAACCTGCTCCAGTTTCTCTGAGTTAACCCATACTCTGTTTACCTTGTTCCCTGTCGCTACCTTTCTTCCAATGTCCCTTTCAACTCCCCCATCCCACATAAACATATTGTCCAGATAACAGAACACATCAACCTGCTCCAGTTTCTCTGAGTTAACCCATACTCTGTTTACCTTGTTCCCTGTCGCTACCTTTCTTCCAATGTCCCTTTCAACTCCCCCATCCCACATAAACATATTGTCCAGATAACAGAACACATCAACCTGCTCCAGTTTCTCTAAGTTAACCCATACTCTGTTTACCTTGTTCCCTGCCGCTACCCTTCTTCCAATGTCCCTTTCAACTCCCCCATCCCACATAAACATATTGTCCAGATAACAGAACACATCAACCTGCTCCAGTTTCTCTAAGTTAACCCATACTCTGTTTACCTTGTTCCCTGTCGCTACCCTTCTTCCAATGTCCCTTTCAACTCCTCCATCACACATGAACATATTGTCCAGATAACAGAACACATCAACCTGCTCCAGTTTCTCTAAGTTAACCCATAGTCTGTTTACCTTGTTCCCTGCCGCTACCCTTCTTCCAATGTCCCTTTCAACTCCTCCATCACACATGAACATATTGTCCAGATAACAGAACACATCAACCTGCTCCAGTTTCTCTAAGTTAACCCATACATCGTACACATTCTTTATAACATTTATTTCTTTAAGGTTAACTGTTATTTCTTGACAAATGTATTTTAATTTTGGGTCAAATTAAAGCGTCAGGTTCGAGCTTCTATCCACTTCCCCATTTCCGGGGGTGGGATTCCCTCACCCTTAGCAAATCTGCTCGCAAGTGGTCTCCCAGATGACGGCCCAGATATCATAATAACTCGCGCTGCACTCCCTCCTCCCGGGACCCCACCGTGTCCTGGAATCATCCCTTCCGAATCCATAATATTGTTATCGAATCAATTATTTTGATTTTTTTCTATACTTAACTGCGAAATTTAATTTTACGAAGTAACCATTTGACTTTATAGAGAGATCAAAAACGTAAGTTACGTTTATATTTTATATAATATATTTATTCAATATGTTATGCAGGCATTTTTCCAATCGAGATAGGCAAAAAGGAGAGTGTGTCAGACTTTCATATCGCTAGACACATATTTCGCCTCTTTTATAGGGTCTTTCAAATTGAACGGTTTTTTTAATTCAATGTTTTTAATCCTTAAATTAAACGCACAATTTGCTTTGATTTAAAAAAACTTTTTATTGGTCATTGAAGTATAATGTATGACACTTAAACACAAAAAAACAATGTCTCCAAAATAAGTACCCATCAAGTGCGATCTACACTAGAAGATTGACATATAATAGAACTCGTGATGAATATTTTTAAAACGATATATTTTGTATAAAGCTCGTGCTATATATGTTAAGTATTGTGTTCAAATGAGGTCTTAATGAGTACAGTACCCGGCGGTAAGAAATACACATCGGGCTTAAACTCAAAACGTATGAATGACAGAGACGACGCTTTACTAAGCCGAAGTTAGCCGATTATGGCCGACAGTCTCTTTTCTAAGAAATTTATCTTTGTACGTATGATTGGGTGATGATTTACAACAGCTTGTACGCAACAGCTGAAGTACAACAGCTTGTACACAATAAACAAATGAAGATACATGTATCATCCATCCACAAAAATAATACTCAATTACGAAAGATGGCCTATTGCAGGGGTAGCCAACCTTTAGGGGTATGTGTCAAAACTGGTATTGGGCAAACGGTCGCGAGTCGTACGTGTATTTGTATTTTTAAATAAATTGGAGATCCAAGGTCCAACATTTTAATACACACTCTTGAATACCATACTTTTTTTGGTGCCTTCAATGAGACTAAGGCAGCAATTTCTTCAGTATTAATAAAATCTTCTTTTTTATCATGTGATCAACGCTAAGCGCTGAGATCTTCTGCTATGTCTTGAACTTTGCGTACCACCTCTTTCCATCCCTCCCGGTCCTGGGTCATGTTGTTGAATGCAGCGCTTAACTCTTCCTGTCCTGTGATGTGTAACAAGTACACATTGCTTCTAAAAACTTTAATATCTCTATAAATATAATAAATACTGGGTTCAGATTTTAGGAATTCCTCCGTAATACATTTACGCATTGAATGAAAAAATAATATTAATAATAATAATTAGCACTTATCGGCCACATCAGAGATATTTTGTGAAAATCGGGAATAAATTCACCGATACAATCAAACGTGTGCCAGTGTGTGACGTGGGTATATTCATTCTTAAAAAACCGCTATGGGTGAGGAAGCCACGCTATTCACGTCTCACTCTCACTCTACTTCGGTACCATATATGGAAACACAAGAAATAGAATCTCAGTTCGCTCGCTTCTCTCGCTTCAGTAGCTCGGGGGCTTTCGTTCGAGGTGGTCGCTTCGCCCGTTTTGTAAACGTCGGTCGATGTTTTTTTTCATGTTTTCAGCAATTAAATTTCAATTATTATCACTTTTGACTTCAAATTTAATGAATATTCTTATTTTTTCTATTTTAAATTGCTCATTTTTACTTGTGTATTGAATACACAGCACCGGAACGCGCGGATTGTTTTTAGCACAGGAAGGGTAAGGTTAAAGAGGGTCCTGTTAAATCATTCATTAGATCTATCCATCTCAAAGGACACCTTCCTTCAACTGTCACTGTGATCACTAACTTCTCTAGACTTTCGACATATTTTTCAAACAACATATGCTCAAAGTATGTTATGATTCTTTTTTTACATTTTATCAAGTCTTTTTTGGTCATCTCCAATTATTGGATGATACCTAAATAAATAAATATTTGATAATTATTATACATTTTGGAAACCTATCACATGTAAAAACCTATCACATGTAAAAACCTATCACATGTAAAAACCTATCACATGTAAAAACCTATCACATGTAAAAACCTATCACATGTAAGTAATACAAATCGGGTTAAACTCTTACAGGCTTAGTGGTCCACGTTAAGTACCACCTTTTTTTGACGCTGTACTGCACAGTGGTATACGCAATGTACCACTTATTAAACCTCTTTCTATTGCTGCTAGAACGCTCAGATTATGTGCCACTTCGTATAATATAATACTTATGACTCATATCCGCACAGCTGCAGGTCTGGTCCTGTTCAAATTCATTTAGCTTCTAATATTATTGACAGTTAGTGTTTCTTGGTGTGCCGACTTGTGCGTATAAAAGAAAACGTTACATATTTGTATTAAATTTTAATAAAAAATAGTTGTGTTGTGATAAAATTGACTTCAGTAATTGTGGTAAATTTATATTAAGGTTAAAAATTAACTTTACTTAGATGTATTTCGGCATTATTTGGTGGTACATTAGAAGTACCAGTGGAAATATGGACTAGTGGTACATAAGTTGTACCACCTCACCAGGAGTTATTTGACCTACCGAGGAAGTGGAAATATGTTAATTCAGCATTTGTACGTATCATTTTTCAAACACATTAAAAAAAATTATGAGAAACTTGACTTTATTTTTTGTGCAGCCTGAGTAAAAATAAGTAAAGTTTACCTGTGCCTGTAAGGGTTAAGAAAGAGACTATTGGCCATAATTGGCTAACTTCGGCTTTGTAGAGCGTCAGTCTCTGTCCCTATAGAATGCTTGACGACTGACAAATCGCGACGGAACACTTGTATGAGTGACAGAGACGACGCTCTACAAAGCCGAAGTTAGCCGATTATGGCCGACAAATCTCTTTCTTAAGCCCGATGTGTATTACTTATGTATGTTACTGTATGTTATGTTTATTTTTTTATTTTTATCTACACATATATGGTATTACACCCTCTTATCACGCGGAAAATTTTCAGCGTCTTTCCAATCATGGATTAGCGCTACGCTCAAACAGAGATTGTTTATTGGCCTTTCCAGTTCACCGCTCCTCTTTCTTTACGTCGTCCTTTACTGTCCATGCAGTGAGACTCTGGAATCAGTTACAAACCAATATAAGACTCGCTCCGTCCTTGGCATGCTTTAAGAAGCGACTGAAAAAACTCTTAATTTCTATTCAGTAAAATAACGTGTTTCATTCCTGATTTTTATTTTCCTTTCCTCTCCACCATCCCTTTCTTTCCTTTTGATTGATGATGTCTCACTTAATATGAAAAACAATGTTCAGATGATTGTCTGTCTTTGTGGGGTTCGTGGGCATGTTCTCACGTATATGTTTATGGATTTCGTGAGGATGGATAGTCATTTGAATGATTTATGCGACCACGTAACTTGCTTTATTTACTTTTGTCTGATTGGTTGGAAGAGATTGCCGCCTGGCAATAAGCCCGCCAGATTGTATTGCAATAAAAGTGTTAAATAAAAAAATAAATAAAATAAATAAATGGTATATAAAGTGTAGTATTGGTGAAGATTGAATATGAATCAGAATTTCATGAGTAAATTGTATGAGAGATGCGAAAAGAAAGATATGCAAGAGAATTAATATTGCTTAATCCAAAGTAATGGTGAAAAAATATTAAAGAAGTTAATGCAATATATGGGTGAAAATTAAAGATTTCCACTAATTGAGGAATTCCCAGATGATGGAAGAGTTAAGAGGGATATCAAACGGTGTGTAGCGTTAGGAAACAAAGGCAATGGGGCACTAAAATATATATACTCAAACCGGACAGTATCAAAATCTGCTAAGATGATAGTCCACATTAATATTTTGGTGGCAACTTTGATCCGTGGGATTGAAACGTGGGCGTGGAAAAAGACTTAAAGGAGTCGAATGAATGTTGTAAAGATTCGTGCATTGAGAAGAATTCATGGGATGACAATGTATGACAGAATACTCAACGTAGTGACAAGATAAATGTGAACTTAAGATTGATGTGTTATATAAGTATGATAAAGAATTACACTTGTGTATAAAACGGACATCACACACTTAAGTATATGAAAAAAGCCCTTCTGGCACTGGTCGCAGGAAACAGGTAGATTTTGTGTATGAAAGGAAAAGTTATTTCCCGTTTTGTGGTCTTCTGTACAATTCATATTTTTAAGTATGTCATTATATACTGGTATTAAATATGTATAAAGCATGCAATATTGGCGCTAGTACGAATACCTTCTGACCTCAAGTTAATTTATTTATTTTAAATGGCAAATAAATAATATATGTACGAGTATATATAATATTGAAAAAACATAGGACATTACAAAGATAGGACATTACATAGATAGGGCATTACAAAGATAGGACATTACAAATATAGGGCATTACAAAGATAGGACATTACAAAGATAGGACATTACAAAGATAGGACATTACAAAGATATGACATTACAAAGATAGGGCATTACAAAGATAGGACATTACAAAGATAGGACATTACAAAGATAGGACATTACAAAGATAGGACATTACAAAGATAGGACATTACAAAGATAGGACATTACAAAGATAGGACATTACAAAGATAGGACATTACAAATATTGGACATAACAAAAATAGGACATTACAAAAAAATAGGACATTGCAAAGATAGGACATTACAAAGATAGGACATTACAAATATTGGAAATTACAAAGATAGGACATTACAAAGCTAGGACATTACAGAGATAGGACATTACAAAGATACGACATTACAAAAATAGGATGTTGCAAAAATAGGACATTACAAAAATAGAACATTACAAAAATAGGACATTACAAATATTGGGTATTACATAAATAGGACATTACAAAAATAGGACATTAAAAAAATAGGACATTACAAAATAAGTCATTTCAAGTAGAAATTCTCAAATTATATAAATCAGTAATAAAAATGATAAAAGGACAATTTATTTAGCGTCGTTTAACAAACTACTCAAAGGTTCTACGATTCGGGACTTGAACCCACTAAGTCAGTGCATCGAGATGAACATCTGGCAAGCACATATATCCCAAAAATCTCTCTGCTGCTCGCCGAGGTCGTTCAATGCCTCCCCCAGCCGCCAGTCTCCAGCCCGATTTTTTAACTTTAAAATGTGTATATCGGTGCCAGTTCGAACAGAATTCAGTCTTGTTTGTGTTCCCCTGATGATGAAGTGAAAGCCTTGAAACCGGTAGGGTTATACCGTTACAAAAAGTGGAATAAACAGTGTTTGATTAAACAAATAACAATGTCTTTAAACCTTCACCACGTTAATGCCTTAACTATAATAATATTTTCAAATTATCTCAGTCTCAAACAACAACAGTCGAATCTCGTCACACCGGATCCTACATAAAATCTTCGCCACATATATATATTTTTTTCATTTCAAGATATCCGCACCCAGCCCAAGGGTGGTTTAGCCCTCATACATATATTCATGAAAAGGAGGCGCCACCCCGGGACCCGCCCCCTGCGCGCGCAACCACGCCCCCTACAGCCCCGCGATATAGCGCCGTATAGCACGAGCTATGTGTTATTCATGACGCGAATGGAAAAATATAAATATTTATTACGAAACAAAAAAAAGAGTTGTAAAAGAATGAAATTTTTTTGAAATGTTGAGGAAGACTAAACGTGCATCAAAAAACTTGGACATTTTTTTACGCACATATATATCATCACGCCGTTTCTCTTGCGGGGAGGGGTAAACAGAGAAAAAAGATCTTTCTATTAAAACACGCAATTTTCGCTTTTCACATTTATTTATTTAACACTTTTATTGCAAATACAATCTGGCAAGCTTATTGCCAGGCGGCAATCTCTTCCAGACAACCAGACAAAACTAAAAGAAGCAAGTTACATGGTCACATAAATCATTCAAATGACTATCCATCCCCATGAAATCCATAAACATATACGTGAGCATATGCCCACGAACCCCACAAAGACGGACAATCATCCGAACATTATTTTTCATATAAAGTGAGATATCATCAATCAAATGGAAAGGAAGGGATGGTGGAGAGGAAAGGAAAAGAAAAATCAGGAATGAAATACGTTATTTTACTGACTAGAAATTAAGAGTTTTTTTAGTCGCTTCTTAAAGCATGCCAAGGACGGGGCGAGTCTTATATTGGTTTGTAACTGATTCCAGAGTCTCACTGCATGGACAGTAAAGGACGACGTAAAAAAAAAGGATCGGTGAGCTGGAAAGGCCAATAGACAATCTCTGTTTGAGCGTAGCGCTAATCCATGATTGGAAAGACGCTGAAAATTTTCGGCGAGTTAAGAGGGGGTGGCGGGATAGTTAAGGTATCTCGCCGTTTCGCCAATAAATATTCTACCCACTATATTATTCGCAACGTCTGCGACCACCTCTGCACGCACAGGAGTGAGATAAAAATATATTGCGGACGCATTCACGCGCCCCGTTCTGAATATGTATATATACCTACTTATCGATAAATAAAGGATCACTTATTATTATTCACTTGACCATTCATTGCTGTTTACTATTCATTGATTGTCCACTCTCACTTTTCGCATTCCTAATCGACGTATTTTATTTTAAATACCGAACAATCATAATCATCACGACGTACCAGTAAAGCGTCCCGCTAAAATATTATACAATAGAGACAGTATGTGAATTTGGCGTCTATTTCTAACATTCAACCAGTTCAATGCCTTCTGGTATGAAGTTATACAATATGATCGTACTTTCGTAGGTTGATTCACATTCATTCATCCCGTCATGCATAATATTGTATCAATCATACTTCTCACTTTACCTCTTAACATTTTTTGAGACAATGTCTACCACACGGCCTCCGTAGCTAAGTTGGTAAGACCCGTGACTTACGACCCAAAGGTTACGAGTTTGACTCCTGTTTGAACCCATTTTTTTTTCTTGAAAGGTTTCTTGTCGAGATTCAACTAAAGCCCTGTTTTAACGTCTTTCTAGTTGACTGGAAGAAATTACCACAGGTTGTGCTGTATACAACGAAAATTACCACAGGTTGTGCTGTATACAACGAAAGTGTGATAAATAAAATGATATCGATACGCGCGTTGTATTCGAATAATTAACTCTTACATATATATCATTTCCCTGTCACGTTAGGCTGAGAGGACAGAGTGCCAGACTTTCTTATCTCGACACGCATCTCTAACCTCCCCTATATCCATGCACTTTCTACGATTCTCTGACTACATTTCCGTCCTTCAAAATATCATTCACTTGATCAAATCATACTTTCCTTGGTCTTCCTCTCATACATCTTCCATTCATATTTGCGATATGTGTTTGACCACTTTCGTTTATCTGTTCTTAAAAAAACTTAGGGTGTTTTTTTAATCATCCGGAAAAAATATTCAAACTAAACAAACATGATTTTGGTGACATGAGCGCGACTGATGGGACAACCTGTACATACAAACATACCATCACGTCGTTCGTCTGATAGTTCACGCTGTTTGCCTGATAGGTCACACCGTTTGCCTGATATATCACGCCATTTCGTTTTCAAGAGTGTGGGCTGAAAAACATCTGGTGTCCCCGTGGATAGGTTCGCCCTATATTGTTGGGGTGTATCCTGGCCGAGGGGATGCTATTAGATGAGTCCAGACCTTTAGATAGCTTCTGTATTTAATGTATTATCTGCAATTTATGTGTTTTAGAAGTGTTATTTAAATATAATCTGTACATACTATGTTGCTATCAATAAACCTATTATTTATTTATTTATTTCCCTGATACGTCAAGCCGTTGGCCTGATAGGTCACCCCGTTTGCCTGATAGTTCACGCCGTATCAGTGATACGTCTAGCCGTTTGCCTGATACGTCAAGCCGTTGCCGATACGTCAAGCCGTTGGCCTGATAGTTCCCGCCATTTTCCTGATACGCCAAGCCGTTTGCCTCATAGGTCACACCGTTTTCCTGACAGGTCACACCGTTTCCCTGATACGTCACACCTTTTGTCTGATACGTCAGGCCGTTTGCCTGATTGTTCACGCTGTTTGCTGATAGGTCTCGCCGTACGCCTGATACGTCAAGCCTTTAACCTGATAAGTCACTTCGTTTGCCTGGTAGTTCACGCTGTTTGCCTGATAGTTCCCGGTTTTTCCCTGATACGTCAAGCCATTGGCCTGATAAATTACGTCGTTTGCCTGATAGTTCACGCTGTTTGCCTGATATGTCTCGCCATTCGCCTGATACGTCAAGCCGTTGGCCTGATAGGTCACCCCGTTTGCCTGATAGTTCCCATCTTTTGCCTGATACATCACGCCGTTTGCTTGGAAGAATGTGTCAAAGGCATTGTGCGATAAAAAAGTCAAACGTGACATTATAGACAGATCACGTTAAAATAATTAATAAAACATGGATTCCCCGTACACTAATATTTCATCATCAGCATATCATGTAACTCATGGCTGAGTAACGTGACTCCCATGACAGCCCTTGGGGACATACATACATTCATCCCTAGTCACATCCATTCCGTATTTTATTATACGTCGTTACCCTTATATATCCTTCCAAATACACGCATTTCTTCACCATTTTTTTCATTTTACATACATTCATCCCTAGTCACATCCATTCCGTATTTTGTTATCCGTTGTTACCCCATATATTGTATTATTTCAAATAAATGCATTTTCTCAGCATTTATTCATTCTATATACATTCATCCCTAGTCACATCCATTCCGTATTTTGTATCCGTTGTTACCCCATATATTGTATTATTTCAAATAAATGCATTTTCTCAGCATGTATTAATTCTATATACATTCATCCCTAGTCACATCCATTCCGTATTTTGTTATTCGTTGTTACCCCATATATTGTATCATTTCAAATAAATGCATTTTCTCAGCATTTATTCATTCTATTTACATTCATCCCTAGTCACATCCATTCCGTATTTTGTTATCCGTTGTTACCCCATATATTGTATCATTTCAAATAAATGCATTTTCTCAGCATTTATTCATTCTACATACATACATCCCTAGTCATATCCATTCCGTATTTTGTTATCCGTTGTTACCCCATATATTGTATTATTTCAAATAAATGCATTTTCTCAGCATGTATTCATTCTATATACATTCATCCCTAGTCACATCCATTCCGTATTTTGTTATTCGTTGTTACCCCATATATTGTATCATTTCAAATAAATGCATTTTCTCAGCATTTATTCATTCTATATACATTCATCCCTAGTCACATCCATTCCGTATTTTGTTATCCGTTGTTACCCCATATATTGTATCATTTCAAATAAATGCATTTTCTCAGCATTTATTCATTCTATATACATTCATCCCTAGTCACATCCATTCCGTATTTTGTTATCCGTTGTTACCCCATATATTGTATTATTTCAAATAAATGCATTTTCTCAGCATGTATTCATTCTATATACATTCATCCCTAGTCACATCCATTCCGTATTTTGTTATCCGTTGTTACCCCATATATTGTATCATTTCAAATAAATGCATTTTCTCAGCATTTATTCATTCTATTTACATTCATCCCTAGTCACATCCATTCCGTATTTTGTTATCCGTTGTTACCCCATATATTGTATTATTTCAAATAAATGCATTTTCTCAGCATGTATTCATTCTATATACATTCATCCCTAGTCACATCCATTCCGTATTTTGTTATCCGTTGTTACCCCATATATTGTATCATTTCAAATAAATGCATTTTCTCAGCATTTATTCATTCTATATACATTCATCCCTAGTCACATCCATTCCGTATTTTGTTATCCGTTGTTACCCCATATATTGTATTATTTCAAATAAATGCATTTTCTCAGCATGTATTCATTCTATATACATTCATCCCTAGTCACATCCATTCCGTATTTTGTTATCCGTTGTTACCTCATATATTGTATTATTTCAAATAAATGCATTTTCTCAGCATGTATTCATTCTATATACATTCATCCCTAGTCACATCCATTCCGTATTTTGTTATCCGTTGTTACCCCATATGTTGTATTATTTCAAATAAATGCATTTTCTCAGCATGTATTCATTCTATGTACATTCATCCCTAGTCACATTCATTCCATTCCGTTGCTACCCCGTATATTATCCTAAATACACGAATTTCTTTAGTATTTTTTGTTTTTTTCATCTTCCACATTTCACTCTTATAAATCAAAAATAGTTCTAAAATACTGTTGTGAAAAACCCTATACAGTAAAAAATATAATAGGTCTTTTTATAAAAGCCGAAAGGACCTCGTGTCCTTGTAAAGATTTCAGAACAGTTTGTATACTCCCTGGTTCCTTTTGAGACCTTCCCTCTCCTGTAAACCAAACATACATGTATAGAATTCCCCCCAGCTTGACATGATGTGTCGTATCCAACACCCTCTTGAGGTATGTAAGCCTTTTTAGACTCTCACCTTCCGGAAAGAGGGTCTAAACGGGGTGGAAGTGTCTATAGAGGCATTTGGGTTTCCATTTGGCAGTATCTTCGGGTTAAGTCAACCGTCATGGGAAATCCCCCAGAGCTCAGGTGTGCAAGTTTGATCATTTTATCTTATGAAAATTTTACACAAATCATCAAAGGCTGGTTAGTGATAGTTGCGGTGTGCTAGTGCCAACCTTGATATATAGAGGGGAAGCATAAACATTGAAAGGGTGAGATAAGAGCAAAATTAACGTGATTAAAATTAATTTATAACTATTTTTTAAACAAATGAAATAAACAAACAAATGTGCATTAATTAATCATTTAAGAAGAATGATGTCTGAAAGTAAATTAAAATTTATGTTATGTATGAAAAAAAGGCGACGGTATTTAATATCCAAAAACTAACCTTTATTTTTTTTTCACTTCAGATAACAGTAGCAAAAATAACAATAGATAATAGTGTGTTGTAAGAGAGATATGTGTATGATAAGATTAACCTTTCCCTTCCGGTGCTAAAAAAAAGTTTCGCGCGTTCCGGTGCTGTGTATTCAATACACATCGATACACATGTAAAAAATGAGCGATTTAAAATCGGAAAAATAAGAATATTAAAAGCCAATCGTTTAAATTAATTAAATTTGAAGTAAAAAGTGATAATATTTGAAATTTAATTGCTGAAAACATGAAGAAACATCGGCCAACGTTCACAAAACGGGTGCAGATACCACCTCGTATGGATTCCCGCGAGCTACTGAGACGGGACTCGGAACACTAACATTGTGTTTGTTATACCTCGAAGGAAGAACAACTGCGAACTGAGATTATATTTCTTGCGTTCCCATATACCGAAGTAGAATGAGAGTGAGACGTGAATAGCGTCGCTTCTTCACCCATAGCGGTTTTTTTAGAATTAATATACCTACGTCATACACTGGCACACGTTTGATTGTATTGGTGAATTTATTCCCGATTTTCACAAAATATCTCTACGGTCGTCCCTGAATATTGTCAACACGCACGGTCAACGACCGACGAAACGACCTTCGGATATGTCCAAAGGTTGCATACCAGAACATTGATATTGTTTACCCGCAAATACTATTTACGATACATTCCACAGTAGAAAGAGAACGCATCGCACTGTCTCGCCGTTTTCGCCAACAAATTATCTACCCACAATATTATTCGCGACGTCTGCGACCATCTCTGCACGCACAGGAGTGAGATAAAAATATATTGCGGGCGCACTCACGCGCCCCGTTCTGAATTGTATAAATACCTACTTACCGATAAATAAAGCATCATTTGACCATTCATCACTGTTTACTATTCATTGATTATTCACTCTCACTTTCCGCATTGCTAATCGACGTATTTTATTTTAAATACCAAACAATCAAAATCATCATCGCGTCCTCCAAGGACATACGCTAATATTTATTATATTTCTAGAGATATTAAAGTTTTTTAGAAGTAATGTGTATTAGTTACACATCACAGGGAAGGAAGGGTTAATGCTGTGGAGATGGGTACACTAAGAACAATTTGTGGAATGCCAATGTTTGAAAGAAACCGGAATAAATACAATATATTAGAAATTAATGCAAGGATAAAATAATCGTTTTAAGTAAGACGTTGAACGGAGTTTTAAGATAGTTTGGACATGTGAAAAGAATGACTAAGTGAGTGTACAAATCAAAAGTGAAACGTGTACGTGGAAGAGATAGAGCTAAGAAAACGTGGCTGGATCAAGTGGGCCAGATTTAAAAAAAAAAGGTAAAGTGAAAAATATGAATAATGGAGGATGGCGCATGACGAGATGTGTAAATCAGGACGAGGCAAAATATTGAAGATATGTTCTCTCTGGCAACCCACTACATGTATGTACAAACATATCATCACAGAGAGGACAGAGCGCCACATTTTCCTATCTCGACACAGCTTTAACCTCTTCTACATCCATACAACTTCTTCGATTTCTCTGATTTTCTACGTTTCATTCTTTCAAAATATAATTCACTTGATCTAACCACACTTTCATTGGTCTTCCTCTCGCCGTATTTCACTCACATTTGCACTTTATATCTGTTTTGTTAATATTTCTTCATTCATTCGTTCCACATGTCCAAACTATCTTAAAGTGTTCTTTCTCGTCTTAATATTAACACATTCATCATTTATCACTTTATTCATTCTGCATCATGTCATACATTGCCACTCCATGAATTATTCTCAATTCACACATATCTACGTTACAGCATTTATTCGCCTCCTCTCAACCTTATTTACGTCCACGTTTCATTCCCATAGATCGAAGTTGGCACCAATATACTTTCATGAACTTTTTTTTTATTTATTTTACACATGACAAGAAATATACATAAATTGCGAAAAAAAAACAGGTAATTTAATTTGGACACATGATTTTAATGGATCTGGGTTTGTTGCCTTTCATTTGTCGTGTCCCCAGTAAACTAGGCGTTTGCCTGTATCTCACTGAGGACATATAGCATGAAAAAATAAATCGATACTTCTTTCCGATTTTCGATTATATAAAACCCCGTTGCACATTCTCATCAACCTGACAAACAGTGACACTCAATTGCATATGTATACATCACACGAAATCAAACTCCTCACACTTCATCACTCCAGACAGACCAAAATATTTACTTGATTGATTTCAAACTTTGTCCCTTTGCATTCAAGTCCTTTAATAGGATATATTCATTGTATTTTCCAATCTCTTGTTGATTTGGACTTTGGAAATTTAATTTGGATGTACAATTTTAATGGATCTGGGTGTGTTGCCTTTAATTTGTCGTGTCCCCTGTAAACTAGGCTTTTGCCTGTATCTCACTGAGGACCATCACCTTAACAGATTTTGATACTGTCCGGTTCAAGTTTATATGTGTTAGTGCCCCATTAACTTTGTTGCCTGTCGCTACCACACGTTTCAATATCCCTCTTGAGTCTTCCATCATCTTAGAAAATGCTACCTAAATAGCAGAATTCCTCAACTTGATCCAATCTTTCATTATTCCTTCATGTATCGCGTTTCATTTTCCTTTTACACTTTTCTATCACCATGACTTTTACACTTTCCTATCACCATGACTTTTACACTTTCCTATCACCATGACTTTTACACTTTTCTATCACCATGACTTTTACACTTTTCTATCACCATGATTTTTACACTTTTATATCACCATGACTTTTTTTACACTTTCCTATCACCATGACTTTTACACTTTTCTATACCATGACTTTTATAATTTCCTATCATCATGACTTTTATACTTTTCTATCACCATGACTTTTACACATTCGTATCACCATGACTTTTACACTTTCCTATCACCATGACTTTTACACTTTTCTATACCATGACTTTTATACTTTCCTATCATCATGACTTTTACACTTTTCTATCACCATGACTTTTATACATTCCTATCACCATGACTTTTACACATTCCTATCACCATGTCTTTTACACATTTCTATCACCATGACTATTACACTTTCCTATCACCATGACTTTTATACTTTCCTATCACCATGACTTTTACACTTTCCTATCACCATGACTTTTATACTTTCCTATCACCATGACTTTTACACTTTCCTATCACCATGACTTTTACACTTTCCTATCTCCATGACTTTTATACTTTTCTATCACCATGACTTTTACACTTTTCTATCACCATGACTTTTACACTTTTCTATCACCATGACTTTTTTTACACTTTCCTATCACCATGACTTTTACACTTTTCTATACCATGACTTTTATAATTTCCTATCATCATGACTTTTACACTTTTCTATCACCATGACTTTTATACATTCCTATCACCATGACTTTTACACATTCCTATCACCATGTCTTTTACACATTTCTATCACCATGACTATTACACTTTCCTATCACCATGACTTTTACAATTTTCTATCACCATAACTTTTACACTTTCCTATCACCATGACTTTTATACTTTCCTATCACCATGACTTTTACACTTTCCTATCACCATGACTTTTACACTTTCCTATCTCCATGACTTTTATACTTTTCTATCACCATGACTTTTACACTTTTCTATCACCATGACTTTTACATTTTTCTATCACAATGACTTTTACACTTTCCTATCACCATGACTTTTATATTTTCCTATCACCGTGACTTTTACACTTTTCTATCACCATGACTTTTACACTATCCTATCACCATGACTTTTACACTTTCCTATCTCCATGACTTTTATACTTTTCTATCACCATGACTTTTACACTTTTCTATCGTTATTTCTTTAGATTAATGTATAAACCCGTGTATCAAAATAATGAAGTATTAATATCTCTCAAGTTTTCGCGCTAAATCTGCAACAGGAAATACAGTTTTCAAACAGGAAATAGATTTATCTTTACGCATACAAGTGCACAACATGTACGTAGGTCCCTACGAACAAGAATAAAGTGTTGTTTTGATTAAATGCCGCAATGCTACAGCCACCCAGCAGAGCGCTGCAGTGGATTCGAGCCGAAAATAGTGACGATTATAATTGCTCGGCACAATAAAACACTTGTCAACACGCTGTTACACCCCGGGGCTGCCCGGAGCCTCCCTCGTAGAGCCTCCCCAGCCCGCTACACTTCCGGGTACAAAGCCTCACTATATTCCTACTTCCTGGTAGGGGTGACAGAATAGTTTGAACTCATTGCGATTGTTTTACACTATTGTTGTACTATATACAGCACAATGTGACGGACTTATTGTCATGTGATTTCTAACCAACTTAAAATATGTAAAAGAACCATTGAGTGAAAAACAGACAGGATTTACACCACTCAAGCAAATACTCCAGAAATGTATTTATTTATTTTAATCATAATAAACACATTATACTGTATTACATTTTCATTGTATTCAGCACAATCTGGCGGGCTTATTACCATGTGGCAATCTCTTCCAAACAATCAAAAATATGTTTAAAAAACCTTAAGTGAAAATCATACTGAAATCCTTTTTGGAAAAAATCTGGGTTCCAGCGAGATTCGAACCCACAACCTTTGAGCTAGGAGACAGGCGTCTTACCAACTAGGCTACAGAGGTCGTCACACGACTTAATTGCACTAATTATATATATTTTACAGCTTTACGCTCTGTATAAAAATCATTCTAAAAAAATGTGTTTTTCAACTAAGTACATTCTATAACTCAAAAGTTATTCTAAAGGGTCATTCAAATTGAGCGTTTTTTTTTAATTCTTAGATAAAACACATATAGCGTTGCAAACGTGCCTGGGTCTTGTGACATTTGCGAAGTGTAATGTATGACATTTAAAAAGAGTCGTATACAATACAACAACGCGTTCAAATTGTTGAATTATTTTATGTATTGTAATCTCCGGAAACGGTGATGTTAATTGGCCACCAAGATCATGTGATCTGACACCGTTGGACTATTTTCTCTGGGGTTACGTGAACAGCCAGGTCTATAAGAATGACCGCCGATCAATTCCTGAGCTGAAGGACGAAATTATTCGCGTTATTGGTGAGTTAGAACCGGAATTATACCAAAATGTCATCGAAAATTTTGACAAAAGAGTGGACATCTGTGGAGCTGCAGGAGGTGGACATTTGGCGGAAATTGTTTTTTTTTTGTGTTTAAATGTCATACATTATACGTCAATGACAAATAAAAAGTTTTTTTGAAATCAAAAGCAAATTGTGTGTTTTATTCAAGAATTAAAAAAAAACCGCTCAATTTGAAAGATCCTTTTCAACATAGGTTCCCGACCTTTAATAACCTTTCTTTCCCTTTCCAGAAAAAAAACAAACTTAACACTCCCCTAGAAATCTACCTTTTTCAAGCAAACATACAAAAGATACAGTGACAAATGTACGTTCGTTTGTGTATCTATACGTTCTACGACATAGTAAAGAAAAATGTCGTAAATAAGACACCTTGAAGCTTGAAATAATAAAATAACTTTTAAAATAAACCATAGTAACATTCGTATTACACACAGAAAATTTAGATAACGAAGGATAACAGAGCCAATCTAAATTAGATTCATAAATTTCACCTATTTATAATATCGTATTGTGAACATGTCATTACATGCACATACTATATTCCTTCCGATCCATGCTAGACTCCCCGACAATGCGAGATACACTCGCCTGCCAACACTTCCTTGTTAACACTTGCCCCCCTGTGATGGATAGTGAGTGACCAGGACTTATATTTTATTTGATTATTCGACGTTTTAATACACAATAAAATATTTTTTATATCTAATTACAAAAAAATAACCTAGCAGATTTTGCATAATTTTAAATTAAAATAAACATTTTTCTCTGGACGCTTAGCGTCCAGCACCGTGGCTGGCGGATTTTTTTAGCACAGTAAGGCAAGTGTTAAGGCCTTTCGGCGTACTTAACCACTGATCGGTTATACCTCGCATTTTAAATGTTGATTTAGAAAATAAAGTACTTTCTATGTCATGAACTTTACGTTACTCAACATATGAACTCCCTCTTATCTCGCCAAAAAATTTCAGCGTCTTTCCGATCATGGACTAACGCTATACTCAAACAGAGATTGTATATTAGCCTTTCCAGTTCACCGCTCTAATTTTTTTTACGTCGTCCTTTACTGTCCATGCAGTGAGACTCTGGAATCAGTTACAAACCAATATAAGACTTGCTCCGTCCTTGGCATGCTTTAAGGAGCGACTGAGAAAAAAAAACTCTTCATTTCTTGTCAATAATATATCGTGTTTCATTCCTGATTTTCCTTTCCTCTCCACCATTCCTTCCTTTCCTTTTGATTGATGATATCTCACTTTATATGAAAAGGAATGTTTGGGTGATTGTCCGTCTTTGTGGGGTTTATGGGCATATGCTCACGTATGTGTTCATAGATTTCGTGGGGATGGATAGTCATTTGAATGTTTTTGCGACCATGTAATCTGTTTCATTTACGTTTGTCTGGTTGGTTTGAAAAGATTGCCGCCTGGCAATAAGCCCGCCAGATTATATTTGCAATAAAAGTGTTGAATTAAGAAAAAAATAAGCACGTACCAACGGTTTCTTAATTTTTTCTTACCTTATCTTCTTTCTCTATGCTTCCACCGTCGCCTTATTATTATTCAGCACCCTCCAATTGCACCCAAGACCACTTCCGCCCCCCTGGATCGTTTCAGTGTGACCACTTAATACTGTCTCTATTGTATAACATCCTTAACTGTCCCGCCGCCCTCTCTTATCTCGCCGAAAATTTTCAGCGTCTCTCCAATCATGGATTAGCGCTACTCTCAAATAAAGATTGTTTATTGGCCTTTCTAGTTCACCGCTCCTCTTTCTTTACGTCGTCCTTTACTGTCCATGCAGTGAGACTCTGGAATCAGTAACAAACCAATTTAAGACTCGCTCCGTCCTTGGCATGCTTTAAGAAGCGACTGAAAAAAAACTCTTAATTTCTAGTCAGTAAAATAACGTGTTTCATTCCTGATTTTTCTTTTCCTTTCCTCTCCACCATCCCTTCCTTTCCTTTTGATTGACGATATCTCACTTTATATGAAAAGGAATGTTTGGGTGATTGTCCGTCTTTGTGGGGTTTATGGGCGTATGCTCACGTATGTGTTCATGAATTTCATGAGGATGGATAATCATTTGAATGTTTTTGCGACCATGTAACTTGTTTCATTTGCGTTTGTCTAGTTGGTTGGAAAAGATTGCCACAGTGTTGAATAAATAAATAAATGGCTGAATCGACTAAAGAATGGTTGTTTAATTTTTTTCATATATTTTAAATACTGATTAATATTTCCACTGACCTGCTGACATGATGGAACTGTGTATGAGACGACATTGATAATTAAGATTTTAATCCTTGGCATTATTTATAAATTGTATATTGTGTGTAAAAATCATGACTTAAGTCGAGAAAGAGTTTTTTTCAAACAAAAACTCCGGCAGTGACTGGAAGTGTTAGCCAGAAGGTGGTCTCCAGCTAGGTGCATAGATCAAATCAAAGAGATGTGTAGGGACTACGGTCGTCCCTGAATATTGTCAACACGCACGGTCAACGACCGACGAAACGACCTTCGGACATGTCCAAAGGTCGCATACCAGAACATTGATATTGTTTACCCGAAAATACTATTTACGATACATTCCACAGTAGAAAGAGAACGCATCGCGTTGTCTCGCCGTTTCGCCAACAAATTATCTACCCACAATATTATTCGCGACGTCTGCAATATTTCGATCGACCACCTCGTCACGCACAGAGGGAGATAAAAATATATTGTGGGCGCACTCACGCGCCCCGTTCTGAAATGTATATATACCTACTTATCGATAAATAAAGAATCACTTATTATTAATCATTTGACCATTCATTGTTGTTTACTATTCATTGATTGTTCACTCTCACTTTCCGCATTGCTAATCGACGTATTTTATTTTAAATACCAAACAATCAAAATCATCAGCACGTCCAACAAGGACATTCGCTAAAGATGACTAGATCCTCATTAAGTACTGGACTCATTCGTCGATAACTTTGTGCTGGGCGCCTGAGGACTGGGAGCGGATGGCTCAAGACCATGAGGGGTGGAGAGCCGTATGTTCTTGGGATGTTGACGTCTCAGCGGCTAGACGTGTGAGAAACAGTCAGCGCGCTGCGAACATGCGTCAACATGGCCAGGCGGCTCAACAGGGTCCACATGTCTGTGGCATTTGCGGGAGGGAGTGCGCGTCCAGGATCGGACTGTTCTCTCACTGAAGATCACATGATCGATGTGGGAGAGCGGTTCAGAACTGACGTTGGATTGGCGAGGGGATCCTCGACTGCGAGACCCGGCAATGATGATGACTGGCTAAAGACAGGGAGGAGTGGAGATGAAATATCCAGTCAGTTCTATACTATCGTGTAACCATGATACTCAGATCTTAGCAGAACAACGACGAAGAAGAAGATCAAATGTAAAAAGTAAATGAGAATAAGAAGACAATTTTTATAGCGCCGTTTAAAGAACTCTTTTCATGAGCACTCTAATGCAGGATTCGAACTCATTCAAAAACTTTGATAAGACCTGCCAAAATGGAGTCACTTTACATGTTTTCTAAACCTTTCCCTTCCTGTGCTAAAAAAATCCGCCCGTTCCATTGTTGTGTATTCAATGCACATATAAAAATGAGCGATTTAAAATCGGAAAAATAATAATATTCATAGCCAATCGCTTAAATTAATTAAATTTGAAGTCAAAAGTGATAATAATTGAAATTTAATTGCTAAAAACATAAAAAAAACGTCGGCCAACGTTCACAAAACGGGCAAAGCGACCACCTCTACCGAAAACCACCGAACTACTGAGCGAGAGAAGCGAGCGAACTGAGATTCTATTTCTTGCGTTCTCGTATACCGAATTAGAGTGAGAATGAGACGTGAATAGGGTCGCTTTCTCCCCCATAGCGGTTTTTTTAAAATGAATATACCTACGTCAGACGCTGGCACACGTTTGATTGTATTGGTGAATTTATTCCCGATTTTCACAAAATATCTCTGACGTGGCCGATAAGTGCTAATTACTATTAATATTATTTTGCATTCAATGCGTAAATGTATTACGGAGGAATGCCTAAAATCTGAACCCAGTATTTATTATATTTATAGAGATATTAAAGTTTTTAGAAGCAATGTGTACTAGTTACACATCACAGGGAAGGGAGGGTTAAGCAGCACACGCCACTCGTATCTCTGATAATATGAGGCAGACCACTCCACAGCATAGGACCAGCAACGGCGAAAGCTCTATCATAATAATAATACTCCACGTACAAATAATACAATACTTCACCCTATTGAATGGATTTTGGACAGCTAATTTATTAGAATATTTCACTCCGAAAGAACATACTTCAGACAGAGATTGGAAATATACAATGAAGACACCCTATTAAGGGACTTGAATACAAATGGACAAAGTTTAAAATCAATCAAGTGAGTGTTTTTGGTCTGTCTGTAGTGATGAAGTGTGAGGAGTTTGATTCGCGTGATGTATACACGTGTAATTGAGTCTAACTGTTTGTCAGGTTGATGAGAATGTCCAACGGGGTTTTATATAATCAAAAATCGGAAAGAAGTATCAATTTATTTCTTCATGCTATATGTCCTCAGTAAGATACAGGCAAAAGCCTAGTTTACTGGGGACACAACAAATGAAAGGCAACAAACCCAGATCCATTAAAATTGTGTGTCCAAATTGAATTTCTTGTTGTTTTTTCACAAATTATGTATATTTCTTGTCTTATGCAAAATAAAATAAATAAATCCGTTCGTGCCACTAAAGCTAGTGTAGACTTTAGAAGTGGACCAATATAGCAATATATCAGCCTAGCAGCTGCATTGAAAACAGACTGGAGTCTAGAAATTTGTAAATAAGGTAGACCAGAATAAATAGAGTTACAATAATCCAGACCCGACACATCAAATTAATTAATAAAAGTTTTTATTTCCCTTGTTGGAAAACTTTGACGTACAAATTTTAACTCTCTAGCACTATAGAAATCTGCAAAAAACGTATAACCAATTGGTCTATCGAAGGAGAGTTTACTACGAGTATCAAGACAGACACCGAAAAATTGGATGCTATCTTTTGGAAAGATACGAACACCCATAACTGATAAAGTATCCCCATCAAGAAGGTGTTGTCTACGCTATGACGACACCCAGAGAAATTCCGTTTTACTTGGATTTAATTTAAAATTATTTTTTGACATGCAATTTGACACTTTGAAAATGCTATTAGAAGTTTCTTGTTTCAGGATATATTTTTTTCCACTTGGATCACAGAACCTAAAATCCAATAATAAAAAAAATGGCATTGCAAATTTGGCAGCCCTGAGTGCATATTTGATGCATCACGCCTCACATCATAGTGCATTAACAGAACTGCATTAAATGCATCCCGTATTGCATGCACATTCCGTATAACAGTCATCCTACAACTTTGCATCACAATTCAGGTTTTGTAAATCGTTTTGATAAAAAAAATCTGCGGTTGTTCTACAACTTTACACTTATATTCAAAGTCACTTAAATACGTTGATGAGTGCTTTCTAACGCACTCAATCTTAGAAGAAAATTTACTTTTGCTTTTGGTAATGTGATATGAAATATGTCAATATCCGAAGCAGTCCCGTTCAGAAGAGTTAAGGCCCTTCCAACAGGCATATCGGCTGGAAGACCCGTTCTTGTGTATGTTATTGAGAACAGTTCTTGCCGGCGAAGTCGAGTGTAATTGTTAGGAATATTTAACGCCAATATTTGTAGTAATGCTGGACAACTCAAATGTGTCCCTATCCCGTAAATTTAACGTGATAAACTTGATTTAGTTTGAGTCTCGGTCCTGTGTTTCCACGTAATCGATACCTCTTCTAAAAAAGGACATATTACTGGTGTCTAGAAAATATTTCTGTGAAAATAGCCTGCGAAATATCGATAAGCGCCAAGTGGTTTTAAATTGTATCCGGCGGTAAGTAATACACATCGAGCTTAAGAAAGAGACTATGGGTTTGTAGAGCGTCGTCTCTGTCATTCATACACGTGTACCGTCGCGATTTGTCAGTCGCATCGTGCGACAGAGACGACACTCGACAAACCGACAGTCTCTTTCTTAAGCCCGATGTGTATTACTTACCGCCGGATACTATACATACATACACCATCATTTCCCTATCGGGGTAGGCAGACAGGACAGAGTGGCGCAATTCCCTTATTTGACACATCCATACATATTCTCATACAATCTCTACGATTTATCTGATTTTCCCCTTTTACCTTCTTTCACTTAGTCTTCCTTTCATACACCTTCTACTCACATCTGCAATGTATATCTGCTTTGTTAGTCTTTCTTCATTAATTCGTTCTACATGCTCAAACCATCTCAACGTACTCTTCTTCATCTAACTTAACACGTCAGCCTTAAGTTCATATTCATCCCTTATCACTTCATTCCGTATTCCGTCATACATTGTCACTCCCTGTATTCTTCTCAAAGCACGTATTTCTACAGCATTCATTCGGCTACTCTCAGTATTTTTCCACAGTCACGTTTCACTCCCAAACATCAAAGTTGTCACCAAAATACTATCGTGGACTTGTAGATTTTGATATTTTTGTGTTCGAGTATATATACTGTAGTGTCCCATTGACTTTTTTTCTAATTTTACACGCCGTTCGATATCTCCCTTAACTCTTCCATCATCTGAGACTACACAAATAGCAGAATTCTTCAATTCGCTACAATCCTTAATTTTTTTATCAATCTTCTTCTTCTTCCTAGTGTCATGTCAGGTCCCCCCCAACGTCGATTATCACCTGAGAGTAGGCATCTTTGTCCCCGGCAGTCCGAAAAAGATCCCCAACGCTTTTTATCAATATGTCACATTTATTCTTCATTTCACAATCTTCTATCACCATTACTGCAACATTCATTCTAGATATGTTTCTTCGCATCTCTCTTACACTTTACTTATCTCTACAATTCTACAATTGTATCTCTTTAATCTAACAAACTCTACAATTTACCTTCACTTTCTGCCAATACTACTTTAGGGACGGTTGTCCCGAATGGAAAGATGATGAGGATAATCGCTGTTTTAATAAAACTCGTTTGAAATCGGAATATGCAAAGAGGTATTTTATTGTTAAATGTCGGTATTTATAATATTTGGAATGTGCGTAGAAAGGCGTAGAAGATATGTTGCTGTCTCGTTCTCGCTAAACAATAACAGCGGCTCGCGCTGTGATCACAGGGAGTAAGGATCGCTACACTACCATATCATCTGCATACAACAATCACCATACCTTCTCATTTTACATTTGTATGCCACCAATCAACCTTTGTAGTTACTTTACACATGAATCTATATAAATATTAAACAACCAGGGTGACAAAACGTATCCTTGCTTTAACCCTTTCGTAATATTAAACTACCATTCATCCTAATACAAGCTACTCTCAACGTATAATGACCCAATACCACATATTAGTTTACGTTCAACACCATATTCGTTTAATATTTTCCAAAGTGTGTCTCTAATCAATTTGTTTTAAGGGGGTATTGTACTCTAGAAATTTGAAAAAAAAATCGTTTTTTGTGCATATTCTTAAAGTTTAGACCATTAAGAATATGTTCTCAAAAGGAAATTTTAAAGTTCTCAATATTTACGAAGTTATACGAGTAGCTATAAATGAGGCAGCAATTACGCCGCACCGGAATGACTCGGACAATAATCTCAAAACTTTAAACGCGTTTTTCTCGAAACTATTTTTTTCGACCTGGTCGACATAAAATCTCAAGTTCTATATAACCGATTGCCTTCAAATTTAGTATTAAACTTTAATAAATATTTTTATATCGTTCCTACCTTGAAAATTTCAAAGTTATTTTTTTTTTTCTTTTTTTTTAATGAAATTCACACCTCTAGAGAAGAATACCCCCTTAAATTAATATATTTAATTTTCAGTACTAACACAGCTTGAGAAGTCTTGCCATATCTGTTGATATATGCCCGTATATTAGCATAGTACGTTGAAAAATGACTGACAACACTAGTTAGTAGTGTTGTATGTTTTATTTACAAAAACACTATAGCAAAATAAGGCTTTGCAATTACTATAATAAATTTCAGCCTGTAAAAATCTATCGTACCTGATTTTCAGCACAGCTGTGCCCTTTAACCATTTATAGGGCAAGTTTTTTTTGTTGAATAAATCATTTTTATGTGTATCAAATCAACTTTATTTCTTCGAAAATGTGTTTTAAAATTATTTTTTTTGGAAATGAGGCGGTCGCATATGAGACCTGTGCCCATTTCAAGGGGTCATGTCAATGGCTGCCAAAGTGACCAATGAATGTTTAGGTAATAATATCTAAGTTTAGGTTGTATTAGGGAATACAATTCTTATATGAGATATAATGAATGGGGATTTACTTATAATATCTATTTACATATTTGACAATAAATTGACCGCATGTTTAGATCGTTGCTACTGAACATGCAGCTAACTTCACCACGATCCATCTTAAATAAGACCTCTGCCCGTCCACTACATTTGCCAATTTGACATTTGTGTTACTTAAAAACGTTTCATAAAGAAAATGAATCCTTATAAGTATAACAATAAGGGTGGTCGCATATGCGACCGATTTCTGCTTATGCCCGTTCAAGGGTTAAATTGTATTTATTTAATTATTTACATGGTAATTAATTGCATGATTTCATAGTTTATGAAAAACAAGATAAACAACAAATAATAATCACAGATATATTGTTTATAGTCAAGGCATTAACATTGTGGAGGTTTAAATACATTGTAATTTGTTTTATCAAACACTGTTTGTTCCACTTTATGTAACGGTATAACCCTACCGGTTTCAAGGCTTTCACCTCATCACCAGGGGGGCACAAATAAGACTGAATTGTGTTCGAACTGATACCGATATACACGCTTCTAACGGTAAACATTCGTGTTGGGGACTATGGGTGGAGGGAGGGAGGAGACAACCTCAGCGAGCAGTGGCAAGATTCTTGGAATATATTTGTTTGCCAGATGTTCACCTCGATGCATTGACTTAGAAATTTCTAGGGCCTCTAATCTGTCCAATTTACTCTTAAATATCAGTAGTAATGGAAATAAATTGAACATATTAGTCAGTGCATTGAGGTGAACATCTGGCAAACACATATATTCCAAGAATCTCTCCGCTGTTCGCCGAAGTTGTCCCATGCCTCCCTCAACACCCAGTCCCTAACCCGAATGTTTACCGTTAGAAGTGTGTATGTCAGTACCAGTTCGGACATAATTCAGTCTTGTTTGTGCTCCCCTGATGATGAGGTGAAAATCTTTAAACCGGTAGGGTTATACCGTTTGATAAAACAAATGATAATAACAGATAATTTAAAGTGGACACTTAATTATTTAATATATGAATTTGGGTTTGTTGTCTTTCATTTGTCGCGCCCCCCATTTAAAAAAATATAATCTAGTTTAATTTTCACTTAAGACCTCTTGAACATCTTTCTAGTTGGTTCAAAGAGATTGCCACATAGGCATAAACCTACCAGGTTGTACTATATACAGCGAAAGTAATATACAATACAAAAGAAACGAAATATGTGTTTCGTGATAGGAAAATCTGACGTTCCCACCTTTCCGCCTTCCCCGATAGGAAGACGACGTGATAGTATGAATGTATGTGCGAGTATAGTAAAATGACCATTTATATAGCGCGGATTAAAGACCAGACTCTCCTCAAGGGCGCTTCACCTCGGAATTCAAACTAAATATTATTGACGGAATAAAATATTTAAAAAAAAACAAGTATGGAAAGTAGTGACTGGGGCCATTGAATTAGATACTTCATCGCATATGTTTAGAAAAACTTATTAGGTAAGAAAATCGCAGAAAACTTACCAAGAGAGGACGATCTACAAAAAAGTATTTGTAGATCTTTTTATATGTGGTAGTAAGTCTTCTTCTCCCTGGCTCCATCCCAACTCACTGTGTGCGAAGACTGTTGGGGTCAGCTCTCCTCGTCCTCAGGTTGTATGCTCTTCTGTCCCGGACTACGTCCCCTAGGCCGTGCCTCTGCATCAGGTTATCGTTTTACACCACCCATGAATTCTTTCGTCTTCCTCTGGTTGTTATTCGAGGAAGATCCGTGGAGATTGCCTGGTTCACAATGTGATCGGGTGCTCTGCGTCCAACGTGCCCATACCATCTCAATCCATCCCCCTCTCCTCCATCTTGCTGTTGATGTCTGTAACACGTGTATGTGGTAGTAAGTCGTTATATGTGGTAGTAAGTCGTTCGGTTTAAATGGAGTATAGTGTTTATATGTATGATAAATATGATTTTTTTTATAAAATCTCACAAAAAGGATTGTATTTAAGTGATTCCTTAAGCTGCACACGCCACCCATATCTCTAACACTTAGAGGAAGACTGTTCCACGCAACGTGACCATCAACGGCAAAAGCTTCATCATAATACTCTGCTCTATTGGATCGATTCCGAACAATAAATTTATTGTATGAAAACAAAATCTATCTAAAAGTTCTTCTCTTCTATGAAGGAGCATCACTAAGATACAATGGAGACATTCTATTAAGGGACTTGAATACTCTTGAGAACTTCGATGAGGAACGCTTAAACCATATTATTCATGAAGATCCCCTTCAAACATTTTTCATAACCATTTTTTTTTTTTAACCTGGCGTGTTTATTGCCATGTGTCAATCTCTTCCAACTAACCAGAAAGATATTTTTATAGGCCCTAAGTGTTAACCAGATCATTTATCACCATTTTCAAACAATTTTTCATCACCAGTGGCCATGCGTAGCTCGATGGTATGGTTTAAGCAGTCCTCATCGAAGTCCACTGGTCGTCCGGAACGCTCCATGTCTTTCAGGTCGAAATTACCGTCTTTGAAACGCAAAAACCATCGACGAGCTGTCATTTAAGTCATAGCATCTTCACCGTACACTTCGCAAATATCGCGAACAGCTTTGGCAGCTTTATTCCCTCGATTGAACGCGAACAGAAGGAGGTGTCGAAAATGCTCAATTTCGTCTACTTGCCATTCCATTTTGAAGGCTTGTAATCAAATAAAATAATATATGTAACGTAAAAACAAATACAAATACTTGTAGAGCAGAAAATTATCTTTCGAATGACGTATAACCTTTACCATTTTGTTTTACTTTTGGTGCTCCTTTTTAAATTGAAAAAAAAACGGACACAACTTATGTTAACATCCAATGTATTATTTATTTATTTATTTTACACATGACAAGAAATATACATAATTTGTGAAAAAACAACAGGTAAATAAATTTGGACACACAATTTTAATGGATCTGGATTTGTTGCCTTTCATTTGTCGTGTCCCCAGTAAACTAGGCTTTTGCCTGTATCTCATTGAGGGCATACAGCATGAAAAAATAAATCGATACTTCTTTCTGATTTTTGATTATATAAAACCCCGTCGCACATTCTCGTCAACCTAACAAGCAGTGACACTCAATTACATATGTATACATCACTCAAAATCAAACTCCTCACACTTCATCACTCCAGATACTCGTAGACATTCACCCCACACACACGTAATCAGAAAAAAAAAAAAAAAAAAAAAAAAAAAAAAAATATATATATATATATATATATATATATATATATATATATATATATATATATATATATATATATATATATATATATATATATATATATATATATATATATATATATATATATATATATATATATATATATATATATATATAAATATAAAACAGTAAAAAACAGCACACTTAAGAGCTCACACAAACCTTTTCCACAAGTCATCCATCTTGCAAGCCCAAGTACTCAAACTCCTGTCGCAATAACAACCACGCTCCAATCGACTGCCTTAATTGTTTTCCTCTCTTTGCCTTTATTACATTCGGCACCCCATTGTGTGTCATGGGAGCTAAATAGACATATTGCCTTTGGGCAAAAGATGTATTGAATAATTTGTTCTTTATAAAAGTTCCTCTCCAAAGGAACATCTCCCAGACACAATATTTAAAAGGTACAATGGGGACATCCTATTAAGAGACTTGAATACAAACTCATCCATATTTTGTTAATAATGTAATGTTTCCTTGTTGCAGATGGCTTTTCGGTCAGCAGTGGAGGAGTGTTCGCCTTACCTGGGTTCCCCCTGGCCCCCATAGCCAAGCCCATCGCCAGCAGACCTCCGGCCTTCCCTCCGCATCTGCACTCTCTCCTAGCGCATTGCAGACAGCATCCGTACCTCACTGGTAACTAATTCTACTGTCTCTGGTCTATTTTTAAAACATTTCTATCCACAGGTTGTATGACCCAGACTAACACTGATAACGGTCTGGTTCAGATCAGAGCCAACACAAGACTGTAGTTGTTCTCCAGATTCAGATATCAAATCTTCAAGATCAAGCTGTACATTGATGAGGTGACATCAGAATAATGTATATTTTTAGTGTCTAAGATACTGCCATATACTATAATATATTAATGAATGTCCGTTTGGTCAGTGTTATTGCATGGAGTGGAATCATGGACCTTCAAAGTTGGTAGTATAAACCGACTGGAAGCATTCAAAATGTGGATACACCGGAGAATGCTACGGATACCCTGGACAGATATGGTCAGCAACACAAGGGTTCTTCAAAGAGCCAAAGTTGATAGAGAGTTGCTGACTAATATTAAAATCCGAAAGGTGTCCTACTTGGGTCATGTACTTGGAAGAGCAAAGTACAAATTACTGCACCTGATCATCCAAGGCAAAATAGAAGTCCGAAGAGGTGTTTGCAGGAGACAAATTTCCTGGCTCCGCAATATACGTGATTGGACTAGCATAAGGGGCGTTGGAGATCTTTTTCCGGCTGTCGGGGACAAAGATGTCTAGTCTCAGATGATATTCAACGTTGGAGGGACTTGACATGACACTGGAAAGAAGAAAATACTGTCCTTATTGAAAACTTGAAATCAGAAGAATATCGTTTTAAGGTTGAATTATGTACAGAAATATTTACTGTAAACAATTCAACCTTTAAACGAGATATCAATACATGTTTAGACAGGCTTTTGACAACCTGTTTGGACGATCTTGCAAATTCCTTGTTGCATTTAGCTCCGAAAACTGTAGTTGGTCTCCAAATTCATGTGTTAAAATCTTCTCTGCACACTGATGAGGCCACGTCAGAATCTACATCATAAATCAATTCATGCATATTTTCATTATATAGGGCAGGAGTTTCTAAACTCCAACCGGGTATATCCGGCCCACGGCAGCGGGCCGGATATGCCCGGTATATGGTAGTCATAGTTTATGTTGATTACATTGTAAAATTTACAATGTAAGTAAATCATACAAAATAATAATAATCAGATATTTTTATTTACGAAAATTTGCGCATAATTCAAAACTACAGTATGTTGGTATGATGCGCTATACTTGAGAAAATGTAGGATGGTCCCTGTGACATTTGAAATGTCATGTCTCAAAGGGATGGGGTAAAATCGTTTTTTTTACAAATCGAATAGTTTTTTTATAAATCGAAACATTGTTTTTCTCTAAACTGACGTTTTAATTCCTAATTTTCATTATACTGACTTTCTAATGTATTGTATGATTTGTATCTATCTTTAAATAGGCCAAGATCCTCTATGAATTACGAACATTTAATTTTAGGTATAAAAAAATCGAAAATCCCACTATCGTAACAAGATGTATTAATTTGTCATTATTGTTAGTTTTATGTAATGTATTTAACTAAATAACTTGCTATTTATTAGAATCGAGGCTTATATTAAAGTTGATAAAATAATTAAAATTACTGAACGTCGTTACAAGGTTGTACTGGGCCAAATTTGTGAACTGTCACAGGGACCATGCTACATTTTCTCTAGTATAATGCCACAGACCTGTTAAGTGCTTCCCTGCTGGAGGGAACTTCGACTATAACACATGGATGAGACTCCGCATAAAGGTGGACAGGATCCACAACAACCAAGTCAAATGAGGAAGTTCGGACAGCCCAGCCCTGCTTGCACCTGTGGCAAATTACAAAACATCGATCACCTTCTAGCATGCAGTGGCTGTCCAATTAAATGTAGATTCAACGACATCTTAAGAACGTCTTCTTCTTCCTCTTCTTTTAGGCCTGATATGGTCCTGCATCATCGTTTCCCTCTTGTGACGTCGACTGCCAGCTGTCTTTCCATCTTTTGGGAGGTCGTCCTGGAGGTCTGCTTGCTTGGGGGATACTGTCCCTGGCCATTCTTACGGCTCTTGATTCCGCCATTCTGGATACATGTTCGTTCCAGAACATTCTTCTCTGTCGTCATTATTGTTAGTTTTATGTAATGTATTTACCTAAATAACTTGCTATTTATTAGAATTGAGGCTTATATTAAAGTTGATAAAATAATTAAAATTACTGAACATCGTTACGAGGTTAAATTTGTAAACTGTCACAGGGACCATGCTACATTTTAAATATAAATAAATACAGGTTTATTGATAGCAACATAGTATGTACATAATACGTTTAGATATATTTCAAGAACACATTAAAAAGAGTATGTACGTATGTACATAATACATTTAGATATATTTCAAGAACACATTAAAAAGAGTATGTACGTATGTACATAATACATTTAGATATATTTCAAGAACACATTAAAAAGAGTATGTACGTATGTACATAATACATTTAGATATATTTCAAGAACACATTAAAAAGAGTATGTACATAATACATTTAGATATATTTCAAGAACACATTAAAAAGAGTATGTACGTATGTACATAATACATTTAGATATATGTCAAGAAACATTTTCTCTAGTATAGCTAGGTCTTGGCCCTTGGGACTTAGTGGAGGAGTCAGTGTGGCCCTTAGGCTAAAAAGTCTGGATCTAGGGTATTGATAGAAATCAGTAGACTATCGTTTAAAGGTTGAATTGTTAACAAATATTAAAAACTCTATTGTTTATTTCATTTTTAAGTATTTTTAACCACTTAAAAATGGACATTATTATAATGAACACATAGTTAATACGCATTTTGTGATGATAAAAAGAAATTATCAACGCTTTAACTCGCAGACTCACATCAACTCTACCCTATATGCATCCCACAATATTTAATTGTCTATGAAAACGATGTTTTCTTTAAGAATTATTCGCCCCATTTATTTATATTGCCTTATTAAAAATATATTCCAAAGCAACAAAGCCATTTTGTTATGGATTATTTGATAATAAGACCCACAGATGAATGTGTATACAAAGCTTTAGTATAAACAAGAAAGATGCCAACCATTGTTGATTCACCTTTTCGCGCCAAACAATGGAGATATATTTTTTAGCGGTTTCAGGGATCGACAACCTAAAATAGAGAAATGTATTGGTGGTAATATTTGTACCCTAGAGGATAAACAACGGAAGTCACTTTGCACCCTAGCGAATAAACGTCATATGCGTCATACATGAATTGTAACACATCGATCAATAAGTCCCGGGACTAACTACTAAAACAGCATATGTTTGCCAAAATTCTTCTTTATTCATCAACATAGTCTCCTTCAAGAGCGATACATTCATTCCAACGCTTTCCTAACTTTTCTATGCCAGCCGTGTAGAACGATTTATCTTTGGTTTCAAAATAGGCGTTAGTTTCGGCAATCACTTCTTCATTGGAGCCAAACCTCTTTCCTTGGAGCATCTTTTTGAGATCTGCGAACAGCCAATAGTCACTGGAGGCCACATTTGGAGAATACGGTGGGTGTGGAAGCAATTCAAAGTTCAACTCATGCAATTTGGCCATCGTTACCGCGTTCGATACACTGTTGTTTCTGTTCCATTGTGAGCAAACGCGGCACCCATTTCGAAAAAAGGTTTTTCATGACCAAATGTTCATGCAAAATAGTGTAAACACTACCAAATGATATTTTCAGGATGTCAGCTATCTCACGTAACTTTACTTTTCAATTTTCCATCACGATTTTGAGGGTTTTTTATGTTTTCTGGTGTAACAGCCTCATTTGGACGACCAGAGCGTTCAGCATCATTTGTGTCTGTACGACCGCGTTTGAAATCAGCATACCACCGACAAATGGTTGTTTTCAACGGAGCAGAGCCCGGATAACACTTTTCAAGCCATCGCTGAGTTTGAACGGTATTTTTTCCATTTAAAAGCAATGTTTTATCAACATACGAAATTTGGTTTTTTCTATTGTTTTGAAAATAGCAAAAGTAGCGTCACTAAAACCACTGTAACTCAATGACACAATGTCGGAATGTCATGAAAGTTTGACACGTAACTTCTAAAGGATGGTACTAACTGAAAATGGTATGGATTTGTTATTAGAGACGTTATTTGTTGGTTAGTGCCGGGACTTATTGATCGATGTGTTATGATGCAACGTCGTTTATACTCTGGGGTAAAATGTGACTCCCGTGGTTTATCCTCTCTCTCTCTCTGTGGTTGCAGTCCTAAGACTGGTTTGCAGCAATTTCAACTCTTCTCCTCCATTCCCCCCTGTCCTGTGCGGCTCTCTTTAAGTCTGTATATGTTGAGCAGCGCACGTCCACCAACAGGTCCTCCAGGTACTCTCGGCGTGGGCGTCCCCTAGAGTTTGTCCCCTCGGTCATACCCTCCATTATGGCATGCAAAAGGCCCTCTTGTCGTATTATATGACCGATCCATCTTGCACGCCTTTCGGACAAGATCCTGAGCAGGTTTATCCTCTAGGGTACAGATATTAGGTTGTCCCTTCGAATCGGACAAGTGTGTCATTTTGTTTATATTTTTTTTACTCGCATATTCCTTTATATTTATGTGGTAAAAATGCGTGTCGATAACCACCTTCACATACGTTATACAAGCTATCACTTCGAAAAACAATGGACTCCAACACAGTCCTTTCGCGATATCAACGAATTCATGTTTTACATATTTGTCATTCAACCAAATAGCAGAAGCCGTTTACCACAATCTCCGCACTGAATTATTCCAAAGCGATCCCACATGGTCTTTTTGCCATCCACCATGTTGTCCACTTTCGGAATTATTTTCGGAGTCTGGCCAGGATCAACGTACACCTTATTTCGTTTGACATTTTTGAAGAGAAACCGTTACTTATCACCGGTCACCAGATATTGAAAAAAAGTTAACACATTTTAACCTCTTCTTTTTAAACAATATAATAATAGATAAATATATACATAGGTTTATTGTTAGCAACATAGTATATACATAATATATTTAAATACACCTCAAAAACACATGAATGGTAGAAAATATCATACATTTAAGAGAGAAGCTATCAAAAGATCTGGGCTCATCTAATAATATCCCCACGGCCAAGGTACACCCCACCAATATAGGACGAGCCCAGCCACGGGGACACCAGATGTTTTTCAGCCACACCCTTGCTACATGCCGTTCGATATATCTCGAAAAGAAAGAATGACTAAGCTAATATACACGTCACAGAAGTGCTAGGTAGACCGACGAAAACTTGGCAGAATCAAATGGACTAAATTTTGAAAGAAAGTAAAGTGGGAAGAAAGAATAATATATTAATGAATGTCTATGACGAGATAAATGAATATGGAGGAGGGGTAAGTTGTGTGCTTAAATAAAAAAAAATTGGAGATCTGTTCTCTCTGCTAACCCGCAGAACAACTACTTCAACAATACTTAAATCTAACCTTAACGTATAAAACACATAAACAACAAAAATTTCGGTTGTCCTTAACTTATTTCTTTAAGTTTGGAATGAAGCGAAAATTTAATGTTTTATCTATCGTCTCTACCTTTCCCGATAGGAACAGTGTAGTTGTATATTTGTGTTCATGTCACCGTAAAAGTTTCAAAAAAAAATCTTGAAATGGACTGCATTAATTGTTAACAGTTTTCAACCCCTGATTTATTGAATGTTGCCACTTAAATAATAAAAAAGGCCTAATAAAAAACCGTTTAACAATAACACTTATACCCTGGTTGACTGTGTTATTCTTTGTCCGGGATAATCCCTAAGGAAAATAATGCACCACTAGCGTATATACACCATAGACAATATCTGACAGACATTTCACGCATGGGGGGACTGCCCATAGCAGTGCTCCTTAACAATTTGTATTGAAGAACATTTTTTTTAAATAGATGAGAAAATAAAAACGTGAAAAGATAGCGTGCTGCAGGGAAAATTAAAACACGAAACGGGATATTATTGGTAATTATGCGAACAGTATCAAAACCTGCTAAGATGATTAGTTCTTTAGAGTCCTTAAGGGAAGAGATGATGATGATTTGTTGATAAATAAAACACGTTAGATCGCAATGCGGAAAGAGAGAGTGTTTTATTAGTAACGTAGGTATTTATATCATTTTAGAATGTGTGCGGGAATGCGCTCGCGACATGCCTACGTCTCGTTTCTGCGAATGCAAAAACGATTAATGTTGTATGTAGGTATCATTCAAATACGGAACTGGCGAGACAAGTGTGGTGCTTTCTCGCTCTAGAATGGAATGCGGTCCGCTCCCGGCTACGGGTTGAATGGCCGGCACGTGGACTTTGTAATTGTTTGTTTTGCATTGCTAAGGAATGCAAAGGTCACTTCATCGGTCATTGACCGTGTGTATGGAAACCCACAGTGTTCCGAGTGTGCGACCGCCACAGTTCATAAGAGTATATTGGTGCCAACTTTGCTGTACGAGAGGGATACGTAGACACGGAAAATACTGAAAAGAACAGAATAAATGCTGTGGAAATGCATAAATTGAGAATAATACATGGAGTGGCAATGTATGACGCAATACGGAATGAATTAATTAGGGAACAAAGTGAACTTAAGGCTTTTTTGCTAGTATTTAACTCGGTAAAAAGCCGTAAATAAGTTCAAATGATCAATTATAGGTAATGATTACGTCACAAATCCCGTTGTCTTCTAAAAAGAACGAAACAATCAAACGAATTGGACGAATTAAATCTACCCTTATTGAGCTGTATACATATATACCATCATGCTATTTCCCGGTCAGAGTAGGCAGAGACAACAGAGCACCAGGCTTTCCTATCTCGACACACATGCTTTGCTTCCTCTTTATACATATAACTTCTACAATTTTTCTGAGTTTCAACTTTTCCTTCTTTCATAATATAATTCACTTGATCCAACCATACTTTAATCAGTCTTCCTGTCACTCGCCGTCTACTTACATTTGCACTGTATCTGTTTATTAGTATTTATTCATTGATTCGTTTCACATGTCCAAACTATCTCAACGTGCTCTTGACACATTAGCTTCAAACTCACATTCATTCCTCATCACTTCATTTCACATTCTGTAATACATTGTCATCCCATGCACTTATCAGTATATACATTTTTATAGAATTTATATAGTCCCTTTCAGTGATTTCAACATCCACTTTTAACTACCGTACATCAAAGTTGGTATCAAAATACTGTTAACCCTTCCTTCCATGTGATGTGTAACTAGTACACACTGCTTCTAAAAACTTTAATATCTCTATAAATATAATAAATACTGGCTTCAGATTTTAGGTATTCCTCCGTAATACATTTACGCATTGAATGGAAAAATAATATTAATAATAATTAGCACTTATCGGCCACATCAGAGATATTTTGTGAAAATCGGGAATACATTCACCAATACAATCAAACATGTGTCAGTGTGTGACGTAGGTATATTCATTCTAAAAAACCACTATGGGTGAGTAAGCGACGCCATTCACGTCTCAATTTCACTCTACTTCGGTATATGGGAACACAAGAAATAGAATCTCAGTTCGCTCGCTTCTCTCGCTTCAGTTGCTCGCGGGCTTTCGTTTGAGGTAGTCGCTTCGTACGTTTTGTGAACGTCGGCCGATGTTTTTTTTTCATATTTTCATCAATTAAATTTCAATTATTATCGCTTTTGACTTCAAATTTAATTAATTTAAGCGATTAGCTATGAATATTATTATTTTTCCGATTTTAAATCGCTCATTTTTACATGTGTATTGAATACACAGCACTGGAGCGAGCGGATTTTTTTAACACAGGAAGGGAAAAGTTTAAATCAATAATCATAACATATTTTGATTCATTCCGATTCGAGTATATATGTTTAAGGACCCATTTGACTTTGTTTCCTATCGCTATATGCGATAGGAAACAAAGACAATCGATATATCTCGCAACTCTTCCATCATCTGAGAAAATACTACCCAAATAGTAGAATTTCTCAACTTGTTCCTCTCTCTCCGTGGTTGCAGTCCTAAGACTGGTTTGCAGCAATTTCAACTCTTCTCCTCCATTCCCCCCTGTCCTGTGCGGCTCTTTTTAAATCTGTATATGTTGAGCAGCGCACGTCCACCAACAGGTCCTCCAGGTACTCTCGGCGTGGGCGTCCCCTAGAGTTTGTCCCCTCGGTCATACCCTCCATTATGGCATGCAAGAGGCCCTCTTGTCGTATTATATGACCGATCCATCCTGCACGCCTTTCGGACAGGATCCTGAGCAGGTGCCTTCCTCCTTCGATTCGTTGGAGAACCTCTTCATTTGTGATGCGGTCTCTCCAGGAAATTCCTAATAGTCTTCTATAGGACCACATCTCAAAAGCCTCTAGTCTTCGTCTATCTCTTTCGGATAGGCACCATGTCTCGCAGCCGTACATCAAGATACTCCATACATAGGTCTTGATGAGGAGTATTCTCAGCTTTAGGTCTATATTATTTTTTTTTACAACTTGTTCCAATCTTTCATTATTCACCCATTTTCCTTTCATCCTTTTTATCAACATATCTTTAGATTTTGCAACATTCATTCTCAGATTTTTCTTTTCGTGTCTCTCATAAAATTTACTTATCAAAATCTGCAATTCATCTTTATTCGCAGCTAAGACTATCATGTATTCTGCATACAGGAATCTGCACGCATGAAAATAATATAAAATCATAAACTTATGGTCATTAGAG
Source organism: Odontocerum albicorne (assembly GCA_949825065.1). Classification (NCBI taxonomy): domain Eukaryota; kingdom Metazoa; phylum Arthropoda; class Insecta; order Trichoptera; family Odontoceridae; genus Odontocerum; species Odontocerum albicorne. The sequence goes on from OX463866.1 coordinate 3,542,879, forward strand.
GTAAGGTACACACGGTCAAAAGGTTGGAGACCACTGGTCTATAGCCATAGATAAATACAATGGGGCGTAACTCAGAGAATAAAGTCTGCAGATTTATTATCAATTTATTTTCTACCTAATCCAGATTCTTAGAATAAAATTAATACAAAACACATTAAAATGTATTTCTAAATGTAGTTCAAATGATATAACATGTTGTGGTCTTCGTAGATTAAAATACCGGGTGTCGTAAAAAATGTATCCACATTTTAATAGCTGGTAAGTTGCTGATATATTTTTTATTTTAGATTTGACCGTTGAGAAATAATGGGTGAAACCAGACTAAATTTAGAAGAAAGAAAGTGTATTTTGAAGTGCTACTGGAAGTAGAAAAACGCGGTAGTAGACATTATCTTTTGGGGATTTCTCAAGAATAAAGCTTACGCTAAAAAAAAACTGAAACCATCGATGCCTTACCATACGAGTAGCCATTGGAAGACAATGCGCCTAAATACCAAATGAAATGATTATCGATGTTTGTTGTTCCGTTGCTTCGCGTTGCCAGCAATAAATATACCAGAATGGTCATTATAGTTCAGAAAATCTAGGATGAGTCGTGTGGCATTTTAAACGATGGGGATTTAAACGTCTCAAAGGGATGGGGTAAAATTGTTTTTTTTTTACAAATCGAATAGTTTTTTTATAAATCGAAAAATTGTTTATCTCTAAACTGACGTTTTAATTCCTCATTTTCATTATACTGACTTTCTAATGTATTGTATGATTTGTATCTATCTTTAAGTAGACAATGAATTAATACTAATTACGAACATTTCATTTTAGGTATAAAAAAATCGAAAATCCAATTATCGAATACCCCATCCCTAGACAATGCAAACTAACGTAGAGACTTTTGACAAACGTCACCAAATATTATTTGATTTTAACAAACTGCCACATTTTTGCTAATTTGTAACAAGATGTATTAATTTGTCATTATTGTTAGTTTTATGTAATGTATTTACCTAAATAACTTGATATTTATTATAATCGAGACTTATATTAAAGTTGATAAAATAATTAAAATTACTGAACGTCGTTACAAGGTTGTATTGGGGCAAATTTGTGAGCTGTCACACGACTCATCCTAAATTTTCTGAACTATACTTTAAAAACAAGCGCTAAATATAAAAAAATACAAGGGAAATGTATGCTAATAAATACGCACTTTATAATAATTTAAATTGTGGATACATTTTTTTTGCAGCAGCCTGTATTAGATTTGAACGTTATTACCCAATATTTATTATGTATTATATTATATTATATTTTCATTGTATACAATACAACCAAGTGAGCTAATTGTCATGTGGCAATCTTTTCCAACCGACCAGAAAGCTCAGAATTAATCCGCTCGCGATACCCCGAGCTAGTGTTGACCCCCAGAAGGGAACCAATATTTATATCTACCCTGGACAAGACCAGTGAAGAACTGGTCTTATACCTTTATAAAAAATATCTAAACACTCAGACAGTATCCAAATCTGCTAAGATAATACTCTACAACAGTATTTTATACATGGGAGTGAAACATATACGTGGAAAAAAGACTGAAAATAACCAACTAAATGCTGTAGAAACGTGTGCACAAAGAAGAATACACGGAGTGACAATGTATGACAGAATATGTAATTAAGTGATTAAAGACGAATGTAAGCTTAACCCTTCCTGTCCTGTGATGTGTAACTAGTACACATTGCTTCTAAACACTTTAATATCTCTATAAATATAATAAATACTGGGTTCAGATTTTAGGTATTCCTCCGTAATACATTTACGCATTGAATGAAAAAATAATATTAATAATAATTAGCACTTATCGGCCACGTCAGAGATATTTTGTGAAAATCGGGAATAAGTTCATCAATACAATCAAACGTGTGCCAGTGTGTGACGTAGGTATATTCATTCTAAAAACCGCTATGGGTGAGGATGCGACGCTATTCACGTCTCACTCTACTTCGGTATATGGGAATGCAAGAATGGAATCTCAATTCGCTCGCTTCTCTCGCTTAGTAGCCAGCGGGCTTCAGTTCGAGGTGGTAGCTTTGCCCGTTTTGTGAAAGTCGGCTGATGTTTTTTTCATGTTTTCAGCAATTAAATGTCAATAATTATCACTTTTGACTTCAAATTTAATTAATTTAAGCGATTGGCTATGAATATTCTTATTTTTCCGATTTTAAGTCACTCATTTTTACATGTGTATTGAATATACAGCACCGGAACGCGCGATTTTTTTTAGCACAGGAAGGGAAAGGTTAAAAGCAATCTTCATAGCATATTTTGATTCATTCCAATTCGAGTACATATGTTTAAGAACCCATTTGGCTTTGTTTCCTATCGCTACATGCCGTCCGATATACTTATAGTTCACAACTCATCCATCATCTGAGAAAATACTACCCAAATAGTAGATCGTAACCATAACCTCTAACTTTTCATACCTCTTTCTATAGCCATAACCTCTAAATTTTGTGCATTCAAGTTCAAACCTTTCCTACAGTTCATTTATCATATCTCGTACAGAAGTTCATGTACATTTATTTCAATCATTTTTAAATATTTTCGTTCATCTTTTAGATCGTGCACATATGAATCTTTATATAAATTAAACAACCACGGTGACAACACACACCCTTGCTTTACGTCTTTAATCAATCAAAGAATTCTCCATTAATGTTACTCTTCCACAAGCACTATTGTCTTCATACAGCCTTGGACATAATAAGAAAATTATCGTGAATCCAATATCAATCAAGTCACACTATCAACGAGTTCATTAATTTGAATCAATATTTATCTGACGAGAATAATATTTTGTTAGAATAACAAACTTCACTAAGCTGCAGGAGTACACGAATAGCGAGCCACCCCTCCCTTAACAGGGAATAATAATGGACCAAGGAAGCATCCCTGCGGAACTCCCGACTGCCCCGCCCCTAGTGCAAATGACAGCGAAACACTTCTTTATTGTCCGATATTTTATCCCGTGACAAAAACATGCAATCTATACAACACTTCTGTTATTAACAGCGTCATATATGACAATAGTAAAATAAAAATTATATCTTTGTTTATTCATAAGTTGAAACTGTTTTTATGGACGAATTCTATTGACTAATTCATGAGAATATAACAATATAACAAATCAGACTGGGGTCACCTGCAGACCACATTATTTTCACACTCATATATCTATTATTCGGGTTAAGAACCACTTAAATAGGCACGGCACTCGTAATTTATCGTTCATATAACATCTTGGCAATACTATCCACAAATTAAGAGGTAACAACACTCGCATACTCAACCGGGTATTAGTATTGTTACCAGACAGACTCTTTCGCTGAATTGGGCCCTTTTTACAGATTATCATCGAGAATCGACCTGATCAAATCAAATATTTATGATTTAAAAAATATCGTATAAAAACTTATCAAGATATTCTACCTTCTTGTTAGACTTGCTGAAGAGTTTTGATGTTTCGTTGTTTGGCCTCATTTCAATTGATGCTATGTTGTGGAGTTTATTTTAAATGAGTAAGCCGTTGTACATCAGCAAATTCACCAGTCACACCGCTGTACTGAATCCGATAGCAGACTGAAGTGAGACGATTGAAACACACTGGTATAGTATTTTTTCTCCCCTTTGAAATAATAGATATGACCAAAGTCATAGGTATCCTTATATTCACAAATACTAGGTAAAAAAATGCCTATGTCATTCGAGGAGAGTAGCACAACGCGGGGTTCGAATCAGTGACCTTCCATACGAAAGTCCACTGTGTTACCGTGTCCATACCTCTCACCTTACTGTTAGTAGAGTACTTTATAAATTAGTATTAGAAGAACTTAATCTCACATATTTAAACTTACTAGCTCACTAAAAAGTAACACTTAAATTAGTAGGTTACGAATTTTCTTTGTAAAACTCAATTTTCGTAATAAACAAGTATTTTAATAAATTAATGGAGCCCTTAAATATATGTTATGTACTCGAGCCGGAGAGTATCACACCGTATAACCGGAGAGTATCACACCGTATAACCAGAGAGTATCACACCGTATAACCAGAGAGTATCACGCCGTATAACCGGAGAGTATCAGACCGTATAACCGGAGAGTATCTCACCGTATAACCGGAGAGTATCACACAGTATGACCGGAGAGTATCACGCTGTATAACCGGAGAGTATCACACAGTATGACCGGAGAGTATCACGCTGTATAACCGGAGAGTATCACACAGTATAACCTGAGGGTATCATACAATATAACCGGAGAGTATCACACAGTATAACCCGAGACAACAACAATATTTAAATACCAACTTTGATGTATGGAAGTTGAACGTGGACGTGGAAAAGACTGAATCGAAACGAATAAATGCTGAAGAAATGCATGCTCTGAGAAGAGTAAATTAATGGAGCCCTTAAATATATGTTATGTACTCGAATCGGAGAGCATCACACCGTGTAACCGGAGAGTATCACACCGTATAACCGGAGAGTATCACACAGTATAACCGGAAGGTATCACGCCGTATAACTGGAAAGTATCACTCCGTATAACCGGAGAGTATCAGACCGTATAACCGGAGAGTATCTCACCGTATAACCGGAGAGTATCATACCGTATAACCGGAGAGTATCAGACCGTATAACCGGAGAGTATCTCACCGTATAACCGGAGAGTATCACACCGTATAACCGGAGACAACAACAACAATATTTAAATACCAACTTTGATGTATCGAAGTTGAACGTGGACGTGGAAAAGACTGAATCGAAACGAGTAAATGCTGAAGAAATGCATGCTCTGAGAAGAGTATAATGTATGACAAAATACGGAACGAAGCAATTAGGAATGAATGTGAACTTACGGCTGAGGTTTTAAGTAAGAACGAGAAGAGTGTTCAGAGACGGTTTGGACACGTAGAACATATGAATGAAGAAATATTAACAAAATAATTGTATAACATAGTGCAAATATGAGTGGAAAGCGTTTAAAACAAATGTCTTACTAACTAGGCCACGGAGGTCGTCATCTTTGATGTATGTGAGTGAAATATGGACGAGGAAAAAGGCTGTGAGGAGTCTAATAAATGTTATAGAGATGCGCGCATTGAGAAGAATACACAGAGTGACAATGTATGACAGAATACGGAATGAAATGCTAAGGGATGAATGTGAACTTACGGTTGAGTAAAAATGAGAAGAGTGCTCAGAGATGGTTTGGGCATGAAGAACGAACGAATGGAAAAAGACTAACAAAAAAAATATAAATATGAGTGAAAAATGTCATAGAAAGCGCCATGGAAAGTATGGTGGATCAAGTGAAAGATATTTTGAAAGAAGGAAATTAAATCGTGGGAGCTATGTGAGAAGTTGTACGTACTCGTATGTAGAAGAGCCTAAATGATGTGAAAATTAGGCGCTCAGTCCTCTCTGCCTACCCCGACAAGGAAACTGCGTGATGGTATTTCTGTGTATTAATAAATCATGTGCAAATCTTTTTATAATAGTTGGTCCTTTTGCATGGAAAACACCTCTTAAATAACACAATTCTATTAACTATTTTAAAATATTTCATACACACTAAAGGAATGTCTCCTTACTCAGAGCATTACTGAATGACAAAAAGTGCTGTTGCGCATACAGCAATAGTGATAGGGCATCTTATCATCCTTAAGTTTGCATTCATTCCTAATCCCTTCATTCCTAATCCCTTCATTCCTAATCCCTTCATTCCGTATTCTGTCATACATTGTCCCCCCATGTATTCTTCTAAAATTCATATATAACCATATAACCCTTTTTAACATCCATTTTTTATTAGAACAGACTAACTTGTACGAGTATCAATGTGTTCCGAAAATAATAGCCTATTTTGATATTATATCATTTCAAACGTTATTTGCTAGGAAATATTGCCGTACGTAATGTAACGTTCATTGCTAGGAAATATTGCCGCTCGTAATATAACGTTATTTGCTATGAAATATTGCCGCTCGTAATATAACGCTATTTGCTAGGGAATATTGCCGTTCGTAATATAACAATCTTTGCTAGGAAATATTGCCGTTCATAATATAACGTTCATTGCTAGGAAATATTGCCGTACGTAATATAACGTTCTTTACTAGGAAATATTGCTGTACGTAATATAACGTTCTTTGCAAGAACGACCTCCGTGGTCTAGTTGGACAGACGCCTGTCTACCAGCCTGGAAGTTGCTCGTTCAAATCCTGCTGGAACCCAGATTAAAAAAAAAAAGATTCCAGTCTAGTTATATTAGGTGTTAACATAAGTTGTATCGACGAGCTGTCCTTTCATTCATAGCATTTTCACGATTGTCTCTATTGTATAATATCCTTAACTGTCCCGCCACTCCCTCTTATCTCGCCGAGAATTTTCAGCGTCTTTTCAATCATGGATTAGCGCTACGCTTAAACAGAGATTGTTTATTGGCCATTCCAGTTCACCGCTCCACTTTCTTTACGTCATCCTTTACTGTCCATGCAATGAGACTCTGGAACCAGTTACAAATCAATATAAGACTCGCTCCGTCCTTGGCATGATTTAAGAAGCGACTGAAAAAAAACTCTAAATCAGTAAAGTCAGTAAAATAACGTGTTTCATTCCTGATTTTCCTTTTCCTTTCCTTTCCACCATCCCTTCCTTTCCTTTTGATTGATGATATCTCACTTTATATGAAAAAGAATGTTCGGGCGATTGGCCGTCTTTGTGGGGTTTGTGGTCACCGTACACTTAGCAAATATCGCGAGCAGCTTTGGCTGCTTTATTCCCTCGATTGAACGCGAACAGAAGGAGGTGCCGAAAATGTTCACTTTATTCTACTCGACATTCCATTTTGAAGGTTTGTAATCAAATAAAATCATATATGTAACGTAAAAACAAACACAAGATCTTGTAGAACAGAAAATTTTCTTTCAAATGAAAATTTTCTTTCAAACCTTTACCATTTTGTTTTACTTTTGGTGTTCATTTTTTCATTTGGAAAAAACGGACACAACTTATGTTAACACCTAATATGTAGCTTAAAGCCACTTACTTACTTTAATGAATACAGTTTATTTATTACAAAGTTATGTTGGATTAAATTTGATGGTTAAAATCAGTCATTATTTTAAGAAAAACTTAAATCTACTCGTATATATAATATAAAACAGCATATATAGTACGACACCACCCAATGTGAGAAAAGAACATGATTTAGTATTTTTGAGTCTTCTTTTTAAAAAAATGCTAAAAAAATAGAAGAAATATAAAATTCTCCGCTAAATTACTAGAAGAAACGAAATACCACACGCAAAAGGGAAAAAAGCCTTGGGGGTGAATACACAAAGGATCTTTTCCACGTGTTTATCTTCAAGGATAATCCCGCTGTGTCTAATTCAGGTGCGTTTAACCTTTTATTACTGAGAAACACTTTCAAAAGAGGAAACAAATTATTATTCATTATTATTATTTACTTTTTATTGCAAATACAATCTGGCGGGCGTATTGTCATGCGGCAATATCTTCCAACTAACCAGACAAAAGTAAAAGAAGCAAGTTACATGGTCGCATAAATCATTCTAATGACTATCCATCCCCACAAAATCTATAAACATATACGTGAGCATATGCCCACGAACCACACAAAGACGGACAATCGCCCTAACATTATTTTTCATATAAAGTGAGATATCATCAATCAAAAGGAAAGGAAGTGATGGTGGAGAGGAAAGGAAAAGAAAAATCAGGAATGAAACACGTTATTTTACTGACTAGAAATTAAGAGTTTTTTCAGTCGCTTCTTAAAGCATGCCAAGGACGGAGTGAGTCTTATATTGGTTTGTAACTGGTTCCAGAGTCTCACTGCATGGACAGTAAAGGACGACGTAAAGAAAGAGGAGCGGTGAACTGGAAAGGCCAATAAACGATCTCTGTTTGAGCGTAGCGCTAATCCATGATTGGAAAGACGCTGAAAATTCTCGGCGAGATAAGAGGAGGTGGCGGGACAGATAAGGATATTATACAATAAAGACAATCGCCCGAACGTTATTTTTCATATAAAGTGAGATATCATCAATCAAAAGAGAATGAAGGGATGGTGGAGAGGAAAGGAAAAGAAAAATCAGGAATGAAACACGTTATTTTACTGACTAGAAATTTAGAGGTTTTTCAGTCGCCTCTTAAAGCATGCCAAGGACGGAGCGAGTCTTATATTGGTTTGTAACTGATTCCAGAGTCTCACTGCATGGACAGTAAAGGACGACGTAAATAAAGAGAAGCGGTGAACTGGAAAGGCCAATAAACAATATCTGTTTGAGCGTAGCGCTAATCCATGATTAGAAAGACGCTTTAAACACTACAAAATCAGTTGTACTTACGTCCCCAAGATTTGGTGTTGCTGGGGGCGTAAATAGATGTTTTAGCGCTCGATACAGTAAACAATGCACGTCTTATGTAATACAAAATTTGTATCTTTGACAGGGATTTGAACATGTAAAAATGTGGGTGTAGAAAATTGTCATTATCGTTGACGTACGTTAAAAAGTGAATTATGACAAGTACCTTCAGTGACGAGTTTTTCCTAATTTTTCGTCTCCTTGTTTCCTTATAACCTATCCCTTCTCTTAAACATCAATAGTATTCGTTTTTTTTTTCTTATATTTTTTTACTTTGGAATTGCATGGTTTTATTTTCTCTACATTAATAGTTCAGTACTGCAGGGCAAAATAAGTCATCACATTAAGCAAATACCAACGAGAATCGAACCCGCAACCCTCGTGTTGAGAGACAGACGTCTTGGTCAATAAGACCATAGATATGAAAACATTCATTTATTTATTTTCAACGTCCAAATGTTTTACATAAAATCAAAATTGCATGAAAATTATACAAAATAAAAATTCAAACCAAAACAACTATCAAACAACAAATATTTTGGATTTTGCAACAATCATTTTCAGATCTTTTTTTAGTATGCTACTGTTCAATATATCTAAATTAAAGTGCATGGCTGCGTGGTAACGCACTAGACTTCCACGTGGATTTTCGTTGGTTCAAAACCCGCGCTGTTCTAGTCCCCTCGAATGACACAAGCATTTTTCTGCCAAGTATTTAGAGACGTAACGATAACTTTGACTTCGGTTCCATCCTATCGTGTAGCTCAAGACTGAGCATCGTGATGGCCATGATAGCCTCTAACGACTCTTCTTCATCCATCTCTGCACTCCGTGGCTCGAAAGTCAGTTGGTAAGGGTAGTTATTTTGCGTCTCTCACTTGGTCACTCCAACGCATTGGGATTCTTCCTCTTGTGCGTCGTCCTTCCACGCCTCCAGTTACCACAAACCTCTCCAAACTGTCTCCTTAGCCACGAACAATGTGACCAAAGAATCTGAGAACTCGTCAAAGCCATATTGTCGACAATCTGTCTTTGATTCTCAGTTCTTCGAGAATGGAGGCGTTAGTTCCCCTTGCTGTCCACTTGGTCAGTCCAACGCATTGAGATTTTTCCTCTTGTGCGTCCTCCTTCCACGCCTCCAGTAACCACAAACCTCTCTAAACTGTCACCTTAGCCACGAGCAATGTGACCAAAGAATCTGAGAACTCGTCAAAGCCATATTGTCGACAATCTGTCGGTGATTCACAGTTCTTCGATAATAGAGGCGTTAGTTCCCCTTGCTGTCCACTTGGTTAGTCCAACGCATTGAGATTCTTCCTCTTGTGCGTCGTCCTTTCACGCCTCCAGTAACCACAAACCTCTCCAAACTGTCTCCTTGGCCACGAGCAATGTGCCCAAAGAATCTAAAAACTCGTCAAAGCCATATTGTCGACAATATGTCGGTGATTCTCAATTCTTCGAGAATTGAGGCGTTAGTTCCCCTTGCTGTCCACTTGGTCAGTCCAACGAATTGGGATTCTTCCTCTTGTGTGTCTTTATTCCACGCCTCCAGTAACCTCAAACCTCTCCAAACTGTCTCCTTGGCCACGAGCAATGTGCCCAAAGCATCGGAGGACTCGTTGAAGACATACACATACTGTCGACAATCAGTTCTTCGAGAATGGAGACGTTAGTTCACCTTGTTGTCTATGGAATCCGTAACATCCTTTTCCAGCACCACATCTCAAATATATCTATTACATATCTCTGCCTTGCTTTAAAAGTCCAAGTCTCCGTGCCATACATCAATATTACGAAGACAACATACTTAACTAGGCGCATTTTCATGTCATGATGATGATAGTTCTGGTCTTCAACACCATTTCCAGCTTTGACATTGCATTCCAGCTCTTCTTTTCACTAAAAACATATCAAATTACAAAAATTTAAACTTAATCAAAAATATATTTATATTAATAAAAAAAAATTGCATTTGGCTCGTAAACCTAAAGTTTAGTATCAAAGCTCAGTAGGGTGGTCCCACAAGTTAATATATTTTGTAGCAATTCCTTTTGAGTATGGATTTAACAAGTCTCACATCTATATTACCTCTTTTTTATACCGCTAATTCCTCTTTTGATAAGACCTCACCTTTACTCGCAATCTACAGCGTGGGATATACCCCAAACAACCCTTTTTGTTAAGGGTGGCTTATGTTTTTGATATATTTGTAATTAAAATATAATTGATTCCGTTTTTGTTAAGAAAATCACTATGGATTTGTTGTTAAATGTTGTTTAATTTTTGTCGGTAATTAATTTTTGATATGAAATATATCCTTTTCAATATATCAAGGCAAAAAGGATAAACCTAATAAGGGCTGGGGTCATAAATATACTTACAGTACCCGGCGATAAGTAATACACATCGGGCTTAAGAAAGAGACTGTCGACCATAATCGATTATCTTCGGCGTTGTAGAGCGTCGTCTCTGACATTAATACACGTGTTACGTCGTGATTTGTCAGTCATTATGGCCGTCATCGTGTGACAGAGACGACGCTGTACAAAGCCGAAGTTAGCCTATTATGACCGACAGTCTCTTTCTTAAGCCCGATGTGTATTACTTACCGCCGAGTTCTGTACACATCATGTAAACGGAGCACTTATGTTAATGTTATATAACTATTGCGTAATACCAACAGTAGGAAAAATGTAAAAACATTACAGTGTATTGGTTCCCACCTTAATGTATGGAAGTGAAACATGGATTTGGAGAAGAAATATTAATGGGGTGGAGGTGCTTACATCAGAAAACTTTTATTTAAGCCTTCATATTTACTTATTTCACTTCGAATATCAACAGTAGAAAAAATAACAATACACAACAGTGTGTTGGTGTCCACCTTGACACATTGAATTGGAAATTGGACCTTGTAGAATGGGACATGTGTTATTTCTGTGGAGATTCATGTACTAAGGAAAATTTATGGAGTGTCAATGTATGAAAGAGGCGGAACGAAGACATCAGAAATTAATGCTAGGATAAAATAATAGTTTTAAGTAAGATGTTGAACGGAGTTTTAAGATAATTTGGACATGTGAAAAGAATTGCTAAGTGAGTATACAAATCAGAAGAGAAAGGTGTGCGTAGAAGAGGTAGAGCGAGGAAAACGTGGCTGGGTCAAGTGGGCTAGATTTAAAAAAAGGTAAAGTGAGAAATATGAATAATGGAGGATTCCGTATGACGAGATGTGTGAATCAAGACGAGGGGAAATATTGGAGATCTGTTATCTCTGCCTACCCCCCACATTGTTGTACTCGTACATATATATCAACACAGAGAGGACAGAGCGCCACACTTTCCTATCTCGACACATTTTTAACCTGTCTTAAATAACAATACACAATAGTCTCTTGGTGCCCAACTTGACGCTTTGAAGTAGAAATTGAACTTGATGTACTAGAGAAAATGTAGCATGGTCCCTGTGACGTTTGAAATGGTACGTCTCAAAGGGATGGGGTAAAATCGTTTTTTTTTTACAAATCGAATCGTTTTTTTATAAATCGAAAAATTCTTTTTCTTTAAACTGACGTTTTAATTCTTAATTTTCATTATACTGATTCTCTAATGTATTGTATGATTTGTATCTATCTTTAAATAGGCCAAAATCCACTATGAATTAATACTAATTACGAACATTTAATTTTAGGTATAAAAAAATCGAAAATCCAATTATCGTATACCCCATCCCTAGCCAATGCAGACTAACGTAGTGACTTTTGACAAACGTCGCCAAATATTATTTGATTTTAACAAACAGACATATTTTTGCTAATTTGTAACAAGATGTATTAATTTGTCATTATTGTTAGTTTTATGTAATGTATTTACCTAAATAACTTGCTATTTATTAGAATCGAGGCTTATATTAAAGTTGATAAAATAATTAAAATTACTGAACGTCGTTACAAAGTTGTGTTGGGGCAAATTTGTGAACTGTCACAGGGACCATGCTACATTTTCTCTAGTATAGAATGGGATATTTGTTAAATTATTGCTGTGGAAATTTGTGCACTTAGGAGAATTTATGGAGTGTCAATGTATGAAAGAAGGCGGAATGAAGACATCAGAAACGAAAGTATATATAAAATGGATGTTTTAAGTAAGATGAAGAAAGGAGCTTTAACTGGTTTGGACATGTGGAGTTTAAAATGGTTTGGACATGTGGAGAGAATGAATGATGAAAGAATGACTAAGCGAGTATACGAGGCAGAAGTGCCAGATATGCATGGAAGAAGTAGACCAAGGAAAACGTGTCTGGATGGTGTGGTGATGCCCACCTTGATTTATAGAAGAGAAACTTGGACTTAATAATGGAAGAAGGAAGAACTTGATAGCAATACCAACATTAAAGTTTATAAACCCCAAAAACCTATTCTGCACCCTTACAGACCTGCTTATGAAGGGTCTTTCAAATTGAGCGGGTTTTTTTATTCTATTTTTTTTAATTCTTGAATAAAACACAATTTGCTTTGGTTTCAAACAACTTTTTATTGGTTATTGAAGTATAATGTATGACATTTAAACACAATAAACAATATATGTCAAATGTCCACCTCTTGCAGCTCCACTGTCCAATCTTTTGTCAAAATTTTCGATGACATTTTGTCATAATTGCGGTTCTAACTCACCAATAACGCGAATAATTTCATCCTTCAGCTCAGGAATTGATCGGGAGCCATTCTTATAGACCTGGCTTTTCCCTTTACCCCAGAGAAAATAGTTCAACGGTGTCAGATCACATGATCTTGGTGGGCAATTAACATCACCGTTTCCGGAGATTACAATACAAAAAATAATTCAACAATTTGAACATGTTGTTGTATTGTACACGACTTCATTTTTATAAATGTCATACATTACACTTCTCAAATGTCACAAGACTCAGGCAAGTTCACGACGCCGTCTGTATTTTATCCAGGAATTTCAAAAACCGCTCAATTTGAAGCCCCTCTATGAACACCACAGATAGGAGACCAATTCAAGCTGACTATATACCAGTGTATTGTATACGACTCCATTTTTATAAATGTCATACATTACACTTCTCAAATGTCACAAGACCGAGGCAAGTTCGCGCCGCCATCTGTGTTTTATCCAGGAATTAAAAAAATCGCTCAATTGGAAAGACCCTTTATGAATACCACGGCAAGGGGACCAATTCAAGCTGACTATACCATATACCAGTGAAGTACTCGTATACATATCACCACACCGTGTCCTTTGTGGTGTAGGCAGAGATAATAAATTTCTAAATTTTTCTATCCAAGCACACAACTTACACCTTGTCCACATTTATATATCTCGTCATGCACAATATTATATTATCAATTGGCTTTCTTTCAAATTCTAGTCTATTAAGTGCAGTCACGTTTTCTTCGGTCTAGCTCTCCCACTCACACCTTGCACTTCAGATTTGTATATTCGCTTAGTCATTATTTCGTCATTCGTTATCTCCACATGTCCAAACCATCTTAAAGCTCCTTTCTTCATCTTACTTAATACTTCCATTTTATCCATGCATTCATTTATGATATCTTCATTCCGTCTTCTTTCCATTTGCCGTAAATTCTGCTCAAGTTAGGTTAGGTTAAGTTAAGTTAGGTTAGGTTAGGTTAAATTTGGTTATTTATTTGTTTAACACTTTTATTGCAATACAATCTGGTGGGCTTATTGCCAGGCGGCAATCTCTTCCAACCAACCAGACAAAAGTAAATGAAGCAAGTTACGTGGTCGCATAAATCATTCAAATGACTATCCATTCTCACGAAATCCATAAACATATACGTGAGAACATGCCCACGAACCCCACAAAGACGGACAATCACCCGAACATTATTTTTTATATAAAGTGAGATATCATCAATCAAAAGGAAAGGAAAGGATGGTATAGAGGAAAGGAAAAGAAAAATGAGGAATGAAACACGTTATTTTACTGACTAGAAATTAAGAGTTTTTTCAGTCGCTTCTTGAAGCATGCCAAGGACGGAGCGAGTCCTATATTGGTTTGTAACTGATTCCAGAGTCTCACTGCATGGACATGATTACGTTAGGTAGCAAACCATCTTGTAGGGATCCACGGTCGTCGCTGAATATTGTCGCATACATACGGTCAATGACTGATGAAACGACCTTCGGATACCTCGATAAATCATAGTAAAAAGTCCAAAGGTCACATGCCAAAGCATCGCGCCGCATTCCATACTAGAGAGAGAACGCACCACGCTGTCTCGCCAGTTTCGTAAATAAAATATACCCACATACGACAATAAACCATTTCTGCATTCACAGAAGCGAGACAGAAGCATCTCGCGAGCGCATTCTCGTGCACATTCCAAAAACGTATAAATACCCACTTTACTATAAAAATAAACACTCTTTCTTTCCGCATTGCGATCTAACGTGTTTTATTTATTTACCAACTACTATCATCATCTCTTCAAATAAGTACCATTCTGCTAAAATCTTATCGTTTCTGATGTCTTCATTCAAACATTGACACGCCACAAATTTTCCTTAGTGTACACATCTCCACAGCATTAATCTTACTCTTAACCTTCTTCTGCCAAGTCCAAATTTCACTTCCATACCTCAAGTCGAACACCTTCTTTCAAAATCTAGCCCATTTGTGTTCCTCAGTCTGCTTCTTCCACATACACCTTGCCTGATTAAAAACCAAATACTTGTCATGTAAATAAATAAAATGGTTTTCAAAATGTGTTATTCTGTTTCTATTCTAGTGGGCGGTACCCCGTCAGGGCCGGTATTCATGCCGGGTGGTGCCGGAGGCGCCCCATTCCCCTGGGCGGGAGGTTCGAGGGGCAAACCTCGACGTGGCATGATGCGCAGGGCTGTCTTCTCTGACACGCAACGCAGAGGACTGGAACGGCGGTTCCAACTACAGAAGTACATATCCAAGCCTGACAGGAAGAAACTGGCCGAGAAGCTGGGACTGAAGGATTCGCAGGTAAACCTTATTTTATATTTTTTTATCATTCACAATACAATATTTACAATTTTTATCGTTTTAATTAAAGATTGAACCAATAATGTATCTACCTTCGAAATTTCCGATTCTTTAAGCATATTGTTCTCGTGGCCAAGAAGACAGTTTGGAGAGGCTTGTGGTCATCCAAATCGTAGAAGTTCCAATGCGTTGAACAAACAAATAAAGAGACGCAACAGCACTACCCTTAACCTTTCCTTCCCTGTGTTGGGTATCTTCTACACGTTGCTTCTAATAACCATCAATATCTCTATAAATATTATAAATACAAGGTTAAGATTTTAGGTATTCCTCCATAATATATTTACGCATTGATTTAAAAAATAATATTAATAATAATCAGAATTTATCGACTACATCGAGGTGTTTTGTAAAGATCGAAAACAAATTCGCATTTAAACGCTGCGAGTGCCTCGTCTTGACGATAGGTGAAGAGTATGCGGGAAGCGCGAGACTATATTCGCATCTCACTCTTGCATACTCCACTGAATTGCGAGGAGCTGAATTGTCTCAACGTCGCAAGCATAAGCGTAAGCGCCGGGGTATGCGACTGACGTTCCGCGCCACAGTAGCTTCTAGGCTTGCAAATAGGTTAGACGTACGCCCGTTCCGTGAGCGTTGCCAGATGGTTTTTTAATGTTTTCAGCAAATAAATCTCAATTATTATAATTTTTAACTTCAATTATAATTAATTAAGGGGATTATCTATGAATGTTCTTATTTTTCCGATTTAAAATCGCTAATTTTTGATCGCGTACTCACTACCCAACTCCGGAGAACGCGTTTCAATTTTAACACCGTAAGGGAAGGGTTAAAACCGCGGAGTGCAGAAATAGATCGTGAAGAGTCGTTAGAGGTTATCATGGGAGTCACGATGCTCAATCATGAGCTACACGACACGATGAAACCGAAGATATAACCGAAGTCGTGGTTATCCTTACACCTCAAAATACTAGGCAGAAAAAATGCTTGTATCATTCGAGGGAAGTAGCACAGTGCGGGGTTCGAACTGGTGAAAATCCACGTGGAAGTCTAGTGCATTACCACGCAGCCATGCACTTGGATATATTCAACAGTACGAAACTAAGAAAATGTCTGAAAATGATTGTTGCAAAATCCAAAGTAATGGTGGTAGAAAAGTGGGAAACGAAAAGTAAATGTGATATTTGGATGGAAGATTAAAGATTGCGTTGAGGGATTCTGCTATTTGGGTAATATCTTTTCAGATGAGGAATATCGAATAGCGTGTTGCCTTAGAAACAAAGTTACTGGGGCACTAAAGCTTATATAGATATGCTCGAACCGGATAGTATCAAAATCTGCTAAGATGATAGTCCACAATAGTATTTTAGTGACAACTTTTATGCATGGGAGTGAAACGTGGACGTAGAAAAAGACTGAGAGGAGTCGAATACGTTTTGTAAAGATGTGTGCATTGAGAAGAAAACATGGAATGACAATTTATTACAGAATACGGAATGAAGTGATAAGGAATTAATGTGAACTTAAGGCTGATATGTTAAGTTAGATGAATCAGAGTACGTTGAAATGATTTGGACATGTAGAATGAATGAATTAAAAAATACTAAAAAAACAGTGTAGAAACAGATATATAGTGAATAGAAGACGTACGAGAGGAAGGCCAAGGAAAGTATGATAGGAACAAGTGAATGATATTATAGACGAAGGAAAAAAATAAATTCAAAGAAATCGTAGAGGTTGTATAAGAAGGTGTATGAATGTGGAAGATAAGCCTCTTCCACGAATACGATCTACAAAGTTTTCTTTGTAGTTCGTTTTCCCTTGGTTAGTTTTCTGTGGTTTTCTTATTTAACATGTTTTTCTGGACATATCCAGATGCGGAAAATACTTAGTAACGACCACAGCCATTACTTTCATATCCTCACATTCAGCTTTGTAATATTTTTAACCTGTATTACTTTTATTGTCTTTCCGATTTGATGATGAGAGAATCATTTATACTCGTATTCACATAACCCACATTAATTGTATCATTTTTGTAATCCATTCACCTCAACTTGAGAATAATTGTGTATGGACGTAACAAAAGCGTTACATTTATTTATTTATTTAACACTTTAATTGCAAATACAATCTGGCGGGCGTATTGCCAGGCTGGAATCTCTTCCAACCAACCAGGCAAAAGTAAATGAAGCAAGTTACGTGGTCGCATAAATCATTCAAATGACCATCCATCCCCACAAAATCCATAAACATATACGTGAACACA
This sequence comes from Odontocerum albicorne, assembly GCA_949825065.1. Taxonomy (NCBI): domain Eukaryota; kingdom Metazoa; phylum Arthropoda; class Insecta; order Trichoptera; family Odontoceridae; genus Odontocerum; species Odontocerum albicorne. Next base: position 3,560,632 of record OX463866.1, read on the forward strand.
TGCCCATGAACCCGACAAAAACGGATTCACCCGAACATTCTTTTTCATATAAAGTGAGATATCATCAATCAAAAGGAAAGAAAGGGATGGTGGAGAGGAAAGGAAAAGAAAAATCAGGAATGAAACACGTTATTTTACTGACTAGAAATTAAGAGTTTTTTAAGTCGCTTCTTAAAGCATGCCAAGGACGGAGCGAGTCTTATATAGTCTTATATGTTCCAGGATAAAATCAAGTGGAGATATGTTCTCTCTGCCTATCTCAATTGGGGCAAAGCGATGGTGATGATTAAATATTTTTAGAATCCTTTAATAAATATACACGCCATCAATCCATACGCTCCGTAAATTCTCGATTAAATAACAAAGTGCCAAAATTGGCAAAATTTTCACAATTGAAACGAGGTCGCGGGGCAGTTTGTCGGGCCCTGCGGCGCATGCTGGGGTGGGGGGAAGGGCGAGTGTTCGGGACGCTGCCGCCAGGGGGTGATTTTCATTTTAATGGATTTCAGCGGCCACAGAATTGGAGGAAAAGGGACTTCGTTAGGGGTAGATTTGCCCTTATTGCGATTCGAGATAAAATATTCAAGTTGAGAGTGAACATTCATTTTTTACATTACTGTATTGTATATTTACCGTATTGACTTTCGATGTACAGGCGGCCCTCGACTTTCGCACATAATTGGTTCCTGAAAATGTGTGCGAATGTTGAATGTTCAAAAGTAGAGGCATGTAAAAAAACCATCAAAAATGGTATTTTAAAATATTTATTTATCAATAATAAATAATATTTATTTATCAATAATATAGGTATTAAAAATATTTATTTATCAATATACATAATTAAGTTAACGAGGCGTGTTTAAGTGCTTTCAGGTGTTTTCTTTATAAACTTGTCAAGAGTTAGTTGAATACCAACTTTTTTTCTTTTCTTGATAAAGAGTTATATAACACGCTGTGTCTTTCTCAATCGCCCTACGTACTTGAGGTATACGTTCTCCATTGGTCTTCCATCACATTCTTCCATGATAGTCACAAGTTTGTCAAGATGCATGAAGGCTTTATTCATATTTTTTATTGTCAAAGTCTAGACGATTTTATCAGCTTAGTCTTCCTCACTTCCCTTGTGTATTCCATTTAACTCTTGTTGCTCAATTAAGTTTTCATTTGACAGAGGTACTGAGTGAGATTCAATCAACTCATTAACATCTTCGTTGTTGACGTCCAAGTTTAGTTCATTCATTAGGGTAACTATTTCATCTGTAATAGTTTCCGGAGTTTCTTCAGAATTTATAAAATCACTCATCATTTGTGGGCATAATTGTTTCCAGGAACCTTTCGTTTTTGACTCTTTTATTTCAGTCCACGAGTCTCCAATATTATCTATTGCATTCCATATATTATAGTTCTTCCAAAAAAGTGGGAGCGACTGCATGGAAGTGAACAATTTTTGCATTATCGACAAAAATCTTAAAAAAAAATTTTTTTTTAAATGTGCGAAATAGCAAATTGTGCGAAAGTCGAGGGCTGCCTGTACTCATATACAGTAAAACCTGTAGAGCAGTTATTGTCCTGTGGAAATATCTTTCAACCTACTAGAATTATAGTGCAGTGAGACTCTGGAACCAGTTACAAACCAATGTTAGACTCGCTCAGTCCTTAGCGTGCTGCAAGAAGTGACTGAAAAAACTCTTAATTTCTAGTCAGTGTTTCATTCTTGAGTTTTTCTTTGCTCTCCACCATCCTTTCCTTTTCCTTCGATGACATCTCACTTTTACTTTAATACGTTTACGTCCATAAATTTCATAAATACGAAAAAAATTTAAAATATTTTTGCCACCGTGAACTGACTTTATTTACTTTTGTCTGGTTGATTAGAAGAGATTGCCGCCTGGCAATAAACCCGCCAGATTGTATTTACAATGAAGTGTTTAATAAATCAATAAGTATAGAAGACACGTGTATTCCAATTCGGCTGTTATAAGTTCGATTTCTGTTGCTCCCATTTTTTACAAACGACCTGTCTGCTTTTTATTTCAGACTTTTTAAACACATTTCAGATGGTTGACAAAGATTGCGACGTGGCTTTAAATCCACTTAGTTGTACTGAATAAAACTCAAGTGTAACACATTACAGTATAATCTTACTAAATAATAATAGGGTATTTTTTATAGCGCCGTTTATGTAGCAGGCTCTTCTTTAATGTATTTATACAATAGAAGGTGCATGGCCGCGCGGTAACGCACTGGTTTTTCGTGCGGAAAGTCATCGGTTCGAACTCCACGCTTTGCTACTCCCCTTGAATTATACAGGCATTTTTTTCGCCTAGTATTTAGGGGTAAATGGATACCTACCTATAGTTTCAATCTTATTTATTTATTTACAATCTGGCGGGCTTATTGCCAGGTGGCAATCTCTTCCAACCAACCAGACCCTTCCAACCAATCTTATCTATTATTTAAAAAAAAACATGCAGGTGTGATCCGGTCGTCTCCCTTCAGATTGTTCCATCGCATCCAGTACACCGATGAGTTTACTGGTGTACAACAGCTCACTCACTTAAAGAGGAGAGAAAAAAAGAAAGAAATCTCTACGACACAGCTTTGCTTTCCAACAGAATTGACGTTGGAACGACGAGGGGATCCTCGACTACGAGGTCCAGAAACGACGAAGACGCAATAAAAACTAAAAACTTCACACGCAAATCAATAGAACTAAAGTTCGGGAAAAATTAATTCGTGCAATGAAACGGTCGGTCATTAAAATAAATTGAATTTTCACACTTTTTACAATGTAAGGTCTAACGATAATGTAAATTGAAAACGTTTGTTTGAATTTACAATGTTTGTGTTTACGAGTGTTTGATGTTTGGAAAATGTGATTTTACATAATCAAAGTTATTTGTGTGTGTACCATTTTTTTCCTTCTTTATGTATGCTTGGAGTTAATTTGAGGATTATTCATATAAGACAATTACGGATTTAAATGAGAATATAAATAGACTTTGGTATAGTCGTCTATAACAAGTACAGCCTGGCGAATTTATTGGCAAGTGGAAATATCTTCCAACCAATCACGAAAGTTTTAAAGAGACCTTAACACTTGCCACCCTATGATGGATAGTGAGTGACCAGGATTTACACAATAAAATAATTTTATAGCTAATTACAAAAAATAACCTAGCAGATGTTGCATAATTTAAATTAAAACATACATTTTTCACTGGATGCTGAGCGTCCAGCATAGTGGCTGGCGAAGTTGTTTAGCACAGTAAGGCAAGTGTTAAGGCCTCGGCCACACAGGTAGGAGCCTCGCTTGGTGCTTAAAGCTACACTGCGAGGTAGGTGACATATTCTAGCAAACTAACGCACCCCACACTATCGCAATAGCCACACTGCACGCTTCGCGCCACGCTACGTGACTATTATAGTCCCCTTCGGTGTGGACTTAGCCTGAATGAAAAGCAGACTGGAACCGTTTTTGAAAAACTCTTAGGCCTCGGTCACACAGGTAGGAGCCTCGCTAGATGCTTAGAGCTACTTTGCGAGTTAGGCAACATATCCTAGCGAACCAACGTACCGCATACTATCGCAGTGACCACACTGCACGCTTCGCGCCACGTTGCATAACGATTAGTCATCGAGTGAATCTCCAAGCGAACAGACGTGTTTGTTAATTTACAAGATGGCGGAAGTTTGAATGACAGCTGTGTATAAAAGGGAGCCTTTGTGGAACCCATCGAGCAAATTATACAAAAATGTACCTGTAATAAAATCACTTTGGAATGAAGTTGCACAGAAAGTAAATAAAGATGGTAAGTTGTAATGAAATTGGCTAGTTTTGAGAGTGGCATCGTGTGTTGACTCAACCGCTTCCAACTGTCAAATGAGTTTGTGCGTAGCACTTTGGTGTGGCCAGGCATTAAGTCACCTAGTATATGAGTCACGTAAAACCTAGCTTAGCACCTAACGAAGCACTTTGGTGTGGCCTCGGCCTTAATTCTAAGCGTAAATCATTCCCATAGCCCTAAGTTGGCAGACAGCCATCTTTACCAACTTAGCCTCGAAGACTTATCATTAATATTTTATATCAACGTGTAACTTAAAGAAATCTTTGTTTTGACGACCTCCATGTCCTATTTGGTAAGACGTCTGTCCTCCGACCCGAGGGTTGCGGGTTTGATTCCTATGGAAACAAGATATTCAGTCTGGTTTATACTTAAGCCTCATAAACATCTTCCTGGTTGATTGTAAGAAATTGTCACATGGCAATGGTCCGACAAGGTTATTCTGTTTACCAATAAAGTGTTCAATATGATACGTTCGGACGCTCTTATAGCTGCCAGACGTAATTTGAATAATAGTGGCGAGTGCGTGTCCCGAGTTGGAGCGACCTTGAGGAGAATTTGCTCTCTAAATCACACAACAACCATATTTAGATATTTTTTTTAATGGAAAAATAGTTTATCAACAAGCGACAATATACCCATAAATGGCGTATATGTGAATTCAAACTAAAAATTATTCTGTTTTACAACCAAAGATGTCACTGGGCACATATTCACAAGCAGTTTACTCAAATACCGCACAGTTTATTTCTTATATCTCTTTACGTATTTTTTGTCTCTTGAGTGGTTTATGAGTGTATCTCTTCAATTCTTTATAAATGTAAAATGCGCTTAAATTTCACAGTTAAACATAATTTTCATTCATTCGTTCGCATGGTAACTTTCAACATATCATAATTAATCGGAAGAGATTTACATATATTGAAGAGCGTGGCCAGGAGATTACAATTTCATCAGCCTCATGAATCGAGTAACTGAAGTATACATGGAACTCACTATTCGTTGTCACTCGCACACGTCTAGCGAGTGTGTATTATTTTAAGGCGATTTTTTTTTTTTTTTCATTTTATTTGGTATTATCAGAAATCAAACCCGGCAGCCTACGTACTCAGCATACATTGCAATTGAACATAAACCGGCCCTGCAAGAGTTAGGTTCAATATATAATATAATATATATATACCATATAACACCTTTTCAATATAAACCAACGTTTACATTTATAAATGTTCGTATACACTTTACAAACTTCTGGGATATTAATATCTGAATAGCCGCAATGTTATGTACTCGTACCTGTTTGAATAATTTATTATAACAGATATTTTCATTGCTTTATTATAACCGATATTTTCATCGATTTATTATAAAAGATATTTTCATTGAATTAATATAGCATATATTTTCATTGATTAATTTATTATAGCCGATATTTTCAATCATTTATTATAACAGATATTTTTATTGATTTATTATAACAGATATTTTCATTGGTTTATTATTAAAGATATTTTCATTGATTTACTATAACAGATGTTTTCATTGATTTAAAATAACACATATTTTCAGTGATTTATTTTAACAGATATTTTCATTGATTTATTATAAAATATGTTTTCATTGATTTATTATAACAGATATTTTCAATGATTTACTATAACAGATATTTTTATTGATTTAGTATAACATATATTTTCATTCATTTATTTACTATAGCAGATATTTTCAATGATTTATTATAATGGATATTTTCATCGATTTATTAAAACCGATATTTTTTTATTTATTATAACCGATATTTTCATTGATTTATTATTAAAGATATTTTCATTTATTTAATATAGCATATATTTTCATTGATTAATTTATTATAGCAGATATTTTCAATGATTTATTATAGCAGATATTTTCAATTATTTATTGCAACAGATATTTTCATTGATTAAATGTAACAGATATTTTTATTCATTTAATATAACCGATATTTTCATTGATTTGTTATAAAAGATATTTTTATTTATTTACTATGTTATAACATATGTTTTCATTGATTTAATATAACATATGTTATCAGTAATTTATTATGGCAAATCTTTTCAATGATTTATTATAACAGATATCTTCATTTATTTATTATAACAGATATTTTCATTTATTTATTATAACAGATATTTTCATTGATTTATTTTAACTTCTCGAGGAACTAAGAATCACCAACAAATTGTCGACAGTATGCCTTCAACGAGTCTTCCGATGCTCTGGGCACATTGCTCGTGGCCAAGGAGACAGTTTGGACAGGTTTGTGGTAGTTGGAGGCGTGGAAGTACGACGCACAAGAGGAAGAATCCCAATGCGTTAGACTGACCAAGTGAGAGACGCAACTGGACTACCCTTAACAACTGCCTTTCGAGCCGCGAAGCTCAGAGATGGATGGAGATAGTTGTTAAGAACTATCATGGAAGTCACGATGTTCAGTCATGAGTTACACGATAGGATAGAACCGAAGAGTATAAGTCGTCATCGTCCTTGCTGGACCTCGTAGTCGAGGATCCGATGCCATTTTTGCTATTATCTCTTTTTCTAAAAGAATGGATAAAACCAAAGTCATATTTATCCTTTAATCTAAACAGAAAAAATGTAATTCGAAGGGAGTAGCACAGCGCGTCATCAGAGGTTATCATGGGAGTCACGATACTCAGTCATGAAATACACGGTAGGATGATGATGAACTTTAATTCCTATCATTAAACGGCATTCAATTTATGTACCTGCCATTTGAAGACCCAAATGCCACAACTCCTTCAATGCAACTGGATGGGGAAATATTAGCCGGCTCTGACTCATTTATGTATCTGGGCTCACTCATTCACAGAGACGGAGGGTGCGCCGCGGATGTTGACCATAGAATAAGTGTGGGATGGATGAAATTCAGATCGGTACCAGGAGTCTTGTATGACCCAAAAATACCTACAAAACTGAAAGGAAAGGTATACCAGACTATCGTTATACCCTCAATTATGTATGGCTCAGAATGCTGGACTATGTACAGCTCCTACTCTAGGCAACTTGAAACGTGGTTGGTGGTCGGCAGGAGTATCACTGATAGATGAAATCAATAGCTCATGCATTCGTGGTAGCCTGGGGGTCACTGACAACATAAACAGTAAGCGGGATGAGTGACAGCTGAGATGGTACGGGCACATAAGACGGAGACCACCAGACCATACTGTAAATCAGGCATGTCTGTGGATCTTCCTTGACAGCCGTTCAGAAGAAGACCAAAGAACTCCTGTATGACTCAATGCTCCAAAATCCTGCAGAGAAACAGCCTAGATGAAGGCGACACCCAGAACCGAAGAACATACAGCCTGAGAACGAGGAGAGCCGACCCCAACAGCCTACCTAGGCAATGAGTAGGAACAGTGCCAGGAATAAGATTAAACGCCATTAAATTTGTTTCTTCAAAAAACTGAATGCATCTTTGAATCGTGCAAAATAATATTCATATAATGAACATCCCTAATTTTTCACCCAGGAAATGGAATTCCATCTCGGATTCGCGTTTGGTCGAATTAAATTAAATTATCACGAATCTAAGGGGAGAGGGGAATCTAATTGTTGGGGATGAAAACAGTGACAACCAATAAGGATTAATTTAAATTCGTCGACATCGCGACTGGTTTAAATGGTAAATATTCTTGCTAAGCAACCAGGAAACTCGGGTTCGATTCACGAAAAATAATTACATTGGTACCTCGGGTTACGAACTTAATTCGTTCTTTGATTCCGTTTGCGAGCCGAAATGTTCGCAAACCGAAATTCATTTTCTTGGGAGCATAATGAAGGTTAATTTAATGCAAAATATATTTTATATAAACTGTATATTATACGTATGGCTGCGAGACATGGACGCTCACAGTAAAGAACACGCCAAAGCTCCAGACCGCACAAAGGGACATGGAGAGATGCATGTTGGGATATACTAAAAGAGACCGTAAACGAAACACCTGGATTCGCAATATAACAAAGGTAGAAGACGTTATAAAGGTGTGCTAAAGAATGAAGTGGCAATGGGCAGGACACGTAGCAAGAATGTAAGACTCCCGATGAACATCTGATATAATCAAATGGTACCCAAGAGGCCCAGAAGAAGACCGAAAGTACGCTGGATAGATGAAATCAGGAAGCATGGCAGCATCACATGGCATCAACGAGCAAAAAAACGAAATATTTGGAATCAACTTGGGGAGACCTTCATCCAGCAGTGGATCGACCCTGGTTGACAATGGTGATGATGATGATGATATATATAAAAAGCAAAAAAAAATTGTATCAAGAACAACGAACGCAACGACCAACAATGTTCACAATTCGCGCACCTGAAAACACCTAATGCGTAATTGCGTAATGAGCCGTTACAACTAATTCGTGAGCCGAGGCATTGTGCGCAGGTCGAGTTAACATTTGTTCGGAAATTGTGTTCGTAAGCCGATTTGTTCGTGACTAGAGGCATTCATGACCCGAGGTTTGACTGTATATAGAAATAACTTTTATAGCTACTTATAATCTAATAATATAATTTAATTTATCTGTTCGAATATATGTACTGTATTACCCCATCGATTCAGTTTCCTATCGCTACACGCTGTTCGATATTCCTCTTAACTCTTCCATCATCTGAGAAAATACTTCTCAAAAAGCAGAATTCCTCAACTTGCTTCAATCTTTCATTATTCACCGCATTTACTTTCTCTTTCCCACTTTTCAATCACAACTACAGTACCCGGCGGTGAGTAATGCACATCGGGCTTAAGAAAGAGACTGTCGGCCATAATCGGCTAACTTCGGCTTTGTAGAGCGTCGTCTCTGTCGCACGATGCGACTGACAAATCGCGAAGGAACACGTGTATGAATGACAGAGACGACGCTCTATAAAGCCGAAGTTAGCCAATTATGGCCGAGAGTCTCTTTCTTAAGCCCGATGTGTATTACTTACCGCCGGGTACTGTACTTTGGTTTTTACAACATTCATTGTCAAATATTTCTCTTCGTATCTCTCTTTCATACAAAGTATATTTATCATTTGATGTATTCAAAATATCCGCGTGAATGTGTGATTGAATCAGAAAATCATTGAAAGATTAATTCCTCATAAAATAAAATAAAAAATAGAAGAGGAAGATGAAAAAAAGGGAAAAAGATGGATATATGCGCTCCTCCCCCTCGCGGCACAGGCATCTTGCTTCATCCCTCACCCCCTAACTGGCTTCAATCCACCCTCCTCCCTCCCACAACTGTCAGAGGCAGGCGGCGGTGATTTTTAACAGTGGGGAGGTGTTGTACCTGATTCGCCCCACCCCGATCTGGCACTGAGGTGGAATCTCGATAGCGGAGAATCGAACCAATATTTGTACTTGTTCCGTCATCATCATTGACTTGCACTAGTTCATTTCTTTCTTTCGGAGTATCGGTCCGACTTTGCGGCATCTTACCCCTTAGTCGGACATTGTGAGACGGATCTGGGATATTTTATTTGGATATTTGGGGTTGTTTGGAGAAAAACAAGGTGGTAGAGAGGAAAGAATAGAATTTTATACTCATATGTCACATATTAATATACTTAATTTTAATGTCCGGAATCTCTTATTTAACGGGAAAGGCAAAAATGGAATAGGTACTCAGCAACAGTGGTGTGTATACACTTTTATGTGCTGACTGTGATAATTTCTATATAGGAAAGACAGGAAGATCTTTTGAAAAGAGATTTCGTGGACACAAATCCGCCTTAACAAATCCTCTAATTTATTCTGAAATGGCTAATCATTGTCACCATGAAAACCATACATTCTCTTTCGATGATGCCAAATTGTTACATATCAGTAGTAACGGAAATAAATTGGACAGATTAGAGGCCCTAGAAATTTCTAAGTCAGTGCATCGAGGTGAACATCTGGCAAACGCATATATCCCAAGAACGCATTGTCCCGTGCCTTCATCAACCCCCAGTCCCCAGCTCGAATGTTTACCGTTAGAAGCGTGTATCTCGGTGCCAGTTCGAAGAAAATTCAGTCTTGTTTGTACTCCCCTGATGATGAGGTGAAAGCCTTAAAACCGGTAGGGTTATACCGTTACAAAAAGTGGAATAAACAGTGTTTGATAAAACAAATTATGTCTTTAAACCTCCACAATGTTCATTAATGCCTTAACTACAAATAATATGATAAAGTTATATTTGTATATGTCACACGCGTTTATATATACTCGTATGTATGCAGAGAGAAAGGATAGAGATATATCATCATCATCCTCGTCAACCAGGGTCGATCCACTGCTGGATGAAGGTCTCCCCAAGTTGACTCCAAATAGTTCGATATTTTGCTCGTCGGTGCCATGTGATGCTGCCATGCTTCCTGATTTCATATATCCAGCGTACCTTTGGTCTTCTTCTGGGCCTCTTTATGCCTCTTGGGTACCATTGGGTTATTTCGGATGTCTGACATTCTGGCCCCGTGTCCTGCCCATTGCCACTTCATTTTCTTACACACCTTTATTACGTCTTCTATTTTTATTTTGTTGCGAATCCAGGTGTCGATAGTTTCAATAAAAAAAATTGGGGGTTGACGACAGCAAAAATAGACCCCCTTACTACTGCTATTTGTTTGTTACTTCAAAATATCTATGATTCCAATAGGTATCTAATTTAGAAGTAAAATAATTTAAAAAAAAAACACTTTTTTGATAAAAACACATTACATACCAAACTTGTGAACGAAAAGGCAAAATGTGTCATTAAAAGAGTCACACGTAAGAATGCATGGAAATACATGTACTACATTGATCAAAAAGTTTTAGGACCGGGCACCGTGTGGCGCTGTCAGTCACCCGATTGGAATTCTTTTTTTTTCGTTAGGTTACCACATCTATCATTGACACTTCCCTTCAAATTTCAGCGTCATAGCTTGACATTTGTAAACGTTACGCTGTACTGAGTACATCTACCTTTGTGCGTGTATCAATTTTTTACAAGTTTGAAAATGGCATCAACTGTGCATCAACGAGTTTACATTAAATTTTGTGTGAAAAACGGATTTAACGGTCCGCAGACCTTGGAAATGTTGGAGAAGTGTTTTTCGGTGGCACGAACGCTTTAGAAGTGGTCGTGAGTCGGTCGAGGATGACGAATGCAGTGGCAGTCGAAAACCGATGAAAACATCGATAAAATCAAAGAAATGTTGGCCGAAAATCGCAAATTAACCATCAGAGAGCTGGCAGAGGACTCGAACATCGCTTATGGATCCGCTCAAGACATTTTGGTTAGTGATATGGACCTCAAACGTGTCGCTGCAAAACTGGTGCCGAAAGACCTCAATTTCATGCAAAAAAGGACTGCGTTGAAATCGCGAAAGACATGATTTCCATTAGTTTTTTACCAAAAACAACACGAATACTATCTAGCAGCCTTCGAATTCACCTGATCTTGCTCCCTGTGACTTTTTCCTGTTCAACCGACTTAAAAAACTGCTTTGCGGAAAGCGTTACAACACCCGAGATGATATCATAAAAAAATCAAAAACGGCACTGATGGACATACCGAAAATTGAGTACCAGCGATGTTTCGAGGATTGGATCAAGTGTTGGCGTAAATGCGTTGCAGTCGATGGGGAGTACTTTGAAGGGTACCATATCGATTTTGATGAATAAACTTGTATTTTCGATTTTATGAATAAAGTCCTAAAACTTTTTGATCAAGGTAGTAGCTCAAACATGTCTGTGCATTCTCTTATCGAACGTATCAAAGCAAGTGTGGACATGAAAAACCGTTGCATGTTATCTAGTGAAATATTGAATATCGAGTACTGTACAAACTTATTAATTTGAATAAGTAAAGTAAATGACTAAGGGGTCGATGGTTTTTTTAAAAGGGTCTACGGCCGAAAAAAGTTTTGAATCTCTTAGTGTAGATATACGAGTATCATACGTGTAAATGGACGTTGATATCCATCAATTGTGAGGATGCAGCAATCGGAAAACTTCGTAAATGGACGTTGATATCCATCAATTGTGAGGATGCAGCAATCGGAAAACGTCGTGTCTGGTTTAGTATATATTTTTGTCTTAATTTGAAGGTAAATTTTATACAGCACCGTTTGGAGAGTAAACTCTCCTCAAGGCCGCTCTAAGTCGGGACTCGAACCTACTATTATTAAATAAATCACGTCTGCATGTTTCATGGTCAGTAGCAATTCTAATTCGTCGTTGCTGGATCTCGTATTCGAGAACCCGCTCGCAATTCTAGTGTCAATTCAATTGGAAAGCGGAGCAGTGCCATGGATTTTTTTTTTAAGTGAGTGAGTCGTTGTATACCAGCAAACTTACTGGCCACATCGCTGTACCATATCCAATGCACGCCAAAGATCGGATCACATTGGCATGATTTTTTTCTCTTTTTGAAAGAATAGATAGGACCGAATTCGTAGATATCCTTACGCCCTCGAATACTAGACGGAAAAAATACCTGTGTTATTTAAGGGGAGTAGTACAGCGCGGGGTTCGAACTGACGACCTTCCGCACGGAAGATCAGTGCGTTACCGCACAGCCATCTTTACACTCTTGTAATAGCATTTCTTCTTCACTCTTGGAGTGAGCTGTTGGTTATATTCCTTACCGAGTATGGCCATCTAGTTAGTGATCTCTTTGTCGTTTCTGGTCCTCATAGTAGAGGATCCCCTGGCATGCGAAGCTGTGCCGTGGAGTTTGTTTTATTTAAGTGAGTGAACCGTTGCACACTAGCAAACTCACCATCACCACCGCTGTACTGGATCCGATGGCATACCGAAGTAAAACGATCCGAATGCACCGACATGTTTTCTCCTTTATTTTTTAAAATAATTGGTTTAACCGAAGTCATAGGGATTTGCATACCCTCGAAAAAAAACGCATGTCACATTCGAGACGAGTAGAACAGCGTGGGGTTCAAACCGGCGACGTTGAAGTACATACCTAAGTATTCGCAGTTGTATAATTAAAGAAAAACGCTGTTGGCCTCAAACTCCAGAAAAGTAAATATGTTTGCAATAATACAATGGGTGATAAAGTGTAACCCTGTCGCACACCTACACAAAATTAAAGAAATAAATATTAAAACACAACACGTTTCTTTTCGCAATAACTTTCATCTCCTTTAACATTTCGCCATTGTAATATTTTTATGACGCCCTCTCCCTTCCACCGGTGGCACCGGGGTGGGGGGTGGGGTGAACCAGGAAAGCGAGGGTGGGAGGGGTTGGGGCAAGGGATCGTACAGCTTAGCGGAAAAGCCGACAGGGGCGCTTTTAAACGGTTTAAGTAATTAAAATGGCGGACAGCGTGTTACCCCTTCTCAATACGTTGTGGCTGTTTTGTTTTGTTTCTTCAAAAGATGACAAAAGAATATTATTGTTTTTTTTTATTTATTTATTTATTTAAGTAGTATAAAATTTGATAAATATCAATAAATATACTCAACGGCATAGTGGTAAAAACCTATTTTTACCACTCGAGAGTTGCTGGGTTCAAATCATGTTGATAACAAAACCAAACTGGAGACATTACTCACGTTTCGTCATTGCCCTGCATCATAGTCGATGGATCCCATCGCCATTCAAATGTCAATTCTGTTGGCTAGTGAACGTGTGCCGTCGAGTTTGTTTTTTTTTATGTTAGTGAGCCATGGCACACCAGCAAACTCACCGGTTATGCCGCTGTACTGGATCCGATGGCACACTTGAAGTAAGGCAATCTGAGTACACCAGCATATTTTTAAATATTTTTTTAAAGAATATATATGACCGAAGTCATATGTATCCTTATACCCTCGAATACTAGGCGGAAAAAAATCGGTATCATTCGAGAGGAATAGAACAACGCGGGGATTACAACCGGCAACTTTCCGCACGGAAGTCCAGTGCGTTACCACACAGCCATGCACATCTTAATTACTCATGACAAGTATAATAGAAGACACAGTATAAAGTGTGGAATTAGAACACTTTTCGTTGCTGTCACTGAAGATGACTATGTAAGCCAGTTTCTGATAAGCATATCCTCTTAAATTAGGTCAATTAGAATCAGTAGTTGCAATTGCTGGCTGCGGTAGTGCTGTGTGCATGCACACAATAGAGCAATACACGCACAGGCGTCATCCATCCACAGGATGGACTGACAATCTTACTCTATAGCGAGGGATTGCCTGTATGTATGTAGCACTGCTCAGGTGTTGATCTGCCTGCTGGTGTGTGCTTGCTGTAGTGCTGTGTACATGCACACAATAGAGCGATACACGCACAGGCGTCATCCATCCACAGGATGGACTGACAATCTTACTCTATAGCGAGAGATTGCCTGTATGTATGTAGCACTGCTCAGGTGTTGATCTGCCTGCTGGTGTGTGCTTGCTGTAGTGCTGTGTGCATGCACACAATAGAGCGATACACGCACAGGCGTCATCCATCCACAGGATGGACTGACAATCTTACCCTATAGCGAGGGATTGCCTGTATGTATGTAGCACTGCTCAGGTGTTGATCTGCCTGCTGGTGTGTGCTTGCTGTAGTGCTGTGTGCATGCACACAATAGAGCGATACACGCACAGGCGTCATCCATCCACAGGATGGACTGACAATCTTACTCTATAGCGAAGGATTGCCTGTATGTATGTAGCACTGCTCAGGTGTTGATCTGCCTGCTGGTGTGTGCTTGCTGTAGTGCTGTGTGCATGCACACAATAGAGCAATACACGCACAGGCGTCATCCATCCACAGGATGGACTGACAATCTTACTCTATAGCGAGGGGTTGCCTGTATGTATGTAGCACTGCTCAGGTGTTGATCTGCCTGCTGGTGTGTGCTTGCTGTAGTGCTGTGTGCATGCACACAATAGAGCAATACACGCACAGGCGTCATCCATCCACAGGATGGACTGACAATCTTACTCTATAGCGAAGGATTGCCTGTATGTATGTAGCACTGCTCAGGTGTTGATCTGCCTGCTGGTGTGTGCTTGCTGTAGTGCTGTGTGCATGCACACAATAGAGCAATACACGCACAGGCGTCATCCATCCACAGGATGGACTAACAATCACTGATAATTAAGTTAAACCCTTATTTACGGATACATTCCGTCGTTTATCCTAGACGTTAATTACTTTGACTTCTTACGCAATCCTCTTGCTGACAGTACCACCCTCAAGCTTACTACCCCTTCACCAGCCTTCCCTTTTTCTTCTTTATTTTTCCTTAGTTTTATTTAATATTATAAATTTTATTGTAGGGAAGCAGCTAGCACTAGTTGTCAGAAAAAAACGTTTCGATTTTGTTTCAGCCTGAAAATCATAAGCGTACTTCTGAAAAAAATAATTTGAATAATTGTATTATTTATAATTCAGGTAACCGGAAGTGGCGGTTGTCATACCGACCTCGAGGTTTTCTAAAATAGCCTCGCAGGACTTTACTACATTATTTTTTATACTTTCAATTTTTTTTTCGTTCTGAGTATGTATAAGACAAATGCATACAATGATAATGGTTCTCAAGATTCATAAAGGCTCTCTGAAGCTCATAGGATGATTGACCACATTTATCAGACCAGAGACAATTGTAGACGGAACATACTTAGTGTTAAAAAGATGAACACTTCTTTAGGTCAATGGCACCATATTTTCAAGTACCTAAGATGTAAAGAGCCTTTCAAATTGAGTGTTTTTTTTTAATTCTTGGATAAAACACAGATGGCATCGTGAACTTGCCTGGGTCTTGTGACATTTGAGAAGTGTAATTGTATGACATTTATAAAAATGGAGTCGTATACAATACAACAACGCGTTGAAATTGTTGAATTATTTTATGTATTGTAATCTCCGGAAACGGTGATGTGAATTGCCCACCAAGATCGCGTGATCTGACACCGTTGGACTATTTTCTCTGGGGTTACGTGAAAAGCGAGGTTTATAAGAAAATGCCCACCGATCAATTCCTGAGCTGAAGGACGAAATTATTCGCGTTATTTGTGAGTTAGAACCGCAATTATGCCTAAATGTCATCGAAATTTTTGACAAAAGAGTGGGCAGCCGTGTAGCTGCAAGAGGTGGACATTTGGCGGATATTGTTTAGTGTGTTTAAATGTCATACATTATACTTTAATGACCAATAAAAAGTTTTTTGAAATCAAAACAAATTGTGTGTTTTATTCGAGAATTAAAAAAACCGCTCAATTTGATAGACCTTAGACACATAACACATTGCCAAATGAGTGGAAGTAATTTGATATTTTAAAACTCAAATACACACTGAAGGAATGGCTCCTTTCTCAAGACATTGTTGAATCTGCGAGAATGTTGTTGCATAGTGAGAAACAAATAATTATTGAGATATTATTTTCTTTTTGCCATCTGTCAATAAAAATGAGTTCGAATCCTGAGTTAGAGCGCCCTTGCGGAGAGTCTGTTGTCTAAACGGCACTGTATAAACTGTTATTAAATTATTATAATTATTATAAAAGAAACCCTTCCGGTGGTGATACGCCTGAATGTGGAAATAACAGTTTAGTTCGATTCAACCTTCAGCCACGCTATTATGGGGAACAAAATAAGTCCCCATCCAGCGCGATCTATGATACACTAACATATCGCAATCTTGTTTATTTTGTTATATGAGCGCAACGTCACGTCGTGACGAAGAAGGAACTGCCCAAAGAGAATTCTTCTCATGTGGCGACACGCCTGAGTATGAAAATAATAGTAGTGACGACGGATTTAAGGTCCGACGTCTTTTTGTTTAATAAAAAAAAAAAAAAATAGTGACGGTGGTATTCAGGTCTTACATTTATTTATTTAACACTTCATTGTAAAAACAATCTGGCAGGATTTTTGCCAGTCGACAATCTCTTACAACCAACCATAAAAAAATTAATAAAGGAAGTTAGATGGTCGCAAAAAATATTTAAATGATTAGTCATTTTTATGAAATTTATGAACTCGTATGTACTCGTAGTAAAAGCGAAAATGAGATATCATCAATCAAAAGAAAAAGAAGGGATGGTGGAGAGAAAAGAAAAATCAGAAATGAAATATGAAATATACCACAAAGTCATTAACAAAGTGTATATGAACTCTGTGTCCATTATAATTGACGCCAGGTCTGAAAAGATTAAGGTACCTACCCCCTAATATGTTATTAAATCATTATTCATCATAAGCAACACTGGAATTATTAACACTGGCAACATTGACATTGGAATCCCGAATGTTACGTCACTTCATATTACAAATATATTTACTGCATTGCGAGTTATTTTCCATCCCCCGAGATGTTGTTAAGCCCAAACAGATATTGTTTATTGCTTTACTAGTTTGCTTCTTTTTGAAGTGAAACTTCTATCTATGCGGTAGGGCAAATTGGCCTGAACGTCACGAAAAGTGAAACGGTGTATTATACAATACTATTATTAAATTATTATTAAATATTTTATTTTAATATTAATAATTATTTATGATTAATAATATTTAACATTATTTTAATATTATTAAGTGTATTATACAATATTATTATTCAAATTATATTTATTTTTAAAAAAATTATTGTAATATTTATTATTAAAAATAAAAAAAATTAATTTTTGTTATATTTTATTTATATATTAATATATTTAATAATTATTAATTTTATTTTATATAAAATTAATTTATTTTATTTTATTTATTTTAATATATAATTTATATATAATAGGTTAGTCAAAACGTTTTGAAAGCGACATGTATGGAGCAGTAGAAAAACCAAAATTTCTACGCCATTTTAATATTTCATCTTTCATAAGAACGTACTCAAAATTTCATTTCGATCTGTCAATTCATTCTTTGTTTACAAGCCATTTGAAGTTGACGTGTCAGTGTATTTTTTAACAATGCAAAAATCCGAATATCGTGCAGTGATTAAATTCTTTGTTTCGGAAGGTTTATCGGCTACTGAGATCCATGCAAAGATGGTGAAAGTATTAAAGGAGTCTTCTCCTTCATTTCCAACCGTTCACCGATGGGTTTTGGAGTTTAAGCGTGGCCGTACAAGCGTTGAAGACGATCCACGCTCAGGACGTCCAAAAAGTGCATCAACACCAGAAATTATAGCGAAAATACAGGATATTGGAAGATCATCGATCGACTGTGGATGTGATAGCTGACACCATAGGCAGCTCACATGGAACAACATGGCATATTTTGGCTGAAGTTTTGGGTTTCAAAAAACTGTGTGCACAATGGGTGCCGCATTTGCTAACAATGCAACAAAAACACGTTCGAATGCGACTTTCTGAGCAACATTTGGAGCAATTTCGAAAGGATAAAAAGGATTTTCTGCGTCGATTCATCACTATGGATGAGACTTGGGTCTACCACCATGATCCTGAATCAAAACAAGAGGCTAAGGAGTGGTGTGAACCAGGCACTTTGGCTCCGAAGCGAGTTCGTGTCCAGAAATCGGCCAAGAAGGTGTTAGCGTCAGTTTTTTGGGATGCAAAAGGAATTTTATTGATAGATTATCTCCAAACTGGTAAGACAATCAACTCTGATTATTATTGTGACCTTTTGGACCAGTTGGATGAAAAAAAATGTGAAAAAAGACCCGGTTTGCAGGTTTGCAGAAGATCGTTGGACCAAGTGTATTGATCTTATGGGAGACTATACGGAGCAATAAAAGTGATTTCCCCCCAAAAAAACTTAATTTTCATTTCCGCTTTCAAAACTTTTTGACTAACCTAGTAATTATAATAATATATGCATATGTTATTATAATATTAATAATTATTTTATTATTATATTATAATTAATTATAATATAATCAATGAATAATATTATTATTAATATATTATTAATAATAAAGTAAAAATAATGTTATAATAAATAAATAATTATTTAAAAATAATTAATTTAATAATTAATAAAAACATAAAATTATTAATTTATTTAATATTAAAAAATATAAATTTAATATTATGAAGTGTATTTATTATGTTATTATTAAAATTATTATTTATTATTAAAATTATTATTATTTATTTTTAAATAAAAAAATATTTTTTTATTTAATAATTAGAGAGATTTTCTTGAATTAAATTCCACATAACCATTTTTTATTTAATTAAGAGAGATTTTCTTGAATTAAATTCCACATAACCATTTTTCATTCAATTAAGAGAGATTTTCTTGAAATAAATTCCACATAACGATTTCTTAATCCTAAAAAAATAATAATAAAAATCGTTAACAAATGGAAAAATGCAATGCACAAAATCAACTTTTCCAAGAGCTAAGAAGTTTCATTTCTACCGCGTGAGAGTCTCACGCATCTGTTTTTTTTACGTCGTCTTTTACTGTTCATGCAGTGAGACTCTGAAACCAGTTACAAACCAATACTAGACTCGCTCCCTCATTGGTATATGAAAAAAGCGACATAAAAAACTTAAAATTTCTAATCAATAATAAAATATCTTTCATTCCTGATTTTCCTTTCATCTCCACTCTTTTTTCCTTAATTGATGATATCTCACTTTCATTTTTTCCTTAATTGATGATATCTCACTTTCATTTTTTCCTTAATTGATGATATCTCACTTTCATTTTTTCCTTAATTGATGATATCTCACTTTCATTTTTTCCTTAATTGATGATATCTCACTTTCATTTTTTCCTTAATTGATGATATCTCACTTTCATTTTTTCCTTAATTGATGATATCTCACTTTCATTTTAACTTTGTATAATATATCGTTCATGAATTTTGTAAACCATGTACTTAAATTATTTTATTTACATGTTTCTGGTTGATTAGAAGAAATTGCCACCTGGCAATTAGCTCGCCAGATTGTTATACAATGAAGTGTTAAATTAATAAATAATAAATCAAAATTACGAATTTATTGACACCTGGTTCCTACAGGAATCAAACACCCAATCCATGGGTTTGAAAACAAACATCACATTAACTAGGCCATGCCATGGTGGTCGTGATTTAACTTCAACATAAAAATGTAGGGGTAGTTTAGTGAATTGTAAACGTTTCATCCCCTAAAGGCATTTTTCTATAATACATTGGATGATCACTGAATACGGAATGAAATGATTCAATATGAATGAGAACTTAAGAATACTACCTTGATCAAAAAACCAAAATTTTTAGGACCGGCCACCGTGTGGCACTGTCAGTCACCCGATTGGAATTCTTTTTTTTTTGTTAGGTTACCACATCTATCATTGACACTTCCCTCCAAATTTCAGCGTCATAGCTTGACATTTGTAAAAGTTACGCTGTACTGAGTACATCTACCTTTGTGAGTGTTTTCTCTTTTTTACAAGTTTGAAAATGGCATCAACTGTGCATCAACGAGTTTGCATTAAATTTTGTGTGAAAAACGGACTTAACGGTCCGCAGACCTTGGAAATGTTGGGGAAGTGTTTTTCGGTGGCACGAACTCTTCAGAAGTGGTAGTGAGTCGGTCGAGGATGGCGAACGCAGTGGCAGTCGAAAACCGATGAAAACATCGATAAAATCAAAGAAATGTTGGCCGAAAACCACAAATTGACCATCAGAGAGCTGGCAAAGGACTTGAACATCGCTTATGGATCCACTCAAGACATTTTGGTTAGTGATTTGGGCCTCAGACGTGTCGCTGCAAAACTGGTGCCGAAAGACCTTGGAAATGCTGGAGAAGTGTTTTTCGGTGGCACGAACGCTTCAGAAGTGGTCGTGAGTCGGTCGAGGATGACGAACGCAGTGGTAGTCGAAAACCGATGAAAATCATCTGGCTGATCTGGCTCCCTGTGACTTTTTCCTGTTCAACCGACTTAAAAAACTGCTTCGCAGAACGCGTTACAACACCCGAGAGGATGTCATAAAAAAATCGAAGACGGCTCTGATGGACATACCGAAAATTGAGTACCAGCGGTGTTTCGAGGATTGGATCAAGCGCTGGCGTAAGTGCGTTGCAGTCGATGGGGAGTACTTTGAAGGGGACCATATCGATTTTGATGAATAAACTTGTATTTTCGATTTTATGAAAAAGTCCTAAAACTTTTTGATCAAGGTAGTAATTTATTATGTTGTATTTAACATTTGATACATATTAAAATCAATTATATCAAATAACAGGGAAAAAAATAAAAAAATTATATCGCAGTGTTTTCAATTATGCTTTCAGCATTATTATTTCCCGGTATCTTAACTTTATTTCCCGGGATCGAATTACTTGTACGAAATTTAGTCAAAGCTTTATTTTCAATTATGCTTTTAGGATCTCCATTTTATTTCCCGGGATTGAATTGATTATTTTACGATATTCAAATGCGCGTACTATTATCGCTATGCATATATAAAAGTATGGTATTATTATGTCTGTACTTTATTTTAAATTGTAATTTTTTTTATCAAACACTGTTTATTCCACTTTTTGTAACGGTATTCACCATCATCAGAGGAGCACAAACAAGTCTTATTACATTCAGGTTGGGAACTGTGGGTGGAGGGAGGGAAGATACAAACTCAGCGAGCAGCGGCGAGATTCTTAGAATATATGTGTTGGCCAGATGTTCACCCCGATGCGATGCACTGACTTAAAAATTTCTAGGGCCTCTAAACTGTCCAATTTATTTCCGTTACTACTGATATGTAAGAATAAATTGGACAGGCTAGAGGCCCTATAAATTTCTAGGTCAGTGCATCGCATCGGGGTGAACATCTGGAAAACACATATATTCCAAGAATCTTAAAATGAACTTTTCCTAGGAGCTAAGAAGTTTCACTTCTACCACGTGAGAGTCTCACGCATCTGTTTTTTTTACGTCGTCTTTTACTGTTCATGCCGTGAGAATCTGAAACCAGTTACAAACTAATATTAGACTCGCTCCCTCATTGGTATATTTTAAAAATTTCTAGGGCCTCTAAACTGTCCAATTTATTTCCGTTACTACTGATATGTAAGAATAAATTGGACAGGCTAGAGGCCCTATAAATTTCTAGGTCAGTGCATCGCATCGGGGTGAACATCTGGAAAACACATATATTCCAAGAATCTTAAAATGAACTTTTCCTAGGAGCTAAGAAGTTTCACTTCTACCGCGTGAGAGTCTCACGCATCTGTTTTTTTTACGTCGTCTTTTACTGTTCATGCCGTGAGAATCTGAAACCAGTTACAAACTAATATTAGACTCGCTCCCTCATTGGTATATTTTAAAAATTTCTAGGGCCTCTAAACTGTCCAATTTATTTCCGTTACTACTGATATGTAAGAATAAATTGGACAGGCTAGAGGCCCTATAAATTTCTAGGTCAGTGCATCGCATCGGGGTGAACATCTGGCAAACACATATATTCCAAGAATCTCGCCGCTACTCGCTGAGGTTGTCTCCTCTCTCCCTCCACCCAAAATCCCCAGCCAGAAAGTTTTACCGTTAGAAGCGTGTATGTCGGTATCAGTTCGAACAGAATTCAGTCTTATTTGTGCTCCCCTGATGATGAGGTGACAGCCTTGAAACCGGTAGGGTTACAAAAAGTTAAAACCGTTACAAAAAGGGATAAAAAAACAAATTAAAATTTCTTTAAACCTCCACAATGTTAATGCCTTAAATATAAATAATATATTTATGTTTAACTGATGACCTCCGCGGCCTTATCGGTAAGACATCTGCCTTTCAGCCCGGAGGATGCGGATTCGAATCTCGCTAGAACTCAGATCTAAAAGTAAGTTTACGCATGCAACGAAAGTGTAATACAATATAATTCAAATAATCTGCAATGCTCGACGCAAAGCGCGTGTATCTACCACATTGTTTTCAATTATGTTTACATTATTTTTTTCCGGTATCGTATCTTTATTTCCCGGGATTAAACTAATTATTGCACGATAATCAAAGCAAAGCGCATATTTTTATCGTATTGTTTTCAAATACGCTTTGAGTATTATTATTTTCCGGTTTAATTAATTAATTTTATTTCCCGTGATCTTATTTATTATTCCACTATATTTAAATCAAAGCGTGTATTTTTATCGCATTATTTTAAATAACGCATATTGTATTATCATTTTTTAATATCTGTACTTTATTTCCTGGGACCAATTGATTGATCTACAATCGAAACGCAAAGCACGTATATCACCGCACTTTTTTCAAGTTTACTTATATTATTATTATTTTCCGGTATCTCAACATTATTTCCCGGGATAGAATTAACGATTCTATGCAAAGCACTTATTGATATCACATTTTTTCAATTATGCTCATAGTTATTATTTTCCGGTATCTTAGCTTAATGATTCTACGCAAAGCGCTTATTTATACCGCTTTTTTTTCACTATGCTCATAGCAATATTATCTTCCGGTATCTTAACTTTATTTCCCGGGATCAAAATGATTTTTCTACGATATTCCGCAAGTGTCCGAAGACTCTCAATTTAACTCAAAGTACGTAGTTCTACTGTATTATTTGCATTTATGCTTAAAGTATTATTGTTTCCGATACTTTTACTTTATTTCCTAGAGTAAATATTCAATGCAAAGTGCATATTTTTACCGTATTATTTTCAATTATTTATTTATTTAACACTTTTATTGCAATACAATCTGGCGGGCTTATTGCCAGGCGGCAATTTCTTCCAACCAACCAGACAAAAGTAAATGAAGCAAGTTACGTGGTCGCATAAATCATTCAAATGACTATCCATCAACCACGAAATCCATAAACATATACGTGAGAACATGCCCACGAACCCCACAAAGACGGACAATCACCCGAATATTATTTTTCATATAAAGTGAGATATCATCAATCAAAAGGAAAGGAAGGGATGGTGGAGAGGAAAGGAAAAGAAAAATCAGGAATGAAACACGTTATTTTACTGACTAGAAATTAAGAGTTTTTTTAGTCGCTTCTTAAAGCATGCCAACGACGGAGCGAGTTTTATATTGGTTTGTAACTGATTCCAGAGTCTCGCTGCATGGACAGTAAAGGACGACGTAAAGAAAGAGGAGCGGTGAACTGGAAAGGCCAATAAACAATATCTGTTTAAGCGTAGCGCTAATCCATGATTATGTTCTATTTATTGTATTTCCCGGGAAGGAATCAATTATTTTACGATATTCAACGCAAATCATGTATTTTTATACCATTGTTTTCAGTAACGCTTATAAAATTATTATTTTCCGGTATTTTAAATTTATTTTCCCGGGATCGAATTAATTTTTCCCGGGAATTATACCACCCGGGAACAATACAATAAATCCGCGAGTTCCTTGACCAGACAGTCGCCCCAATTTATCACAGAGAGGAGTCTCGCCTCCCACCCTTGTCCACGATGATATTTCACAGTTCAAGGCGCCTCTCGGAAGAGAAGCGGGAGGGTTGGGGGGGTGAAGGGATGGTGTTGGAGAAGCCTGAGCTACGGTCGATACCCCGCAGATGTCTCACTTGAGATGTGTATACGTATTATGTGCTTAATTTTGTGTTGTATTGACGTATAAAAGCTGGGATTATTAGTTGTGAGTCGCATGAACTGGACGGGAAAATCCGGGATATGAGATATTCACTGATGTAACGCGGCACGAGTCTAAGATTAAATTCTAGATTTGATGTACCAACTAAAATTGACTGACATATCTCGTGACGTACGAGAGACGTCAGTCAATTTTAGTTGATACATCATAAATAAACGATTGCGATAGGCTACCCGTATTATTACACATGACAAGAAATATACGAGTACATAATTTTCGAAAAAACAACAGGTAATTCAATTTGGACATACAATTTTAATGGATCTGGGTTTGTTGCCTTTCATTTGTCGTATTCCCAGTAAATTAGGCTTTGGCCTGTATCTCACTGAGGACATATAGCATTAAAAAATAAATCGACACTTCTTTCCGATTTTCGATTACACAAAAACAAAACCCCGTTGCACGTTCTCATCAACCTGACAAACAGTGACACTCAATTACAAGTGACACTCAAACATCATGCGAAATCAAACTTCTCACACATCATCACTCAAGAAAGAGCAAAAATGTTCATCCCATAATATACCGCACACAATCATAAGAATAAAAATAAAAACAAAAATATACAGAAATACAAAACAACAAGAAGAAACCCACACTCACGAGCCCACACAAATATTTTCCACACGTCATTCATACTGAAAGCCCAAGTACTCAAAATCCTGTTGCAATAACAACCACGCTCCGATCGACTGTCTAAATGGTTTTCCTCCCTTTACCTTTATTGAATTCGGCACGCCATTGTATGTCATGTGAGCCAAATAAGCATATTGCCTTTGGACAAAAGAGGTTTTAACTCTAGGGATGGTGAACATTTCATTAGTTGCCATGCGTGTCATGTGTCTCTGCTGAGTCTGCATCTTCCCTTCCTCTCGATGGTAGTGCCAGAGAATGGATTTGAGATGTAAATTGGCTATGTTCAGGACCCGATACTCTCTGAAAAGCTCCGCCGTGGGATATACCGAGCAGGAAGTTTATTAATTATTTTCACAATCAATTTTTGGGAAACCTGCAATATGTGTTTTTGTGTTAAGGTGCATCCCCTCCCAAACTGATATACCGTAAGAAAGTGCTGACTGACATAAGGCGAAGTATATACTTTTAAGAATATTTTCACTGAGCACATTTCGAATCATACGGAATATATATCCTAGTTTTCTGATTTTTCTGCTCAAAGTGTTAATATGGACCTCCCAACGAAGGAACTGATCAACATAAACTCCAAGACACTTTATACTATCAACCCTTTCCAAGGAAACACAACTATAGTCAGCCATGGGTGAACAAGTGCGCAGTGTTATGTATTTATTTGTAGGTGCTCAAGTCCTTGTAGATATGCTAAATTTGATATATTTAGTTTTTTGGGAATTTAGAGTCAATAAATTTGAGTCCATTCTTTAACTACACGTGTATGATTTTAGGTTTATTAATTCATATTTTAGGAATGTGTCTATAACAAATACAAATAAATATAACATGTTTATTCCGCGTGAACCATTTTAACAACCCTCCCCAAGGATTGTAAAGCAATATAAACATCACAGTGCCTGCGATTTCCTGTCTAGGGTGATTCCCATTAGCCTTGCAGGACTGTTCCTTCCTCCCCACACTACTCGTAGCTCGCTTCTCTTCCACGTTCCCCTGCAACAGTGGCGACACATGGTGCCCATCGATTACATTCTGCCATATTAAGAAGACTTGCCGACCAATTTATTCCCCTGGACCAGCGATAGAAAATATTTTCTCCTATAAATTATATTGTTTGATGGCCGCATTCTTCATATTTATAGCCAAAAATTTTACTACCTCATATCGAAAGATCTACAAAGGTTTCTTTGTAGTTTACCTTCCCTTGCTAAGTCTTTTGCAGTTGTCTTACCAAATATGTTATTTTATACATATAGTATGTTATACAGATGAGGAGAAGTCCATAATATATGGCCGCACCCCCACCTTATTTCCTTGCATTAAACTTGTTTTATTTTTTTTTCAATATTTTTATTCTGTCAATATTGTATGGGTTCGGATTTTAAGTTAGAGCGCCCTTGATAAGGTGCTCTCTAAACGGCGCTATATAAATGGTAATTTTCTTATTATTTTAATATTATTGTTATTATAATAAGTATTACTATAAGTAGCGGTAGTACTATATATTTACTTAACTATTATTATTTTTGTTATAATTATTACAAACATTATTAGTATCATTGTTTACCAAACTATTATTTTTGTTATTATTCTTAACATTATTATTTTACTATTATTATTACAAACAATATTATTATTAATATTATTATTATTATATGCATTATTTTATTATCAGTATTATTATTATTACTACTCGTAGTATTATTATTATTATTATAATTATTATTATTAACATTATTATTATTATCACCATCGTGATCGTTATCATCATTATTATTAGTTTTATTATTATTAATAATAATAATACTAAAAAAAATACTATTATTATCAACATTGATATTAACATTATTATTATTATGATCATTGTCGTCACCATTATCATCATCATTATTATTATTATCATTAACACTATTTTTATTATTATTATTATCATCATTATTATTAGTATTATGATTAAAAATAATAATATTTTTACTATTATTATTAAAATTATTATTTTTATACGTAGTATTATTATTATTAGTGTAATTGTTACTATTTTTTATTATTATTACGATCAAACATACTGTCCCAAAGATTGTCGTGAACCTTGAATTATCTTAGGTGTAGACACGATTGCAATGCATATGCCTTACATATGTTAGGTTTCGTTGATGCCCCTTTGTGGTTATTTAAAAAAATATGTGACGTCTGATATGCTTCCATCCATTCAACTCTTTTCGATCAGACCAAGAGTCAGCAAACTAACAGCCCGCGGATCGAATCCAGCCCGTCGCCACTTTTTGCACGGCCCGCAAACTAAGAATGGATTTTGGAATATTAAATTATTTCAATTCTCCAAGTACACGGTTATAACGGAAATACCAAGTTAAGGAGTTGCAAGATACGACCGTATTTAGCGCTCCTGTAGCTTCGCATTCGCTGGCCTATGCTATGACGCCACGCTGTTATAATTCGGCAGCGTTTTCTGTGTCACATGTATCGCTGTTATTTTTTAAATATGAAATACATAAAATGTCATAAGTATTAACACATTACTATTTGCACTCACTATCTTCTCATCAGTAGAGTCGTATTCCAAACAATTTAATCTTTTTTGTCTACTTTTTATTATTAAGTTATTAATTAATTTTTATTTATTTCACACTTTTATTGCAATACAATCTGGCAGGCTTATTGCCAGGGGGCAATCTCTTCCAACCAACCAGACAAAAATAAATGAAGCAAGTTACGTGGTCGCATAAATCATTCAAATGACTATCCATCTCCACGAAATCCATAAACATATACGCGAGAACATGCCCACAGACCCCACAAAGACGGACAACCACCCGAACATTATTTTTCATATAAAGTGAGATATCATCAATCAAAAGGAAAATAAGGGATGGTGGAGAAGAAAGGAAAAGATAAATCAGGAATGAAATACGTTATTTTACTGACAAGAAATTAAGAATTGTTTCAGTCGCTTCTTAAAGCATGCCAAGGACGGGGCGAGTCTTATATTGGTTTGTAACTGATTCCAGAGTCTCACTGCATGGACAGTAAAGGACGACGTAAAGAAAGAGGAGCGGTGAACTGGAAAGGCCAATAAACAATCTCTGTTTGAGCGTAGCGCTAATCCATGATTGGAAAGACGCTAAATTAGTTTTAATTTCCTACATGCCATTTTATTTTAAATAAGCTTAATATTTAATTTCTTAAAAATAGTTAACACCTATATACTAACTTATAACTAGATAACAATTCCTACAACTAATTATTTAGTAAGTATATGTCCATTCGTTCAGGCTACTTGCGTTCCATGACATTCACTCAGACCTTGGTCTGAGTGAATGTCATGGAACGCAAGTATTCCAGGTCTTCCAGGTCAACATTTTGTTCAATAAATTTGTGGATTTTTTCACTTGTTATTTAAATAGGCCTACCAACATAAATATCCTCAAGTTTGCCTCTTGCCCCATAGAGCCTAAAATACTTTCTATTTGGTCCTTAACAAAAAATGTAGGTCAATCACTGTTCTACACCACGAAATATAGTTACCATTAGGATATTAGAAGGATAAAAAAATCTTCAAAACGTTTTGTAAGAGAATCATTTTAGAAATCTGCAATATAAAAGACGACCTCCGTGGCCTAGTGGTAAGACACTTGTCTGCCGATCCGGAGGTTGCGGGTTCGATCCCCGCTGGAATCCAGATTTTTTTTAATAGGATTCCAGTCTGGTTAACACTAAGGGCCTATAAAAACATATTTCTGGTTGGTTGGAAAAAATTGCTCCATGACAATAAACTCGCCAGGTTTAAAAAAAAAACGCCATTGGAGCGAATTGAATTGAATAAATCAACATAAAATTTTTCTAAACAGAATAATTTTACACTTAAATGTGAAATTTTTTAACAATTAACTAATATTAAAGTGACAGGCCTGTTTCGCTTTACAATACCACAGTTTTACAATGCAATTTAAGTTTGACAACCTTAATTTAATTTTTTTTTTGTTTTATCAAACACTGTTTATTCCACTTTTTGTAACGGCATAACCCTACCGGTTTCAAGGCTTTCACCTCATCATCAAGGGAGCACAAACAAGACTCTTTTATTTTTTATTATTATTACTTTTGTTTTTCTTATTATATATATAAACAAACGAAAAAAAGGATTCCGATCTGATTTTCACAAAAGGTCTCTTTAAAATATTTCTGGTTGGTTGGTAGAGATTGCAAATATCGATTGGCAATAATCCACCAGATTGTACTGTATACAACCAAAGGCTAATACAATACATTTGAATATTTTTACGATCATGTAACTTACTTAATTTACTTCTGTCTGGTTGGTTGGAATAGATTGCCACCTGGCAATAATTCCACCAAATTGTTTTTTTTTGCAATAAAGTGTTAACTAAATAAACAAGGTGTTTGGAAGCAGAAGAGGTGAACGATATGAGTCACGTTAGTAATATCTGGCGCTCTATCTCTCCGCCTATCACAATAGGCAAACGGTTTGATGGTAAACGGGCATGTGTATATATGAAAGTAACCAAAAAATGTTATTTTCATGTCTGTTATCGTGTTTGGGCACTTGTGCTAAAAGTTCGCTACCCCTGTCCGTCGTCGTTAAAGACTTCACAGCACCTCGATTGTGTAATAAAGTGGAGGGTGGAATGGTGATTTGATTTCGGTATTTAAGGGCGTATTTGACAAAATGAAGCGAATGTTATAAATACAATTAAGAAAAGAATCTTTGTTTTGACCACATTCATATTACGTCTTGATAATAAATCTGTTAAGATGTTGTTAGTCCACAATGGTATTTTGGTGCCAACTTTGTATTGTATTACACTTTAGTTGTATACAGTACAATCTGGCGAGCTTATTATCATGTGAAATCTCTTTCAACCAACCAAAAATAGTTTAAGAAGTCGTAAGTGAAAATTAGACCGAAATCTTTTTTTTTTTATTTGGGTTCATATACCATACATATATAAATACATTCCAAAATCCAGAAGCTATCAAAGGTCTAGGCTCATCTCATACCACCATGCCCCCTCCGGCCGCAAGGACATCAGATGTTTTTCAGCCAACACCCTTGTACATGAAAAGAAAAAAACAGAAAATTAATGAGTGGCAGAAAAAAAGCAACCCCACAAATACCACCTCAGACTAGCTTAAATAGATTTTTTTATAGCAATATATGTAGTATGTCATCATCATTGTCAACCAGGGTCGATCCACTGCTGGATTAATGTCTCCCCAAGTTGACTCCAAATAGTTCGGTTTTTTGCTCGTTGATGCCATGTGATGCTGCCATGCTACCTGATTTCATCTATCCAGCGTACCTTCGGTCTTCTTCTGGGTTTCTTTATGCCTCTTGGGTACCATTGGATTATTTCGGATGTCCGTCGGGAGTCTGACATTCTGGCTACGTGTCCGGCCCATTGCCATTTCATTCTTTTGCACACCTTTATAACGTCTTCTACCTTTGTTATATTGCGAATCCAGGTGTTTCGTTTACGGTCTCTTTTAGTATATCCCAGCATGCATCTCTCCATGCCCCTCTGTGCGGTCTGGAGCTTTTGTGTGTTCTTTACTGTGAGCGTCCATGTCTCGCAGCCATACGTAAGTACTGGAAGGATGCACTGGTTGTAAACTCTTCGCTTCAAGGATATTGAGAGATTACTTTTGAAGATGTTGTTCAAACGTCCAAATGAGCTCCACTCTAGTTTTGTACTTCGTGCTATTTCCTCGGATATCGTGCTATTTCCTTCGTGCTATTTCCTCCGTGCCACCTACAAAGGAAATAAGTTGGCCCAGATACACATGGCAGCTTTTTTGACTGAGTCAAATGCCTTTTCGTAGTTCGGTTTTTTGCTCGTTGGTGTCACGTGATGCTGCCATGCTTCCTGATTTCATCTATCCAGCGTATCTTCGGTCTTCTTCTGGGCATCTTTATGCCTCTTGGGTACCATTGGATTATTTCGGATATCCATCGAGAGTCTTACATTCTGGCTACGTGTCCTGCCCATTGCCACTTCATTTTCTTGCACACCTTTATTACATCTTCTTTTTTTTGTTTTATTTCGAATCCAGGTTTTTCGTTTACGGTATCTTTTAGTATATCCCAACATGCATCTCTCCATGCCCCTTTATGCGGTCTGTAGCTTTTTTTATGCTTTTTACTGTTAGCGTCCATGTCTCGCAGCCATACGTAAGTACTGGGAGAATACACTGGTTGTAGTAGACCTTTCGCTTCAAAGTTATTGAGAGATTACTTTTGAAGATGTTGTTCAAATGTCCAAATGAGCTCCATGCTAGTTTTGTCCCTGTCGTTTTGTACGAAGAACAATATAGTATGTTATGTATAGTACCCAGCGGTAAGTAATACCTACACATCGGGCTTAAGAAAGAGACTGTCGGCCATAATCGGCTAATTTCGGCTTAGTAGAGCGTTGTCTCTGTCATTCATACACGTGCTCCGTCGCGATTTTTCAGTCAATCGTGAGACAGAGACGACGGTCTACAAATCCGAAGTTGGCCGATTATTTTTTATTTTTTTTATCCACTTTGCACGGATTTCTCCTGTTACACAAAGAGGGTCTGCTTCTAGCGTTAGCTTATTCGTTAGGAAGAATATCAGCCAGGATTCTTCTCATACTGCTAGACGGTGCCGAGACTATATCCACAGTGTCATTCAGTTGGTTCAATATCTCTATACCACGCGTGACTGAGTGTTTAGCCATGATATTCGTCCTGTAAGTTGGTATGTAGAACAGAGGGTGATTCCTTGCATCGCGATGGATTCTTGCCTTCTTGTTTCGAGGCTTCTATAGTTACACACCGTGAAAAGTTCGGCATGGTGAGCATATATTGGGTTATCGCCCTTTGTTCTGTACCATAGATATTTGAGGATTTATTTTTGTATTTGAGCTGATGTGGAGCCCAAACCGTAGATGCATATTCTAATTTGGTTCTAATTAGATAATTATATAAGTTTCGGAGGATATCGGTGCTGTTAAATTCTCTTGATATTCTCATTATAAAACCGAGTAGTTTGTAACAGTCCAATATCAAATGTGAGACATGGTTAACGAACGTGAGTCCGACATCGAAGGTTACGTCCAAATCTTTGAATTCAGAAACTCTGTTTAATGCCACTCTTTAAGTATAGTATACTGATGGTGGATTGGTGAAAACGATCGACTATAAGATACACAGACACATGTATTAATGTTGAACAGAAGATGATTTTGCTCACTCCAGGAGACTAGGGAGTCTAGGTCCTGTTGCAACTGTGCACAGTCGTGAGGTGGATTGATATTTTGGAAAATTTCCTCTGTCTCTTTCTTAAGCCCGATGTGTATTACTTAGCGCCGGGTACTTTACATATGTGTATATAAATATATGTCAAAATTGCACATACACGTATATCTCAAAATAAACCGCAGAAAATACATTTAAGTTTACTTATTTACATTAGAACATGTTAGAACTGTACGAGGAGAGTCTGGCGCTCTGTTATCTCTGCCTATGCCAGCAAGGAAACAGCGTTTATCAAAAAGTTTACGATATAATGTTAGTAAAGGGTTTATTCACATATGTAAATATGGGAAATAACTTTATACCGTCAGCATTTGAACTCTTAACTGTCTTTTCCCCCCCAAATCAATCGTTCATCCCCAACAATACCATAAAAGAGATAATAAAAAACAATAAACAAATACTTGTAGATGCCATCTCAAAACCAGACATGGTCTCCAATAAAAAACAGATGTTGTTTGTAGTGTGTACGCAGAGGATTTGCTCTTTGAAATCTGCACGTGCCGGTCACGTGGCGAACGCAAATGCTTAGCGTACTGAATTGCAAACTTTATGGTCACCGAAGAGTTTATAAACATTACAATCAAAATTCATTGCACTGTGGCAACACTGCAGTACAAATTGATTTAATTTAATGGTTTGTTTATGGGTTATCTAAATTTTGTCTATAATCTATGGCACTCTAAGAAGTGGTTTAGATAATTTAGTATTACGTCCGAAAAAATAATTTTTCGCTAAGGTATGAAAGAGAATTGAAATTGTTAAGTTCGCAAAATAGTGTTGATAGAATATAAAGGTTCCTTGGCAACCTAATTTTAAGCCTTATATATAGATCGTTCAGCCTAAAGAGTAATTTTGCAATAGTGTGTGAGTTACAGTGCGTTTACAAATACTTGTCACTTTATTTTTTTAATGAAGTGGAAAAGCAAAAAAATATAAAAATAATATTTTATATTCAAACATTGAAATGAACACACACGTTTTGTTAATTTAAAAATGCTGTCAGCTTAAATTGTAACGCACATAAAAATAAAATGAAAGAAAGTTTATTTAACATATTAATTGTTTAGGCATGGCAGATTCTAGGAAACATTAAATAACAATAATGGAATTTTTCAAGATTAAAAATAAATATAAGTACAAGTATTATAAAGTAAAAATGTTCGTCAGCTTTAATAAGATTATAGCGCATAAAAATACAATTATTATTGTATGTAAGATTATTTAACATATTAATGTAGCATAATTATATAATTACAATGCCAAATAATAAAGTTTTAAAATAATAGTGGATGGAGTGATACTAAATTCTAGGAAACGTTATAACAAAGTACATTATAAGCTTTCGAAAAATGTTGAATTATATATTATATAACATTAGACAAAAATCGCACTAATAGATTGCAGCACCTTTTCGACCGATCCATAATTATTATCAATTATTACCAACATTTAAAACAATCTCCTTTGCTTGGCCCGAAAGCGATTTTCCCTTTCCTAATTTCGACACGGTAGTGTTTTTCTAATCACCGATTATTTTAACAACAATGGAAACATGTGCTCTGCACGAACCAATCGTGTGGCATTCTAAAACCAATACCACTACACAAGTTGTGTAATACAGAGAGTGTTACTCACACTATTGCCAAATGACTCATTAAGCTAAACGATATTTACTTCGTAAAGCTAATTATAAATCGGATGCAAACTTATGTTTCTTCACGTGCGTTAGTGTTGCCAAACTTGTGTTTCTTCACGTGCGTTAGTGTTGCCAAAACGTGCAATAAAGAACTAAGTGCTTCTTT
Organism: Odontocerum albicorne; assembly: GCA_949825065.1. NCBI lineage: Eukaryota > Metazoa > Arthropoda > Insecta > Trichoptera > Odontoceridae > Odontocerum > Odontocerum albicorne. The sequence goes on from OX463866.1 coordinate 3,594,818, forward strand.
CCTACTCCATTGTTTCTAATCCTGAAGGGAATAAATATTATCGCCCAGTCACGCTCTTCAATATTTATAAGTTTATATAAATAAACTGTACTGTGTGCCTTGTAACAAAAATAATAAAAAATAAAAGAAGCAGTGCTTAACACAGATTGACAGAATACAAGGAAATAATTTTTCAACAAACACAATCAGAAAGAAACAGGTATCAAATTTTACAATATCACTTGTTATTAACACAATATGAGGCCGTCCACAAGCGCACAGCCCGCACTGTGCAAAAAAATACAAAGACAAATTAAAAACAAAATACAAGTTGAAAACAAAGTGTAGGGACTACCGTCGTCCCTGAATATTGTCAACACGCACGGTCAACGACCGACGAACCAGCCTTCGGACATGCCCAAAGGTCGCATACCAGAACATTAATATTGTTTACCCGAAAATACTATTTACGATACATTCCACAGTAGAAAGAGAACGCATCGCGCTGTCTCACCGTTTTCGTCAACAAATTATCTACCCACCATATTATTCGCAACTTCTGCAACTACCTCTGCACGCGCAGGAGTGAGATAAAAATATATTGCGGACGCACTCACGCGTCCCGTTCTGAATTGTATAAATACCTACTTATCGATAAATAAATTATTATTAATCACTTGACCATTCATCGCTGTTTACTATTCATTGATTGTTCACTCTCACTTTCCGCATTGCTAATCGAGGTATTTTATTAAAATACCAAACAACAATCATAATCATCAGCACGTCCTACTAGGACATCCGTTAAAAAAGTATCTTCTTCTTCCCGGTGTCATGTCAGGTTCCCCCAACGTTGAATATCACTTGTCCCCGGCAGCCCGAAAAAGATCTCCAACGCCCCTTATGCCATTCCAATCACGTATATTGCGGAGTCAAGAGATTTGCCTCCAGCCAACACATCTTCGGCCTTCTATTTTGCCTTGGATGATCAGGTGCAGCAATTTGTACTTTGCTCCTTTAAGTACATGACCTAAGTAGGACACCTTTCGGATTTTAATATTAGTCAGCAACTCTCTATCAACTTTGGCTCTTTGAAGAACCCTCGTGTTGCTGACCATATCCGTCCAGGGTATCCGTAGCATTCTCCGGTGCATCCACATTTCGAATGCTTCCAGTCGGTTCATACTACTACAATAACTTATCCAGTCGGTTCATACTAACTAAACAAAGTCTAAACGACAGAATCAGATAGGTGTTAATTCACAAATCCTATGAAAATAGATTTTTTAAATCAATTAAAAAACAGTTCAAAAAAGTTCTTCAAAAGTTATCGAAAGACACGCGTGATCCCATTTCAAGGCATGGATATTCGGAAGTGTCTTTTCAGGCACTTCTTATAGGTACTAATCACAAATTCGTATACCATATATTTAGGAGCACTATACAAATGAACGAATCTTTTTACAATATACTTCATAGTCTCTCTAAATAGACCCTCAGTTTTAAAGATAATTCCTCTATCCTTGAATAAAAAGAGAGGGGCTCGAATAGCCCCCATCGCCCTTCGCGGGCCACAATTAGGGAGGCGATGGGTGGAAGCACGTCACTCACAGATGACGCGAGCCGCCTGCACAGTAGTACCACCTCTGCAAGCGCTTCACAAAGTAGGATGCGTGAATGAATTTATTTATTTATTCGAATGATAAATAAATGGATAGGCAATCTTTCGTGTACGAGTATGATTGTCAGCTATCCTGCGGATAGAAGACGTATGTGCGTGTATTGGTTTAGTGTGTGTATGCTATTGCACTTACAGTCTTGATAGATCAAATCCAAGTGGCAAGGAATTTAAAGTTCCAAGACAATCGGCAGTTTTAATTTGGTACAGAGTTTCGTAAGGCAGAGCAGCTTATAAGCAATTGAAAATCATTATGTCCTCAGTGAGATACAGGTAAAAGCCTAGTTTACTGAGGACACGACAAATGAAAGGCAACAAACCCAGATCCATTAAAATCGTGTGTCCAAATTAAATTACCTGTTGTTTTTTCGCTAATTATGTATATTTCTTGTCCTGTGTACAATAAATTAAAAAAAAATGATAAACGGACGACCTCCGTGGCTAAGTTGGTAAAACGCTTGTCTCCAAGCCCGGAAGTTGCGGGTTCGATTCCCGTTGGAACCCTTGATTATTTAAAAGGGATTCCAGTTTGGTTTTCGCTTACTGTCTCTTTAACGTCTTTCTGGCTGATTAGCATGTATGCATATACAGTACCCGCTGGTAAGTAATACACATCGGGCTTAAGAAAGAGACTGTTGGCCATAATCGGCTAGCTTCTACTTTGTAGAGCGTCGTCTCTGTCGCACAATGCGCAAAGCTTACGCTAGACAACGACTGACAAATCGCGACGTAACACGTGTATGAATGACAAGAGACGACAATCTACAAAGCCGAAGTTAGACGATTATGGCCGACAGTCTCTTTCTTAAACCCGATGTGTATTACTTACCGCCGGGTACTGTACGTACTTTTTTTCTGATATCTTGTATTTATAATAATAATGTTTATACTTTTTTTAACGCATTTGTATTTATACGCAAACAAAACTATTTGTTATTGTTGATAAAAAAAACATTGTATTTAAAAAATAAAAATAAGTAAATGTTAGTTCTGAACAGGGGATGCTCAATAAAAACAGTTTGAAAACATCTGAACTGTACAGAAAGGGGCGCACTGTATTTTTATAAGAGGGAGAGAAGAGAAAAGGAAGACGTGGAGAGAGAGAGTGTGCTGCAGGGAAAATTAAAAAGTGAAACGGGGCATTATTGGCAATTATGTTGCCCGATAAGGGAGGATTGACTGTAGCTGTTGGCGGGAGAGACTGCATTAAACAACTCGATGGATTATTTTACTTGAGTGGACGTCGGGATTTGTGACGTAATCATAACTTATCCTTGATTATTTAGACTTATGTATGTCCTTGTACCAAATAAAATACAATTTACACCCTGTCGTGTAGCTCATGACTGAGTATCGTGACTCCCATGATAGCCTCTAACGACACATCTCCATCCATCCCTGCACTCCGCGGCTCAAGGGACAGTTGTTCAGGGTAGTCCAGTTGCGTCTCTCACTTGGTCAGTCCAATGCATTGGGATACTACCTCTTGTGCGTCGTCCTTCCACGCCTCCAGTAACCACAAAACTATCTAAACTGTCTCCTTAGCTACTAGCAATGTGCTCAAAGCATCGGAGGACTTGTTGAAAGCATATTATCGACAATATGTAGGTGGTTCACAGCTTTTCGAGAATAAACGTTAGTTCGCCTTGATTTCTATGGAATTCGTGAATTCTTCTCCAGCACTACATTTTAAATGTATCTATTCTACGTATATCACTTGCTCTCAGGTTCCAAGTCTCCACGCCATATACGAGTGTTGCGAAGACGAGAGGCTTAACTAAACGTATTTTCTTCGTGATGGTGAAAATTATCTTGTTGTTGTTGCACTTGTCGAAAATCACGCTTTTGTTGAGCTTTTGCAGGACGACTGGAATTAAAAAAGTTTATTTATTTATTAATTTATTAATTTTATCAATACAGGCTTAACTAGACGTATTTTCGACGTGATGGTGATAATTCTCTTGTTGTTGTTGTTGCACTTGTCGAAAATCACGCTTTTGTTGAGCTTTTGCAGGACGACTGGAATTAAAAAAGTTTATTTATTTATTAATTTATTAATTTTATCAATACAGGCTTAACTAGACGTATTTTCGTCGTGATGGTGATAATTCTTTTGGTGTTGTTGTTGCACTTGTCGAAAATCACGCTTTTGTTGAGCTTTTGCAGGACGACTGGAATTAAAAAAGTTTATTTATTTATTAATTTTATCAATACAGGCTTAACTAGACGTATTTTCGACGTGATGGTGATAATTCTCTTGTTGTTGTTGTTGCACTTGTCGAAAATCACGCTTTTGTTGAGCTTTTGCAGGACGACTGGAATTAAGAAAGATTTGTTTATTTTCTCAATACAAGCTTAGCCGCCCAATCACATTGAAAAATACAAAAAATGTTAACATTAAAAAAATATACATAAAATAAAAAAATACATGGTATGAATATGCATGCACATATACACACAAACATACACATATATACACATACATACACATATATTCAAAGTCACTTAAATAAGTTGTTGAGTGCCTTCTAACGCGCTCAATCTTAGAAAAAAAAATTCTTTTGCTTTTGGTAATGTGATATGAAATATGTCAATATCCGAAGCAGTCCCGTTCAGAAGAGTTAAGGCCCTTCCAACAGGCATAGCGGCTGGAAGACCCGTTCTTGCGTATGTGATTGAGAACAGTTCTTGCTGGCGCAGTCTAGTGTAATTGTTAGGAACATTTAACGCTAATCTTTGTAGTAATGCTGGACAGCTCACAACTCCTCGAACGAGTCTGGACAACTAGCTGGTGCATAACGAGATAAAGAAGTTGAGGAACGTGTAAGAGAATAGAAAATAAAGATTGAGAGTATTCATCGAAACAAGAATAGGATATAGTGATGAAACAATGAAAAGAAAGAAAGAGTATAAACAGAGGAAGATTGAAACAAAAAGATTAGTTGAGGAAAAGAAGAAGTTGGAGATGAACAAGGCAAAAAGTTGACTATGTGTGATAAGTTAAATACGAATATTAAAAATATTTTGATAAAAGTAAAATGCTAGAAAAAAATTATGTGGGTGGTATGAGTAGAATTTGAAATAAGAATGAAAAAATGGTGTCTGAAGAAGGAAGGTCTGAATGGATATGGTCAGCAACACAAGGGTTCTTCAAAGAGCCAAAGTTGATAGAGAGTTGCTGGCTAATATTAAAATCCGAAAGGTGTCCTACTTGGGTCATGTACTCAGAGGAGAAAAGTACAAATTACTGCACCTGATCATCCAAGGCAAAATAGAAGGTCGAAGAGGTGTTGGCAGGAAGTAAATATTCTGGCTCCGCAAAATACGTGATTGGACTGGTATAAGGAGCGTTGGAGATCTTTTTCGGGCTGCCGGTGACAAAGATGCTTACTCTCAGGTTATAGTCAACGTTGAGGGGACCTGACATGATACTAGGAAGAAGAAAAAGGAATGGTTCGTTTGAGATGGAAGGAATATTTTGAAGAATCGTTTAAGAGTGGTGATATTAGTAAAGACACCGGTGTATCTGATAGAAGTGAGAATGTCGAGTTATTGAAAAATATTAATGCGATTAGTTTAGAAGTATAAATGGCTGTAAAAAAACATGAAAAGAGGAAAGGTTGTGATGAAATTTTTGCCATTATCAATTAAGGTCAGGGCTTCTGCAACGCTGTTACGGGACTCCTCCAGGATAGTCGGTCCTGGGTCATCTTGGGGTTTGATCCTTCAGTCCCACTGAAGTCTATCTGTACATAATCTCTTGGTTGTTGTCTCGTAGTTGAAGACCTTATCGTCATCCAACGTCAATTCAGTTGGAAAGCAAAGCTTTGTTATGAATTTGTTTTAAATTAGTGAGTTATTACACAAACTCACCGGGCACACCGATGACCTGGATCCAATAGCACACCGAAGTGAAACGTTCGAAGCACACCAGCATTTTTTTTTTCTTTTTGAAAAAATAAATATGATCGATGTCATAAATATTCTTATACCCTGATAAATACTAGTTTGTCTAAGATTTATTTTCAACCTATGTAAGTACGATCATATAACTTCATACCAGAAGGCATCGAACTGGTTGAATGTTAGAAATAGACGCTAAATTCACATACTGTCTCTATTGTACAATATCCTTAACTGTCTCGCCGCCCTCTCTTATCTCGCCGAAATTTTTCAGCGTCTTTCTTCGTCTTTAAACAGAGATTGTATATTGGACTTTCCAGTTCACCGCTCCTCTTTCTTTACGTCGTCCTTAACTGTCCATGCAGTAAGACTCTGTAATCAGTTACAAACCAATATAAGACTCGCTCCGTCCTTGGCATGCTTTAAGAAGCGACTGAAAAAACTTAATTTCTAGTCAATAAAATAACGTGCATCATTCCTGATTTTTCTTTTCCTTTCCTCTCCACCATCCCTTCCTTTCCTTTTGATTGATGATATCTCATTTTATATGAAAAATAATGTTCGGGTGATTGTCCGTCTTTGTGGGGTCCTGTAGGCATATGCTCACGTATGTGTTTATGGATTTCGTGTGGATGAATAGTCATTTGAATGATTTATGCGACCACGTAACTTGCTTCATTTACTTTTGTCTGGTTGGTTGGAAGAGATTGCCGACTGGCAATAAGTCCGCCAGATTGTATTTGCAATAAAAGTGTTAAATAATAATACTGATAATAATGACGACCTCCGCTACCTGGTGGTAAGACACTTGTCTACCAATCAAGCGGTTGCGGGTTCGATCTACCCTGGAACACAGATCTAAAAATATAGAATTCCAATCCAGAAAAACATATTTCTGATTGGTTGGAAGAGATTGCCACATGTTAATAAGTTCGCCAGGTTAACAAAATACTTGGCTGAAAATATACCTTTGTCATTTGAGGGGAGTATAGCATAGTGCTGGATTCGAAACGGCTACCTTCTGCACGAAGTCTAATGTGTTACCATGCAGCCATGCAGTTCATCCTTTACGTACCAATTTTTTTGGTTCTTCATAAAGTACCTAAAATTTTAACATATCTATACTTCAAAGAATGTGTGTACAATAAGGGGATGCCTTCACCCCTCGCGTGTGAGGGGGTGTACGGGATCTTCCCTCCACTCTATCCCGTCTCCCACATCCCCTTCCTCTACTCTCGACGGCCTCCCATTATCCGCGGGCCTGCCATTGACATCAAAGCCGGTTAAAACTGCGCGATTACCCACTCTTTTCTCTGATAATTCGAACATATTATTATTAGCAAGTTATGAATATGGTGATACATATAGTACATCTTCTTCATCATTTGCTTTATACTGTTTAGTGAGCCAACTCACCTTAAGGGCGCTCCAATTCACTATTTAAACCCACTATTATTGACTGACTAAAAATATAACAAAAATAGTTAAGACTTAGAATAGAAAAGTGGTTGCTGCGGCCATTAGGTTAGAAATATGTTGAAAAAAATATATTTGATAAAAAAAACGCATCTACGTTTGTTAAGAAAAATATGTTTGATAAAAAGACGCATCTACATATGTTAACAAAAATATGTTTGATAAAAAGACGCATCTATATATGTCAAGAAAAATATGTTTGATAAAAACACGCATCTATATATGTTAAGAAAAATATGTTTGATAAAAAGACGCATCTATATATGTCAAGAAAAATATGTTTGATAAAAACACGCATCTATATATGTTAAGAAAAATATGTTTGATAAAAAGACGCATCTACATACGTTAAGAAAAATATGTTTGATAAAAAGACGCATCTACATATGTTAACAAAAATATGTTTGATAAAAAGACGCATCTATATATGTCAAGAAAAATATGTTTGATAAAAACACGCATCTACATATGTTAAGAAAAATATGTTTGATAAAAAGACGCATCTACATATGTTAAGAAAAATATGTATGATAAAAAGACGCATCCACATACGTTAAGAAAAATATGTTTGATAAAAAGACGCATCTACATATGTTAAGAAAAAACTTATTTGCTAAAAAGACGCATCTACATGTGTTAAGAAAAACCAATTTGATAAAAAGACGCATCTACATATGTTAAGAAAACCCTATTTGTTAAAAAGACGCCTCTACATATGTTGAGAAAAACCTATTTGATAAAAAGACGCATCTACATATGTTAAGAAAAACCTATTTGATAAAAAGACGCATCTACATATGTTAAGAAAAACCTATTTGATAAAAAGACGCATCTACATATGTTAAGAAAAACCTATTTGATAAAAAGACGCATCTACATATGTTAAGAAAAACCTATTTGATAAAAAGACGCCTCTACATATGTTGAGAAAAACCTATTTGATAAAAAGACGCATCTACATATGTTAAGAAAAACCTATTTGATAAAAAGACGCATCTACATATGTTAAGAAAAACCTATTTGATAAAAAGACGCATCTACATATGTTAAGAAAAACCTATTTGATATAAAGACGCATCTACATATGTTAAGAAAAACCTATTTGATAAAAAGACGCATCTACATATATTAAGAAAAACCTATTTGATAAAAAGATGCATCTACATATGTTAAGAAAAACCTATTTGTTAAAAAGATGCATCTACATGTGTTAAGAAAAACCTATTTGATAAAAAGACGCATCTACATATATTAAGAAAAACCTATTTGATATAAAGACGCATCTACATATGTTAAGAAAAACCTATTTGATAAAAAGACGCATCTACATATATTAAGAAAAACCTATTTGATAAAAAGATGCATCTACATATGTTAAGAAAAATATATTTGATAAAAATACGCATCTACATAAGTTAAGAAAAAAACTTTGATAAAAAACCGCATCTACATATGTTAACAAAAATATTATTTATAGTTAAGGCATTAACATTGTGGAGGTTTAAAGACATAATAATTTGTTTTGTCAAACACCCTACCGGTTTCAAGGCTTTCCCCTCATCATCAGGGGAGCACAAACAAGATTCTGATAGACTGATCAGACTGATAAAACAAATTACAATCAACAAAAATATATTTAACAAACAGAAAACCGCTAAAACCTTACCACTAGACGACGAACTTCAAAGAAACCTTTGTAGATGTTTAAATATATGATAGAAACACATTCGGCTTTGGGTGTAGTCTAATTTTTTTAAGTTTCTAGTCAGTAATATAACGTGTTTCATTCCTGATTTATCTTTCCTCTCCATCATCGTTTTCTTTTCCTTTGATTAATGATATCTCACTTTTGCTGATCGGAAAGACGCTGAAAATCTTCGGCGAGATAACAGGGGACGGCGGAATAGTTAAGGATATTATACAATAGGAATAGTATTTGAATTTGGCGTCTATTTCTTGCGTTCAACAAGTTTAGCGCTTTCTAGTATGAAGTGATTTGATCGTTTGGTCTCAAGTTAAAATTAAATGTTAGACAAACATTTTGAAGACGTTGTAATTTGTCCAGCTGTTCCTACGGAATATCCAAGTAACAGACGTTCGCATAGTCCAAAATTGGAAAGAACAGAGATTGCACGAGTAAAATTTTGGTTTTAATAACACTTTAAGGGTGAAGAAGATCCTTCAGCTTACCTCATGTATTTGATCTCGCCATAAGAGAGTGTTATCCATTAGCACTCTTAGATTTCTAAGTTTTATTCAATAGTATTTATTTATTTATTTTTATTTATTAATTTTTTTATTTTATCAATACAGGCTTAACTAGACGTATTTTCGTCGTGATGGTGATAATTCTCTTGTTGTTGTTGCACTTGTCGAAAAGCACGATTTTGTTGAGCTTTCGCAGGACGACTAGAATAAAAATTTTTTTTTATTTATTTTTATTTATTAATTTCTTTATTTTATCAATGCAAGCTTAACTAGACGTATTTTCGACGTGATTGTGATAATTCTCTTGTTGTTGTTGCGCTTGTCGAAAATCACGCTTTTGTTGAGCTTTCGCAGGACGACTGGAATTAAAAAAGATTTATTTATTTATTTTCTCAATACAGGCATTACATTGAAAAATACAAAAAATGTTTAGATTAAAAAAAATTATACAAAATTTAAAAAAATATGTATATGCATACATATATACGAGTACACACAAACATTACACATATATACACATACGTACACATATACACATACTCGTATATTCAAAGTCACTTAAATACGTTGATGAGTGCTTTCTAGCACGCTCAATCTTAGAAGATAATTTTCTTTTGCTTTTGGTAATGTGATATGAAATATGTCAATATCCGAAGCAGTCCCGTTCAGAAGAGTTAAGGCCCTTCCAACAGGCATAGCGGCTGGAAGACCCGTTCTTGCGTATGTTATTGAGAACAGTTCTTGCCGGCGCAGTCTAGTGTTATACGTTGATAGAACTAATTAGGAACATTTAACGCTAATCTCTGTGGTAATGTTGGTATGATAGAGCCATCGAGTTATATGGAGGAAATACGAGTAAGTCAGTGGTGAATTAATTAAGAGAATAATATGTTTTTCGAATTAGCCAATATAAGGTAAGCACAATACATGTATTTATCATCCTTAATCAGATATACAAACAGAGTCAGGCTGATCACAAGACCGAGGAGATACGGTGGTTAAGTGGTTAAGTCGGTTTCGGTGGTTACCCGCCACGGAGCGGGTCGGGGTTCAAAAATACGCTAATCCGGGAAGAGGAATAGAGCGGGAGAGATTAGTTTAAACTGTTAGTAAGTCCCATTCAGCATACGTGGGTGTGTTCTTACTTGGGTTAAATAAGGACACTCTATTCCAGGGTTATACAAACTCCTTACAATATATTCGATTTGTATTAATAACAAAAATCGTTATTAATACCATTCCAATATACTCGTATATTATTCGAATTGTATTAATAATAATTCTAGGACAATATCTGATGAACAGAAACCAACAAAGGTTAGTACATTCACTGAGTCATTTAACATTTCGAAAGGGGTAAAGCAAGGATGAGTTATGTCACCTTGCAGCTCTGTCCTCTCTGCCTACCCCGACAGGGAAATGTTGTAATGGAATGTATGGAATAATGATAAATATGATGTGCACTTATACTATGCGTATCCAAAAAGTAAGTGTACTGAGGCTCTCACGACCGGATGGATTTTATTTTCGACATGTTGGCTACACTTCCGTGTAGCCTGACCCTTCCCCTCCGCAACGAGACCGGTTCGAGGTCAGTACGTTGAGAAGTGTCGACGCGACAACACGTTTTGTGAAAAACGTAAATCCAATCTCCCGCCAAGTGCGAAATACGGGGCGTCATCCGTTATCTCGTTTGGAAGGGAAAACCTCCGGTTGAGGTTTATAATAAGGTGAAAACTGCATATGGTGATAAAGCTATGAATCGTACGAGTGTGTACAAGTGGTGTCGCGAGTTTAAAAATGGTCACGTCACACCTCTTCACCCTCCGCCAAAAAGTTCAAAACCACAATTTCAGCCAAGAAAATCATGGCATCCGTGTTTTGGGACTGTCAAGGCATAATTTTAATTGAATATATGCCTCAAGGGGAGACCATCAACTCTGCAAGATACTGTGAAACCCTAAAAAAATTGCGGAGGGCGATTCAGAACAAGAGGAGAGGCATGCTGACAAAGGGAGCCTGCCTGCTGCACGACAATGCAAGACCACACACGGCCAACGCCACGAAGGAACTGCTCGCCTCGTTTAAATGGGATGTCCTGAACCATCCCGCGCATTCCCCTGACCTAGCACCTTCAGATTACTATCTCTTTACCTCCCTGAAGCTGCACATGGGTGGAAAAAGGTTTTCAACCGACGAGGAGGTAAAGGAGGAGGTGGAGAAGTGGACGGAGGGGTTGGCGGGAAACTACTTCGAGGAAGGCATCAAAAAGTTGATACCCCGCTTCACAACCTGCATTGAGAGGAATGACGACTATGTCGAAAAATAGCTTACATATGTACTACGGTAACCACGTAATTTTTTTGTTTAAATAAAAAAAAATGTAACCTACAAAAATTCAGTACACTCTTTCTGGATATGCCTCGTATGTGGAGTGACAATGCATGACAGAATAAGGAATTAAGTGATTAGGGATGAATGTGAACTTAAGACTGACGTACGAGTATATTGAGCATGATTAAGAAGATCATTCTGAGAAGGTTTGGGCACGTAAAATTAATGAATGGGTACACGGAGAAGAATACATATGTTTGACAATACGTATATACATACCATCACACCGTCTTCCTATCGGAGTAGGCAGAAAAGAGAGAGTGCCAGACTTTCCTGTCGCTACACACATCTTTCACTTCTTATATGTCCATGCATACACTTTCTCATATATCTCCTACGATTCCTTTAAATTTTTACATTTCCTTCTTTCAAAACACCGTACAATTTATCCTTCTTCTCCCTGGCTCCATCCCAACTCACTGTCTGCGAAGACTGTTGGGGTCAGCTCTCCTCGTCCTCAGGTTGTATGCTCTTCTGTCCCGGACTACGTCCCCCAGGCCGTGCCTCTGCATCAGGTTATCTTTTTGCACCACCAATGAATTCTTTGGTCTTCCTCTGGTTGTTATTCGAGGAAGATCCATGGAGATTGCCTGGTTCACAATATGATCGGGTGCTCTGCGTCCAACGTGCCCATACCATCTCAATTGCCTCTCCTCCATCTTGCTGTTGATGTCTGAAACACCTAGGCTTCCATGAATGCGTGAGCTTTTTATTTTCTTTCTTAGGGACACACCAGCGTACACTTTATCCAACAATATTTAAATTGGTCTTCCTCTACCACGCTTTCCGAAATAAAATAAAAATTAACACTAGTACGGAACAAAAATGTTTTTCATTTATACCGAATTGAAATGTTTTACACTTGTACGGAATAAAAATATTTTTCTCATGTACAGATTAAAAAGGTTTTACACTTGTACGGGATAAAAATGTTTTTCACTTTTACGGAATAAAAACGTTTTACGCTTGTACGAAAGAAAAATAATTTTCACTTGTATGGAATAAAAATATTTTACACTTATACGGAATAAAAATATTTTTCACTTATACAGAATAAAAATATTTTACGCTTGTACGAAAGAAAAATAATTTTCACTTATGTGGAATAAAAATGTTTTACGAAAGAAAAAATAATTTTCACTTATGCGGAATAAAAATATTTTACACTTGTACGGAATAAAAATATATTACACTTGTGCGAAAGTAAAATAATTTTCCCTTATACGGAATAAAAATATTTTTCACATGTACAGATTAAAAAGGTTTTACACTTGTACGGAATAAAAATGTTTTTCACTTGTACGGAATAAAAACGTTTTACACTTGTACGAAAGAAAAATAATTTTCACTTATACCGAATAAAAACATTTTGACACTTCTACGGAATAAAAATGTTTTACACTTGTACGGGATAAAAATGTTTCACACTTGTACGGGATAAAAATGTTTTACACTTGTACGGGATAAAAATGTTTTACACTTGTACGGGATAAAAATGTTTCACACTTGTACGGGATAAAAATGTTTTACACTTGTACGGGATAAAAATGTTTCACACTTGTACGGGATAAAAATGTTTTATACTTGTACGGGATAAAAATGTTTTACACTTCTAGAGGATAAAAATATTTTGTACGGAACAAAAATATTTTAAAAACCAACTAGTAGTATTTTCCCCGTATTCCTATTGGGATAGGCGGAAAAAACAAATCTCCACTTCATTCTATCCTGTCATACATATATTACTCCTGCCACTATCATACATCTCGATATGCATACTCTCTTATTGTAAAGGCTTTTCACTATTCCTTCTTTGAGAGTTTGATTAATTTGCTTGCACCACATTTTTTTTATTTTTGTGTCTTCTATTGTACTTCTCGTATAAATTATTTTTGGAAATCTTTCATATTTTTTCTATAAAGCATAATCATTTCTATACTGTTGTCTCCATCTTTGGATCCCCATTCTTCTTCCATGTTCACATCGTCCTCTACAATGCCTTCCTCTCTCATTTTAACAGAATATTTATTATGTTCAACACAATGGTTAAAATAACTACAAACAGACAGTTAAGTTAATTTTAATCCCACTACCACCCACGCTGTTATGGTAACAAAATAAGTTCCCATACAGCGCGATCTACACTACAAGATCCAAATATTCTATATTATTTTTATCAATGAAGAATGATCTGCACCAAAGGGATACCTTCTCCGGTGGCGACACATTTCAGTATGAAAACAATAGTAGCGACGACAGACTTAAAATCGGCAGACAACGGTCTTTCTCGTACTCAGCAGGCATGATTAAATATGGGATCTTATTCTTAGATCAAGGTTAATTGTTACTCCGAGAACATTTGTTCCTGAAAATGCAATTGTAGGAGCACTTGCAAGAGACCTTTTAAATTTAACCTTTTCCTAAATCCCACTCACCAATCTGAGCATAAAACCAACTAACTTAAGGTACTTTAGGGAATCGGTCGTTAAAGGAATAGGTGCGCTCGCGATATGCTCACGTCTCGCTTCTGTGAATGCAGAAACGGTTATTGTCGTATGTAGGTATTCATCTAAATACGGAACTGGTGAGATAGCCGTGGTGCGTTCTCTCTCTCTCTGGCGTGTGGTGCGGTCGCTCGGCCGGCGTCAATGGCCGGCATGTGACCTTCGGACTGTTTACTATAATTTATCGAGGAATCCGAAGGTCGTTTCATCGGTCATTGACCGTATGTATGCGACAATATTCAGCGACGACCGCCACAGTACCTTCAAAAAAGAAATATGTAACCCCTGTCATACCGCAGGCATGTTACTTCTTCTTCTTCCCAGTGTCATGTCAGGTCATCCCAAAGTTGAATATCACCTGAGAGTAGACATCTTTGTCCCCGGCAGCCCGAGAAAGATCTCCAACGCCCCTTATGCCAGTCCAATCACGTATATTGCGGAGCCAGGAGATTTGCCTCCTGCCAACACCTCTTCGGCCTTCTATTTTTCCTTGGATAATCAGCTGCAGTAATTTGTACTTCGCTCCTCTAAGTACATGACCCAAGTAGGACACCTTTCGAATTTTAATATTAGTCAGCAATTCTCTATCAACTTTGGCTCTTTGAAGAACCCTTGTGTTGCTGACCATATCCGTCCAGGGTATCCGTAGCATTCTCCGGTGCATCCACATTTCGAATGCTTCCAGTCGGTTCATACTACCAACTTTGAGGGTCCATGATTCCACTCCATGCAATAACACATGTTACAATCGTTCCAAATGCAGCCAGTGAACAGTTCGCTGTCAATTGGGAATTCAGTTTTGTTCAATATTTCAAATGTAGCAGGAAAAAAAATGTTTCTTAAGTTGGACACTGTTTTTTTTTTATAATAAACATTCCGATGATAGATCTGTAAAATATTAAGTAATTTGTAAATATAAGTTTACCTTAACAAATAAGGGGAAACTGGGGTGCATCAGGCACTTGGTAAAGGGGGTGATCTGTAAGCTGGATGTGGGGGGATGAAGCTGTTATTGATGGCGCCGCTAAATGGTTACTGTTTACTCTTTGGGGAGGTATTTAGGAATCAATTATTACTTAGGGGAAATATTACTTCAGTTAAATGGGATAAATATTAATTTTTAATTAAGTTTGTCGTTGCTAAAAAAAAAGTTATTGAAATATGATCTATATAACGCTTTTTTTAATGTCTTTCCAATCATGGATTAGCGCTACGCTCAAACAGATATTGTCTATTGGCCTTTCCAGTTCACCGCTCCTCTTTCTTTACGTCGTCCTCTACTGTCCATGCAGTGAGACTCTGGAATCAGTTACAAATCAATATAAGACTCGCTCCGTCCTTGGCATGCTTTAAGAAGCGACTGAAAAAACTCTTAATTTCTAGTCAGTAAAATAACGTGTTTCATTCCTGATTGTTATTTTCCTTTCCTCTCCACAATCCCTTCCTTTTCTTTTGATTGATTGTTCGTGGGTATATGCTCACGTATGTGTTTATGGATTTCGTGGAGATGGATAATCATTTGAACTTGCATCTTTTTCTGGTTGGTTGGAAGAGATTGCCGCATGGCAATAATCCCGACAGATTGTGTTTGAAATAAAAGTGTTAAATAAATAAATAAAGAGTCTTATACACACCATCACGCTATTTTCCTGACAAAGGTCAGAGTAGACAAAGAGAACAGAGCACCAGGCTTGTACATCCATAGACCTTATCATACAATCTTACGATTTATCTGATTTTTTTAAAGTTTCTTTCTTTTAAAATATAATTCCCCTTAATTTAACCATGGTCCTTTCTCTACCTCACCTTCCACACACTTTTGCACTATATACATTTGTTTTTTTAACATTTCTTCATTCATTCGTTCAACATGTTCAAACCATCTTAGAGTGTTCATCTTCATCTAACTAAACACAGCAGTCTTAAATTTACATTCATCCTTAATCTCATAATTTCGTCCAACATTGCCATCCCATGTATTATAAGTGCACGCATGTATACAACATTACTTTCAGTGTTTTTTCACATCTACGTTTCACTTCAATATATCAAAGCTGTTACTAAAATACTGTTCGGCTCGAGTATAAATGTTTTAGTGCTTCATCCACATTGTTTCTTGTCACTACACGTCTTTCGATATCTCTCGTAACTCTCAATTTATAAAACACAGCCGTAGCCCATGGATAAGAATCTTGTTTAGTATTCTTCCCTATGAATTCAAAAATAATCCCACATTATGTGACAGGAAAAATCCGTTTAAATAGGCCAAAACCCATACGACGGCTGTCGCCAAAGAAAGAATACGAGAATTGAATTTTGGATACGAGAGAGCGAGAGTGGAATACTTGGATTCTCTCCGAAAGTAATTCGAAATTTGAATATCGGTGGGTCCGTGATAAACGAAAAGATGGAAACTATACTGAACGAATTTTAAATGCCTAGCTAACAATTTTTGAACCGGTGTTAAAGGGGACGGTGTATAAATGATATATTTATTAACAAATTCTACATTTATGAATATATATTTTCATAAATGTATCTAGAATTTGTTTTACTTCCGTGAAAATTTCACGGGTTGCAACTAGTATAATAAGAATGAACAAGATGGAGCCAGTGTCAGTCATGTGTCGTTTACGGACGGGCCACTGCGTAGTGGCTAGTCACCTTTAGGCCGAGGCCACACCTTCGTTAGGTGCTAAACTCGGTGTTACGTGACTAATATACTAGGTGATTTCATGTTTGGCCACACCAAAGTGCTTCGCACAAATTCATTTGACATTTAGGAGCGGTTGAGTCAATAAACGATGCCACTCTCAAAACTAACCAATGTCATTACAACTTACCTTATCTTTGTTAACTTCCAGCGCAACTTCATTCCAAAGTGATTTTATTACAGGTACATTTTTGTATAATTTGCTCGATGGGTTCCACAAAGGCTCCCTTTTATACACAGCTGTTATTAAAACTTCCGCCATCTTGTAAAATCACTTGGTGACACAATAAAATTAACCAACACATCTATTCGCTCGAAGATTCACTCGGTGACTAATCGTCATGTAGCGTGGCGCGAAGCGTGCAGTGTGGCCATTGCCATAGTATGCGGTGCGTTGGCTCGCTAGGATATGTCGCCTAACTCGCAGCGTAGCTCTAAGCACCAAGCGAGGCCCCTACCTGTGTGGCCGAGGCCTTACAGGAAACGAGTTTTGCAACAATTTAGATATTTTTAATATAAGTACTATATATATAGTATTCGCCAGAATATCACAACAATATTAAGAAATAGCTACTAACTTTGTGCTCTCCTTTATTCATATAAATAGCCTAATATAAACAAAACATTAAGGACAATACTTTGCCTCTGTAGTTGAGTAACCCTGCATCAACATGTGGAAGGTTTCGATTCTGCAAAGCAACTTGCATCTCGTTCTACAAGTGATCCCGTGTGTTTTCTATATCTCAAGATCTGTTCATAAAATTCTCAAAAAATCCAATATTTGTTCTATGTATGCGTTATTCCACTAAAAACAAATCAGAGTTCTTCACCTCTATAAAATAAGTCTTGGACAATTACGTAAGTCTGCTTGGTGAAGTTTGGTAATAGTTTGTGGTATACATACATAACATATATTGAACTTAAATATACATATAATTATTAAATAATTTTAAAACAATGACTGTAATTTATTATTACTACTGCTTTTTGTATCTTCATGTTAGTTTACGATAAAGTTTTGTATTATTTGTCAATAATTTTAAGTACTTGTTCGTTTGTATATAAAGACACTGTTGTGTCGTTAATTAAATTAATAAATAAATAAATAATCCCGGATGTGAGTGTGGTTTGAATGATGAAACTATAGACTATGTATTTGTCGGTTGTCCATTGCGATACAGATTTGATACATTTAAAAGCCATATTTTTACTGCGTCTAATGAATACTGCGTTTCTTTTTTCTTCGTGGAACTTTTCCACTTATAAATCGATTATTCAATTTTTGAAGTTCAATTAGTTGAAAGTTGTCTAGAATTGTATTTTTTTTAAATTAGTTGATTTATATTGACTCATATAACTACATGACTTTAATTTGATGGCATAAATCATCCCAGTTTTGAGTGCATTGCCTATTATGAAATAAAACAAATAAGATTCTGGATTTGTTACATTTTCCCTTTAACTCGTCCAATTCATCCCTGCAACGTCAGTTTAAACGCTGGGTGTTTGCCTAATTGTCTGACATGCACCATATCCCTTTACCCCCTTCTCCCCATCACACTACCGACACAGCATCATCGCACAGAGCGCCAATCTTCCCACATCTCCCTAACCATCGGGATCCGGTTTCACAAAGTGTTTTCGCTACATTGTGTAAAGTGCTTGCAAACACATATCCTGTAGTCCCCCCAATATGTTTGTACGCGTCTTACTCTATTGAATTGATGTTTACTGAATTGGTTTAGTCGTATGTGTTTAAACACTCTATTTAGTCGATTATTTTTTTAATACGTCTCTGTAAATAACTCGAGTTACGTGTTTTTTTTATTTGTTGTTCATTTTATCATTTTTTTTTCATTTCCTTATTTATATCGTATGTGGAGGGATGTGAAGGTATCTTCTTGTCTTTAAGCTACTGACGGGAGCTATATCTAATCAAACTAAATTGGAAAATATATAATTTTGTGTTTCTGACAACTATTCGAGATACAGAAATATTGACCTATTTAGACTAGCAATAAGTAGAACTAACCTATCGTGTGCTCTTCCTCTCTATCACGGGATGTCCCTTTTAAACAAGACCTCGGATATTGACATCTTCACTCTCCCCCAACAATATAATGTCATCTACATACAGCAATCCGGATACGTTGTCTATTCGAAATTTAGTATGCCACCAATTGACATATGATATGTGGTTCCTTCACACACGAATCTATATAAATGTTGAACAACCTAAGTTTGACTAATAAATTACAATAAGTATTCCAAGCCAAATAAATTAAAATAAATATTCCAAGCCAAATAATTACAATAAATATTCCAAGCCAAATAAATTACACTAAATATTCCAAATAAATAAATTACAATAAATATTCCAAGCACAATAAATTACAATAAATATTCAAAATCCATAAATTACGATAAATATTCCAAGCCAAATAAATATTCCAAGTCATATAAATATTCTAAGCCAAATAAATTACAATAAATATTCCAAGACAAATAAATTACATTAAATATTTCAAGCCAAATAAATTCCAATAAATATTCCAAGCAAATAAATTACAATACATATTCAAAATCCAATAAATTACTATAAATATTCCAAGCCTAACAGATATTCTAAGTCATATAAATATTCCAAGCCAAATAAATTACAATAAATATTCCAAGCCAAATAAATTACACTAAATATTCCAAGTCAAATAAATTACAAAAAATATTCCAAGCACAATAAATTACAATACATATTCAAAATTCAATAAATTACTATAAATATTCCAAGCCAAATAAATATTCCAAGTCATATAAATATTCCAAGCCAAATAAATTACAATAAATATTCCAAGACAAATAAATTACACTAAATATTTCAAGCCAAATAAATTACAATAAATATTCCAAGCAAATAAATTACAATACATATTCAAAATCCAATAAATTACTATAAATATTCCAAGCCTAACAGATATTCTAAGTCATATAAATATTCCAAGCCAAATAAATTACAATAAATATTCCAAGCCAAATAAATTACACTAAATATTCCAAGTCAAATAAATTACAAAAAATATTCCAAGCACAATAAATTACAATACATATTCAAAATTCAATAAATTACTATAAATATTCCAAGCCAAATAAATATTCCAAGTCATATAAATATTCCAAGCCAAATAAATTACAATAAATATTCCAAGACAAATAAATTACACTAAATATTCCAAGCCAAATAAATTACAATAAATATTCCAAGCACAATAAACTACAATAAATATTCAAAACCCAATAAATTACGATAAATATTCCAAGCCAAATAAATATTCCAAGTCATATAAATATTCCAAGCCAAATTAATTACAATAAATATTCCAAACTAACTAAAGCGAAAACATATTCGACAACTAAGATATAATTCCAAGCTAACAATAACGCAATAAGAAGTAAATCAATGCAACTTTTGTTAAGTGTCAACCTGATTCTCGAAAGGATAAAATCAATACGTTTTCACTTCAAGCCCATATAAAACCCATTTACCGGTCCGCCACGCGTTTGGGAAGTATAATATTACATGGGCATATTTATGTTGAAAAAAATCAACCCACAAAACACATTTTTAGCGAATATGACATTGTAAGCAAGCATTTAAGTTATTGAAACGCCACTTTTTGGTTATAATCGCACAAAGGTATTTAAAATCCTTTTTTTGACGATAAAACCACAAAAACCTTAAAAACTGTAATGTTTTGTCCTAATATATAAATGTTCACAAATACCACTTTTAATCCTGAAAACGCATATGTGTATAGGTCAAAACTCGTCATGTACAGGGAAATAGTGGGCAGAGAAAGCGCTTTAACACTTGCCACCCTGTGATGGATAGCGAGTGACCAGGACTTATATTTTATTTGATTATTCGACGTTTTTATACATAATAAAATGATTTTTAAAGCTAATTACAAAAAATAACCCGGCAGATTTTGCATAATTTTGATTTAAAATATACATTTTTCCCTGGACGCTTAGCGTCAAGCACCGTGGCTGGCGGAATTTTTTTAGCACAGTTAAGGACAGTCTGCGAGAATCGCTGACTTTATGCGAGGCGGCTGAGGTCTGGAAGCAAGTAGCCAGGACCGTGGAGTATGGAGAACTATCTGTTCTCGGTCTGATGTCGTCTCAACGGATAGACGTGTGGGAAACATTCGGCGTACTGGGAACACGCGTCAACATTGCAATATAGCTCAGCAAGATCCACATGTCTGTGACATCTACGGAAGGGAGTATGCATCTAGGATCGAGTTGTTTTCTCCCAGAAGACCACATGATCGACGTGGAAGAGCAACTCAAGATTGACGTTGAAGTAGCGAAGGTATCCTCGACTACGAGGTCCAGCAAAGACGACAAGACGAAGCCAAAAGCTCACTTTTTGGTCCTTCAGTATAGTGTTAAAAACAGAGTTGTGAAGTCGGCAAAAAAAATCGAACACCAGCTCCGGCTCTAAAAGTTTGACACCGACTCCAACTTCAATTCTCTCTCCCTGGCTCCATCCCAACTCATTGTCTGCGAAGACTGTTGGGGTCAGCTTTCATCGTCCTCAGGTTGTATGCTCTTCTGTCCCGGACTACGTCCCCCAGGCCGTGTCTCTGCATCAGGTTATCTTTTTGCACCACCCATGAATTCTTTGGTCTTCCTCTGGTTGTTATTCGAGGAAGATCCATGGAGATTGCCTGGTTCACAATGTGATCGGGTGCTCTGCGTCCAACGTGCCCATACCATCTCAATCGCCTCTCCTCCATCTTGCTGTTGATGTCTGTAACACCCAGGCTTCCACGAATGCGTGAGCTTCTTATTTTGTCTCTTAGGGACACACCAGCTGACCATCTTAGCATGCGCATTTCAGCAGTTTCTAGTTGCCTAGAGTAAGAGTTATACATCGTCCAGCATTCGGAGCCATAGAGGAGTGCGGGTCTGACAATCGTTTGGTATACTTTTCCTATTAACTTTACTGGCATTTTCGGATCACATAGAACTCTCGTCATTGATCTAAACTTCATCCATCCCACACTAATTCTATGTGTTACCGACTCCAACTTCAATTATCGTACTTATATTGCTAACCACATGTTATACTTAATTACGTGGCGTAACTATTTATAGCACCCGGTGGTAAGTAATACACATCGGGCTTAAGAAAGAGACTGTCGGCCATAATCGGCTAAATTCGGCTTTGTAGAGCGTCGTCTCTGTCATTCATACCACACCCTAGAACGCTTGACGACTGACAAATTGCGATGGAACACGTGTATGAATGACAGAGACTACGCTCTACAAAGTCGAAGTTAGCCGATTATCGTCAACAGTCTCTTTCTTAAGCCCGATGTGTATTACTTAGCGCCGGGTACTGTAAATATATTTTTTTTAGAAATAATGTCTACGAACGATCTTCATAGCTTGTCTCCCAGCCCAGAGGTTGCGGGTTCAATTTAAAAACAACATTTATTATGATTTTTTTTAAGCAGGTTTCCAGTCTGGTTTTCACTTAATGCCTCTTTAAAATCTTTCTGGTTGGCTGGAAAAGATTGCTACATTGCAATAAACCCGCCCGGTTATACTGTATACAACGAAAGTGTAATGCAATACAATACGGGGATTCCTTCCCATAGTACAAGCTATTTATATTTAATACGTGTAGTTCATAATTTCATAATGTTATTTATGTAACCAATAAGTTTAAAAATGATAATTGCAGTCGTATTAAGAATTGCATCTTCCGACTCCACAACCGCGGTTTAAAATGTCCCTTTTGGTCCTTAAAACATATTTGCCAAATGTCAATTGCTTACAACCTCCGTGGTCTTGTTGATAAAACGACAAAAACGCCATAAAAATGGATATGTCACACTAAAACAAAATATAGCATGGTAATTAATATAAACAAATAAATTAGTTTAAGTACTACACTAAATTCAAGAGAAGAGCTGAGTGACACATGAAACACGTCTATATGAGGACACACACGGTTCAACAGTGTGATTGCTCTACCTACCATCGGCATCTCCAAAGGCAGGTTGGTTCCACTTATAGGTTGATAGAACAATCTATGTGAGCGTTGTCTCAGATAATTATCCGGAACATACAAACCATGGCTGTTCAGGACGGGTGAGTCAACTAAATTTCCTCTGAGCAAACAAAAAAGTGGACACCCAATCGAAGAGATCTTCCCCTCTCTAATGATCTGTAACTAAGCATCCCCAGTAAGAAGATTCTTGTATAAGCTAGAGATAATGTCCACACACTCTCATGTCGTCATCGTCGTTGCTCGAGGATCCCCTCGTCATTCCATCGTCAATTCAACTGGAAGGCGAACCTGTGCCATGGAGTTTTTTTGTTTCTTTTTAAGTGAGGAGCTCTTACACACCAGCAAACTCACCGGCCACACCACTTTACTGGATTCGATGGCATACCACAGTGAGACGATCGGAGCTCACCGACATGATATTTTTTTTTGAGAGAATGAATTTGACCGAAGTCATAGGTATTCTTATACCCCTGAATACTAGGCGGAAAATAAGCAAATCGCGGGGTTCGAACCAACGAACTACCGCACGGAAGTTCAGTGCATTACCGCACGTCCATGCACCTGTAGAAACAACGGAGAAATCTTTTCTGAACCCTTTCCAGCATGAGTGAATACGTGATCTCTGCTGGCGACCTCCGGTGTGCCTCTATTGTATGATGTTAACTATTATTTATTACAAATATGTCATAGCAAGTACAGTGCTCGTTAGATCACTTTTCTGAACCCTTTCCAGCATGAGTGAATACGTGATCCCTGCTGGCGACCTCAGGTGTGCATCTATTGTATGATGTTGTCTATTATTTATTACAAATATGTCATACTCGTAGCAAGTACAGTGCTCGTTGGATCACTTTTCTGAACCCTTTCCAGCATGAGTGAATACGTGATCCCTGCTGGCGACCTCAGGTGTGCATCTATTGTATGATGTTGTCTATTATTTATTACAAATATGTCATACTCTTAGCAAGTACATTGCTCGTTAGATCACTTTTCTGAACCCTTTCCAGTGAGTGAATACGTGATCCCTGCTGGCGACCTCAGGTGTGCCTCTATTGTATGATGTTGTCTATTATTTATTACAAATATGTCATAGCAAGTACAGTGCTCGTTGGATCACTTTTCTGAACCCTTTCCAGCATGAGTGAATACGTGATCACTGCTGGCGACCTCAGGTGTGCATCTATTGTATGATGTTGTCTATTATTTATTACAAATATGTCATACTCGTAGCAAGTACATTGCTCGTTAGATCACTTTTCTGAACCCTTTCCAGTGAGTGAATACGTGATCCCTGCTGGCGACCTCAGGTGTGCCTCTATTGTATGATGTTGTCTATTATTTATTACAAATATGTCATAGCAAGTACAGTGCTCGTTGGATCACTTTTCTGAACCCTTTCCAGCATGAGTGAATACGTGATCCCTGCTGGCGACCTCAGGTGTGCATCTATTGTATGATGTTGTCTATTATTTATTACAAATATGTCATACTCGTAGCAAGTACATTGCTCGTTAGATCACTTTTCTGAACCCTTTCCAGTGAGTGAATACGTGATCCCTGCTGGCGACCTCAGGTGTGCCTCTATTGTATGATGTTGTCTATTATTTATTACAAATATGTCATAGCAAGTACAGTGCTCGTTGGATCACTTTTCTGAACCCTTTCCAGCATGAGTGAATACGTGATCCCTGCTGGCGACCTCAGGTGTGCATCTATTGTATGATGTTGTCTATTATTTATTACAAATATGTCATACTCGTAGCAAGTACATTGCTCGTTAGATCACTTTTCTGAACCCTTTCCAGTGAGTGAATACGTGATCCCTGCTGGCGACCTCAGGTGTGCCTCTATTGTATGATGTTGTCTATTATTTATTACAAATATGTCATAGCAAGTACAGTGCTCGTTGGATCACTTTTCTGAACCCTTTCCAGCATGAGTGAATACGTGATCCCTGCTGGCGACCTCAGGTGTGCATCTATTGTATGATGTTGTCTATTATTTATTACAAATATGTCATACTCGTAGCAAGTACATTGCTCGTTAGATCACTTTTCTGAACCCTTTCCAGTGAGTGAATACGTGATCCCTGCTGGCGACCTCAGGTGTGCCTCTATTGTATGATGTTGTCTATTATTTATTACAAATATGTCATAGCAAGTACAGTGCTCGTTGGATCACTTTTCTGAACCCTTTCCAGCATGAGTGAATACGTGATCCCTGCTGGCGACCTCAGGTGTGCATCTATTGTATGATGTTGTCTATTATTTATTACAAATATGTCATAGCAAGTACAGTGCTCGTTGGATCACTTTTGCGTAAATCAGTTCCATACAAAAGCGAAAGGCTTTATCCGCAAGCCGTTAGCCATTTTCGCACCTTTGCGAAAATAATAATTCGCACCCCGCTCGCCGTCGGTACCGCGACACCCGAGGTGACCCGCTGGCCGGACTCCCCTGCGGTGGACGTTAGGACAGAGGACCCTCCATTCGGTGTTTCATTTTATGTGCTCGAACTGGGAAAATCATTAACACAATTTTTGTTCTCACATGCGTGTGGGTGTGTTTGTATGCATGTGGATAAAGTAAAAAAAATATATAATTTTTCAGCCCACACCCTTGACACGTAGAACAAGAAGTTAAAAAAAACACAGAAAAACAAATAAATGACAAAAATTTAAAAAATACATTCAAGAGAGAAGACATAAAAAAAGGTCCGGGCTCATCCCACAAACATTCCCCCGGCCGAGATACACCCCATCAATGTAGGGCGAGTCCGACCGCAAGGGCATCGGGGGGCTTCCATCCCACACCCTCGCATATCTAGATTAAAGAATAAATAAAATAAAAATTAAAAAAACGTATGGCAGAAAACAAAATAAAAAGTAAACCCACATATACTACCTCAGGTTACTACTAACTGTCAGCAAGAACGAGAAAAAAAGAAAAGCCTCAAAGGAGTCCAAATTCTACAAAACGACAAATGGGAGATGAAATAGTTGAGACCACATTGTAATAGTTAGGCAGTAATACATTGAAATAGTTAAATATATATGTACAGTAGAATTAAATTGAAATTAGCGCATTCAAAACCTATATACGAGTAGTGTGTATTGAAGAAAGTGGAGGAATTCTGCTATTTAATCTGTTCACCGCGTTAAAAATCAAATTCCACGAATCCTGTGCGCGGCACAATTTCGGCGTTTTTTTTTAATTTCTAAGTTTAAACGCGTATTTTGTTTAGAACCACTGATATTTGATTACAACACCAAGTAAACATGACATTCAAGTATTTTTCTGATAATAAATAATAGTCATTACTCTTAAGGAGACTAATTAAATAAAGGAGATAAACAAAACATTACGTAAAATAAACAAAGGAATGCTACGATCAAAGCAATGATTCATGACACTCACCCAATCAAATGCATATAGCACTAGTAATGTTTATTTACGTAAGAGAGACTTAGTAAGACTTAGTAGACTCATCGCAGGACTCGATCCGCGCGACAGGTCGTTACATGTGACGCAATAGCTGGAAATATTGAGAAACCAAAAAAAATCGGCGCTCTGTTTATTCAACAATATCTCATAAACTAATATATTATTTGACAAGGTTTTCAAAGATTTCGCTAGAATAAAGATTATTTTAAATTTTCATTCCATTTTTATGCCGGTTTTTTGTCATTCTTTTTAAGTATTTGTGACTTGAAACTTGGATTGTCGTCAGATCACAGGCGTTTGTGCTTCCCGCGAGGAACACGTTAAATAGTATTTAGAGGGATATCAAACGATGTGTAGTGCTAGGGAATAAAGTCACTGGGGCTCTAAACTCAAACCGGACAGCAACAAAATCTACTAAGGTGATAGTCCAACAACTGTATTTTAGTATCAACTTTGATTAATGGGAGTGAAACTTGGACATAGAAAATACTAAAAGTAACCTTTATAAATGCTTTAGAAGTGTATTTATTGCAAGAAATACATGGAGCGACAATGCTTGATAGAATAGGGAATAAAGTGTTTAGGTATGAATGTACATACTGAATTAGTTGAAAAAAAGCACTCAGAGATGGTTTGGGCGTGTAAACAGAAGAAATGAATAAAACAAATAATTGTATTGTAATGGGTCTTTCAAATTGTATTGTAATGGGTTTTTCAAATTGTATTGTAATGGGTCTTTCAAATTGTATTGTAATGGGTCTTTCAAATTGTATTGTAATGGGTCTTTCAAATTGTATTGTAAAGGGTATTTCAAATTGAGCGGTTTCTTTTATTCTATTTTTTTTTCATTCTTGAATAAAACGCACAATTTGCTTTGATTTCAAAAAACTTTTTATTGGTCACTGAAGTATAATGTATGACATTTAAACACAAAAAACAATATCCGCCAAATGTCCACCTCTTGCAGCTCCACAGATGTCCACTCTTTTGTCAAAATTTTCAATGACATTTTGGCAATAATTGCGGTTCTAACTCACCAATAACGCGAATAATTTCGTCCTTCAGCTCAGGAATTGATCGGGGGTCATTCTTATAGACCTGGCTTTTTACGTAACCTCAGAGAAAATATTCCAACGGTGTCAGATCACATGATCTTGGTGGGCAATTAATATCACAGTTTTCGGAGATAACAATACATAAAATAATTCAACAATTGAACGCGTTTTTGTATTGTATACGACTTCATTTTTATAAATGTCATATATTACACTTCTCAAATGTCACAAGACCCAGACAAGTACGCGACGCTATTTGTGTTTTATCCAAGAATTTAAAAAAACCGCTCAATTTGAAAGACCTTTTATTACACTTTCGTTGTATACAGTACAGCCTGGCGGACTTATTGCCATGTAGCAATATATTCCAACCAACCAGAAATATGTTAAGGAAGCCTTAAGGGAAAACCAGACGAATACTTAAAAAAAACTGGGTTTCAACGGGAATCGAACCATGGGAGACAAGCGTCTTACCAATTAGGCCACAGAAGTCGTCATATAGCAATCTCTTCCAACAGATATATAGTGGAAATATGAGGGAAAGACGTGGTTTAGATAGACCAAAGAAAGAATGGTTAGATCAAGTTAATAATATTTTGAAAGATGGAAACGTCAGAGAAAGTCAGAGAAATCGTTAATGCTGTATGAAAATGTGTATTGACATGAAATATGCGAATGATGTGTGTCGAGAATGGAAAGTCTGGCGCTTGAAAAGTCTGTTATCTGCCTACCCTGACAGGGAAATGGCGTGATGGTATTTATGATTAAATATCACTTTTGCCTTATTACCCAAGGTGTAAAGTAACCCTTGTATCCCCCACACCAGTGGGTAGCTACCTACGGCACGTTCCATCCTTCGCTTTATTTTATGTGGCTGCAGAGAGAAAATAATGAACAGCCGAAATTAATTATTTTTTCCCTTTCCCTCTGTTGCCATATTTCTAAACTGTTGTTTATAAATATGGCAACACTGGGTAAAATATCGATTTAGTATACAATTTGTAAATCTTATAATACAACTCCAATAGTAATGGCCATTTACTTTTACTTGGATTAAACTTTACACCTATAAGATCCAAAAAAATGGGCCATGAAGGTCTATTAAAGAACAAAACTATAGCACTCCTCTAATTGCTGCCTCGGGGACTTACGAGAGTAAGTCCGACCTACCCTTCCGTTATAAGCACAAGCTCCCGAAGCATCATCTGTTGCCTGACTAGTCCACCTACAGTATTAGCTGGGACGACCAAGGTCTGAGTGAATGTGGTGGATATGCACGTAGCCTGAACGAATGGACATGTACTTACTAAAAAAATAGTTGTAAGAATTGTTATCTAGTTAGTATATAGGTGTTAACTATTTTTAAGAAATTAAATATTAAGTTTATTTAAAATAAAATAGCATGTAGGAAATTAAAACTAATTTAGCGTCTTTCCAATCATAGATTAGCGCTACGCTCAAACAGAGATTGTTTATTGGCCTTTCCAGTTCACCGCTCCTCTTTCTTTACGTCGTCCTTTACTGTCCATGCAGTGAGACTTTGGAATCAGTTACAAACCAATATAAGACTCGCTCCGTCCTTGGCATACTTTAAGAAGCAACTGAAACAATTCTTAATTTCTAGTCAGTAAAATAACGTGTTTCTTTCCTGATTTTTCTTTTCCTTTCCTCTCCACCATTCCTTCCTTTCCTTTTGATTGATGATATCTCACTTTATATGAAAAATAATGTTTGGGTGGTTGTCCGTCTTTGTGGGGTTCGTGGGCATGTGCTCACGTATGTGTTTATGGATTTCATGGGGATGGATAGTCATTTGAATGATTTATGCGACCACGTAACTTGCTTCATTTACTTTTGTCTGGTTGGTTGGAAGAGATTACCACCTGGCAATAAGCCAGCCAGATTGTATTTGCAATAAAAATGTTAAATAAATGAATAAATAAGTTCATAGTTATAATATCGTCGTTGTTCTACGAAAAGCATTTGAGTCCAAATATTAAGTTATGAGATAAATGCAATTTAAGTTTCGGAAGGTGATATAAAATCAAGTTTGTAATAAAATAAAATACAAATAGATGTTATTTAAAGACAGTTTATTTATTTATAAGAATTACTACAAAAAAAATGAACAACTTAAAAAGATATTACCTAAAAATTAAAAATACGGACACCTGTTTTGGACTTAATCTTTTCTTGGTGAAAATTTTCATAACAGCGAAACCATATAACTTTTGGACATAAATGTTTTTTCCATGTGTAGATATTTTAATTTTAGAAACCATATAACTTTTGGAAACCATATAACTTTTGGAAACCATATAACTTTTGGAAACCATTTAACTTTTGGACATAAATGTTTTTTCATGTGTAGATATTTTAATTTTGGAAACCATATAACTTTTGGAAACCATATAACTTTTGAACATAAATGTTTTTTCCATGTGTAGATATTTTAATTTTGGAAACCATATAACTTTTGGAAACCATATAACTTTTGGACATAAATGTTTTTTCCATGTGTAGATATTTTAATTTTAAGTAAAATGGCATCAAAAAGTCATTTTAAGTATAAATGGACTTAAATGCTTTTCGCAGAACAACGACGATATATGATTTAGTTCTTAATATATAAATTTGAATATAGGTACAGTACCCGGCGGTAAATAATACCCATCGTTTGTAGAGTGTCGTCTCTGTCGCACGATGCGCTTACAGTCCGGTTCAGTAACTACTGAATATCGCGACGGAACACGTGTATGAATGACAAAGATGACGCTCTACAAACAATGTGTATTACTTACCGCCGGGTTTGTTCCATATATTACTGTGATAAATAGATTAAAAAAATATAAATATAGAAATAGAATTATCATAAATTCAGTATTTATTAAGACATGTCTAAGATAACAGTTCCAAATAAATACTTTGAGTCCAGATCAAGACAACAAATGTCTAAGATTCATAAATTTTATACTTGGAATACCACATGAACAAAGAAATTATCCCAACTTATTAAATGCAGTGAAACTCTTGAAGCTGTGTGACAGAAGAAAAACAGTCGATATAGTACTGCTATACAAAAGCATTCACTCAGTGATTGATGCACCTCACTTACTCGCGAGCATTTCATTCCGTATTCCCACTAGATCCACAAGACAGCTCAATCCCTTTTATACTTGGAATACCACATGAACAAAGAAATTATCCCAACTTATTAAATGCAATGAAACTCTCGAAGCTGTGTGACAGAAGAAAAACAGCCGATATAGTACTGCTATAAAAAATCATTCACTCAGTGATTGATGCACCTCACTTACTCGCGAGCATTTCATTTCGTATTCCCACTAGATCCACAAGACAGCTCAATCCCTTTTATACTTGGAATACCATATGAACGAAGAAATTATCCCAACTTATTAAATGCAATGAAACTCTCGAAGCTGTGTGACAGAAGAAAAACAGCCGATATAGTACTGCTATACAAAAGCATTCACTCAGTGATTGATGCACCTCACTTACTCGCGAACATTTCATTTCGTATTCCCACTAGATCCACAAGACAGCTCAATCCCTTTTATACTTGAAATACCACATGAACAAAGAAATTATCCCAACTTATTAAATGCAATGAAACTCTCGAAGCTGTGTGACAGAAGAAAAACAGCCGATATAGTACTGCTATACAAAATCATTCACTCAGTGATTGATGCACCTCACTTACTCGCAAGCATTTCATTCCGTATTCCCAGTAGATCCACAAGACAATCCCTTTTATACCGAAAATTGCTATACTAATTATAAAATCAACTCCTCTATAATTCGTACGCAAAGACTTGGAAACGAGTTTTGCAACAATTTAGATATTTTTAATATAAGTATATATAGTATTCGCCAGAATATCACAACAATATTTAGAAATAGCTACTAACTTTGTGTTCTCCTTTATTAATATAAATAACGTAATATAAACAAAACATTAAGGACAATACTTTGCCTCTGGAGTTGAGTAACCCTGCATCAACATGTAGGAAGGTTTTAATTCTGCAAAGCAACTTGCACCTCGTTCTACTAATGAGGCCGTGTGTTTTCTATATCTCAATATCTATCCATAAAATTCCCACAAAATTCTCAAAAAATCCAATATTTGTTCTATGTATGCGTTATTCCACTAAAAATAAATCTGAGTTCTTCACCTCTATAAAATAAGTCTTGGACAATTACGTAAGTCTGCTTGGTGAAGTTTGGTAATATTTTGTGGTATACTTACATAATATATATTGAACTTAAATACACATATAATTATTAAATAATTTTAAAACAATGACTGTAATTTAAAACAAGGATTGTAAACAATTAATTTCGTGGCCTTATTGGTAAAACGCCTGTCTCCCAACCTGAAGGTTGTTGGTTCAAACTCCGTTGGAGCACAGATAAAAAAAGAGGATTCCGGTCTTGTTTTCACTTAAGGCCTCTTCAACATCTTTCTGGTTGATTGGAAGAGATTGCTACATGACAGTAAGCCCACCAGGTTGTACTGTATATAACGAAAGTATAATACAATACGATACCTTGAATCTGATTCACAGATTTCTCTTTTGAAACGGGAAAGTAAAAGAATTTGGATTTACACCAGTTTGAAACAGAATTATTTCGGTCATCATTGGATCTGACCGCAATAGAAACGTGGAGAGAAAATCACGATGTTTAAAATTCCTGTTGTGTTTCAAACAAAGCGGTGGTTGTTTTTATTGTGAATTGATGATTATTGACCTAGTGGCTGTGTATAGGCACGGAACAGGATGGTCCAGGGAGGGACGATATGCTTTGTGTACCCCGGGATGCTGACTAAATAGGTTGGGGGTAGGAGGAGGTCGTCCACATTGAACGCCACAATGGCAATAAAAAACAGCGGGGAATGGAAATGGGTCTCTGGAAAAACAATTAAAACCACACTGGGCCAGACAGAAGCTGTTTAGAAATGTAGCGGTTACGTTAAGGGTGCCGGTTCAAAGATATTAGACGGGTTAATTTAAATCACTGTGTATCATGATGATGGATTGAATATTTTTAAGACCTTTACAGTTTGATTGAAAAAAGTGAAGAATGCAATGTCGAGACAATGACTGACCTGAAGAAACAGACACATATCTCGAAGGGTTTAAACCTTCTTATTCTTTATTTATTTTAGATTTGATGTAGGTTTAACCCAACTCCAACTCCCATGATAGCCTCTGACAACTCCTCTCCAACCATCCCTACACTCCACGGCTCGAAGGGCAGTTGTTAAGGGTAGTCATCTTGCGTCATTACGAGAATGAACACAAGGATTTAACCTGTGAAATTTAGATATTAACAGTTTCTTTGACAGTTCAACAAAACATTTTTAAGAAGTCCCCTTGTCGTGTGGAACATGACTGAGCATCGTGACTCCCATGATAGCCTCTGACGACTCCCCTCCATCCATCTCTCCACTCCACGGCTCGAAGGGCAGTTGTTAAAGGTAGTCATCTTGCGTCATTACGAGAATGAACACAAGGATTTAACCTGTGAAATTTAAATATTAACAGTTTCTTTGACAGTTCAACAAAACATGTTTAAGAAGTCCCTCTGTCGTGTGGTACATGACTGAGCATCGTGACTCCCAAGAAAGACTCCGACGATTCCTCTCCATCCATCCCTGCACTCTACAGCACGAAAGACAGTTGTTAAGGATAGTCCAGTTGCGTCTCTCACTTGGTCAGTCCAACGCATTGGGATTCTTCCTCTTGTGCGTCGTCCTTCCACGCCTCCAGTAACCACAATCCTCTCCAAACTGTCTCCTTAGCCACGAGTAATGTGACCAAAGAATCTGAGAACTCGTCAAAGCCATATTGTCGACAATCTGTCTCTGATTCTCAATTCTTCGAGAATGGAAGCGTTAGTTCCCCTTGCTGTCCACTTGGTCAGTCCAACGCATTGATATTTTTCCTCTTGTGCGTCCTCCTTCCACGCCTCCAGTAACCACAAACCTCTCCAAACTGTCTCCTTAGTCACGAGCAATGTGACCAAAGAATCTGAGAACTCGTCGAAGCCATATTGTTGACAATCTGTATCTAATTCTCAATTCTTCGAGAATGGATGCGTTAGTTCCCCTTGTTGTCCACTTGGTCAGTCCAACGCATTGGGATTCTTCCTCTTGTGCGTCGTCCTTCCACGTCTTCGGTAACCACAAACCTCTCTAAACTGTCTCCTTAGCCACGAGCAATGTGACCAAAGAATCTGAGAACTCGTCTAAGGCATATTGTCTACAATCTGTCTCTGATTCTCAATTCTTCGAGAATGGAAGCGTTAATTCCCCTTGCTGTCCACTTGGTCAGTCCAACGCATTGAGATTCTTCCTCTTGTGCGTCGTCCTTCCACGTCTCCAGTAACCACAAACCTCTCCAAACTGTCCCCTTAGCCACGAGCAATGTGCCCAAAGAATCTGATAACTCGTCAAAGCCATATTGTCGACAATCTGTCTCTGATTCTCAGTTCTTCGAGAATGGAGGTGTTAGTTCACCTTGCTGTCCATGGAATCCGTAACATCTTTCTGTAACGCCACATTTCAAATGCATCTATTTTACGTAATATTTTTTAATAGTATTCTAGTCTCATAACCCACATAACTAACGACGCTGTACGCCGGCGCACCCGGCAGGGGTCTGTCGTCTCTATAATTCGGGAGAGGCGATGGTCCTGGCTGGGACATGTTCTGAGAATGCCCGATTATAGTTGGTCGAAGAGAGTGCTGTTTTTCTGTCCATTGGGGTCCCGACGGCCTGGAAGACCCTCTCTCACGGTGTACCATTCCTATGACAAGGAAGTCAAAGCGTTAGAAATGTCGTGGAGGGAGATTACCAACACCACCCAAAACTGCTCTGAATGGAGAAGACTGGTGGCCTCTCTATACTCCCTTGTGGAGCTTTAAAAGAAGGGTGAATTGAATTGAATTGATTGGAGTCTCAAGTAACAGCGCCCTTGAGGGGAGTTTGTTCTCTAAACGACGCTTTATAAAATTCTTCTTTGAATTGAATCAACTGTCCGGAATTTCTGATTTATATTAAACTTTAGTTGTATACAGATGGGCTTGTTGCTATGTGGCAATCTCTTCCAACCAACCAGAAATACGTTAAAAATGCCTTAAGTTAAATACAGACTGGAATCCTTTGTGTTTCAGTGGGATTTGACCCACGACTTAAATACATATAGGTTTACTGATAGCCACATAGAATGTACATAATATATTTAAATATACTTCAAGAAGACATAAATAGCAAAGAATACATTAAAGACAGAAGCTATCAAATGGTCTGGGCTCATCTAATAACATCCCCCCGGCCAAGATACACCCCACCAATATAGGGCGAGCCCAGCCACGGGGACACCAGACGTTTTCCAGCCCACGCCCTTTCGTTTGGGAAACAGGCATTTTATTAACTATGCTACGGAGATCGTTCAAAGATTGGATTTCTCCCAAGTACCATAAATGAAATTTTAATAACAGGAAATGTGAGGAATAATAGATTCACAAGGAATTGAGAAGGAGGCGTAGTAAATATGTTATGATAGGAAAGTTTGACCATCTGTTCTTCTTGTCTACCCCAACAGGGAAATAGTGTATCGTAAATTCCAACAGCTTTGACTTCGCTCCAACGTTCTCGTCACCGCAAAATGAATGCGGTTGATATTTAAAATTGTAATTTTCATATTTTGGTTCCTTACTCATGAATATTCCTGCGCCGTGTATTTATTACCCTCCATCCCCCGTTCCCTGGCGCCTCCCCTGTGCTGGGGCCGCAGCCCCTCCGGGGGAACACGGCCCGCAGGGGGCAGGACACATTTGGCACGGTCAGGAGGACTGTTATGGTCGCAATCATTGCTTTTAATTGTTAATTCATATTGTGAACATCAACTGTTTTATTTTTTTTTCAATTTCTTGATAATTTTCTAGATCACTATTATTTCTTGGGAAATGCATTTATTTGTAAGCAATACAATCAAATCTCTTTTTAACGAATACCGATATAAAGAAGTTATCGATACAGCGAATTATTTTTGCAGTCCCGAATACAAACTACTCGTATATATACCTATATATTGTTTATATTGGGTGTTAACATACGAGGGCGTTGCTCATCAAAAACCGGCGTGCGACCACGTTGAAACTCGTTAAACCAATTTTTGACGGTCGCCATCGAAGGAGAAGAGTCACCGTACACAGCATCCATGCGCTCTTTGATTTCGCTGCGCGATTTCCCTTTCAAAAACAAGAATCGAATCACCGACCGATATTGCTCTTTTTCCATTTTTCTCAAATCCACGGACACGCTCGCTTCCACACGCGGTCAAAACAAAACTACGCGTCCGATTCGGCTAAAATTTTGACAGTAGCTGTCAACGAGAATGTACTACGCGATAAAAAATTGTTCTGGCGATAGTGGTGCCATCGGGCGGTGAGGCTAAGTACTTATCGGACAACCCTCGTAAGTTGTGCCCGTTTTTTTCCAAATGAAGAGAACAAGAGGACACAACAAAAAAAATTACACCAAATTAGTCAATAGTGTATTCTCTTTTATTATTTTACAACAAATGAATCAATAATGTATTCTTCATTATTTACAACTTCTTGCCAACGTTCTACAAGTTTTTCAATGTCTGTGCGATAAAAACCACCCGGTCTTAATCGAGAAATTCGTCCAACCGTGTCCGGAATTCGACGTCGTTGAACGAAACGCCGCGCAAATTGTTCGAATTCAAAGCATGTTCACCGTACACTTCGCAAATATCGCGAGCAGCTTTATTCCCTCGATTGAACGCGAACAGAAGGTGTCGAAAATTGTCACTTTCGTCTACTTGACATTCCATTTTGAAGGCTTGTAATCAAATAAAATAATATATGTAACATAAAAACAAACACAATATCTTGTAGAGCAGAAAATGTTCTTTCGAATGACGTATAACCTTTACCATTTTGTTTTACTTTTGGTGTTCATTTTTAATGGAGGGTAATAAATACACGGTTAATAAAGCAGATTTCTTCTTGTCGATGGTACGGAGCCGTTTAACATTTTCATTTGAATGAAAAAAAGCACATAAATCATTTTAAAATCATAATAAAAAACTAGCATTTTTTTTTCAAAAAGAATCTTGTCCAGGCTTTAAACCAATCAAAAAAGATCAAGTCCGAATTGACGAATCATAGCTTTCCGATTGTGTCTAACTTTACACCAGTTCACCAGCAACTGTCAGTTTTAAATCGTACGTGCAGTGTAATGTATACAGCTTTATCTACCTACATATATTTATAGTCTTATAGTAATATTTCTTCTTATTTTGTAACACTACTATTTATTTTATTTATTTTCACTAGTATTTATTTTATTAAAATAAAAAATAAATTACTTTATCCAATTATTATTTGCAGCATCTGCATAATATTTTTTTGAAATCGAACAAAAAACATCATGTCCCAGAGCTGTTCAATCAAAAAAGATTAACCTTTCCTTCCCTGTGTTGGGTATCTTCTACACGTTGCTACTAATAACCATCAATATCTCTATAAATATTATAAATACAAGGTTAAGATTTTAGGTATTCCTCCATAATATATTTACGCATTGATTTAAAAAATAATATTAATAATAATCAGAATTTATCGACTACACCGTGGGTATTTTGTGAAGATATCGGAAACAAATTCGCATTTAAACGCTGTGAGTGCCTCGACCTTGTGGCTTGACGATAGGTGAAGAGTATGCGGGAAGCGCGACACTATATTCGCATCTCACTCTTGCATACTAGACTGAATTGCG
Organism: Odontocerum albicorne; assembly: GCA_949825065.1. Classification (NCBI taxonomy): domain Eukaryota; kingdom Metazoa; phylum Arthropoda; class Insecta; order Trichoptera; family Odontoceridae; genus Odontocerum; species Odontocerum albicorne. The sequence continues at coordinate 3,632,086 of OX463866.1, forward strand.
GGAACCTGAATTGTCTCAACGTCGCAAGCAAAGGCGTAAGCGCCGGGGTATGCGACTGACGTTCCGCGCCACTAGTAGCTTCTAGGCTTGCAAATAGGTTAGACGTACGCCCGTTCCGTGAGCGTTTTTTAATGTTTTCAGATGGTTTTTTAATGTTTTCAGCAAATAAATCTCAATTATTATAATTTTTAACTTCAATTATAATTAATTAAGGGGATTATCTATGAATGTTCTTATTTTTCCGATTTAAAATCGCTAATTTTTGATCGCGTACTCACTACCCAACACCGGAGAACGCGTTTCAATTTTAACACCGTAAGGGAAGGGTTAAAGTAGAATGGTTTACTCAAAAAAGGATCATGTCCATATTTTAAACTAGAATAACTATTATAATTATTATGATTAGATTTTAAACAACAAATCAAGTCACCTTAAGCGATTTTAAGGATTTCAGATATTTTTACAATGAATTATTATGTCATATATTTTTAATGCAAACAGTTTTTTTACGATTTCCCAACATTCTGATTTGGTGGACATGTTCTTTTAAATATTACCTCCTCATTTGTAACACGATATGTCCAGGTAATCTTGAGGATACGTCTGCAAACCCACATCTCAAAAGACTTCATCCTGCATTGCAATATATCGCCTATTGAGAATCATGGTGGCGAAATCCTTAACGCTTCAAAGAGCTGAAATATACTTTCGCCACTTACGCACGTAAAAAAGGAATCATTTTAGTGGCATTTGGAAGTCTTAACTCGAAAATTTATATTTTAAAGTTTCGCCACTATGATTTTCAATAGGCGATATGTTCTATTACAAATTAATACTAATAACACGTATTTTTTTGGCAAATAATCGTAAATTTCGTTAAAATTACTCCCCAATGCCCATAACAGTCGTATATCATTAGGTCGATCCATCACCTAGGTGACTAGGTGGCAATGGCTCATCTGTCATGCGTAACAATAGAAACGCGTTATTTTTTACGCAAATGCGGAAAAATGCGCAGAGGCTTGCGCATTGTGCGGAGGGGAACAATTATTGAGACCTTTTATGTTCACTGCACAATTGTGTTTAGTCACTGTGACCACTGTTTAGAAATAATACGCGGGATAACTTATTTATTTATTTATTTATTTATATAACACTTTTATTGCAATACAATCTGGCGGGCTTATTGCCAGGCGGCAATCTCTTCCAACCAACCAGACAAAAGTAAATGAAGCAAGTTACGTGGTCGCATAAATCATTCAAATGACTATCCATCCCCACGAAATCCATAAACATATACGTGAGAACATGCCCACAAACCCCACAAAGACGGACAATCACCCGAACACTATTTTTCATATAAAGTGAGATATCATCAATCAAAAGGAAAGGAAAGGATGGTGGAGAGGAAAGGAAAAGAAAAATCAGGAATGAAACACGTTATTTTACTGACTAGAAATTAAGAGTTTTTTCAGTCGCTTCTTAAAGCATGCCAAGGACGGAGCGAGTCTTATATTGGTTTGTAACTGATTCCAGAGTCTCACTGCATGGACAGTAAAGGACGACGTGAAAAAAGAAGAGCGGTGAACTGGAAAGGCCAATAAACAATCTCTGTTTGAGCGTAGCGCTAATCCATGATTGGAATAATCCATAACTTATTTCTTTAACCAAAATTAATGACTGAGATTTGCAATCATACTTATTTATTTTACGTGCTAAAACAAGGTAAATGAGGCAGTAAAACATGTATACTCGAACCGGACTGTTTCAAAATCTGTTAAGATGATAGTCCATAAAACTATTTTAAAACAAACTTTTATGCATGGAAGTGTAACTTTGACGTGATAAAAAATTAAAGAAGTCGAATAAATGATATAGAAATGCGTGCACTGAGAAGAATACATGAAGTGACAATGTATTTTATTATAATATAATACACTTTCGTTGTATACAGAACAACCTGGTATGTTGTCATATGGCAATATCTTCTAAGCAACCAGAAAGATAATAAATAGGACTTAAATGAAAAAGATACTAGAATCCTTTTTTTTAAATGCAATGAAACTCTTGAAGCTGTGTGACAGAAGAAAAACCGCCGATATCGTACTGCTATACAAAATCATTCACTCAGTGATTGATGCACCTCACTTACTCGCAAGTATTTAATTTCGTATTCCCACTACAAGTAGATCCACAAGACAGCTCAATCCCTTTTATACCGAAAATTGCTATACTAACTATAAAATCAACTCCTCTATAATTCGTATGCAAAGACTTGGAAACGAGTTTTGCAACAATTTAGATATTTTTAATATAAGTATATATAGTATTCGCCAGAATATCACAACAATATTTAGAAATAGCTACTAACTTTGTGCTCTCCTTTATTAATATAAATAACGTAATATAAACCAAACATTTAGGACAATACTTTGCCTCTGGAGTTGAGTAACCCTGCATCAACATGTAGGAAGGTTTTAATTCTGCAAAGCAAATTGCATCTCGTTCTACTAATGAGGCCATGTGTTTTCTATATCTCAATATCCATCCATAAAATTCCCACAAAATTCTCAAAGATGATTAAATAATGTTAAAACAATGACTGTAATTTATTATTACTACTGCTTTTTGTATCTTCATGTTAGTTTAAGATAAAGTTTTGTATTATTTGTCAATAATTTTAAGTACTTGTATAACCTGTCACATGTTCATTTGTATATAAAGACACTGTTGAGTCGTTAATTAAATAAATAATCAAATATTGTATAGAGTTCCACAAAGTATGGTGTTATCAATGTTATATAGAATTCCACAAAGTACAGTATTATCAAATATTATATAGAGTTCCACAAAGTACGATATTATCAAATATTATATAGAGTTCCACAAAGTACGGTATTATCAAATATTATATAGAATTCCACAAAGTACGGTATTATCAAATATTATATAGAGTTCCACAAACTAAGGTATTATTAAATATTATATCCTTAAAGGAGAAGTCAATTTTTTTGATAAATGAATATAATTATTTACAGTCCCATCTCACACATGTTAAAGTGTCACCCCAGACATTTGAATCATCAATAAGGAATTATTTGTCGACATATTTTCAATAAATCTGTGTTAATGTCTGAAATGAAAGAAGGTTAAATAGATTTTTCGTATTGTACGCAACATTAAAACATCAAATGTCATTATATTCATTATTGAACACGCATATAATAAAATAATATGATATATTTATGTTATATTATTATTTTTGACTCGTATGGTGAAAGAATTTATTAAATAAATGTATCTTGACTTATGTATAGTATGTAGATGATATGGTAATGCTTGCTGGGAATGTACGTAGACTTCTGTATGTAGATGATATGGTAATGCTTGCTGGGAATGTACGTAGACTTCTGTATGTAGATGATATGGTAATGCTTGCTGGGAATGTACGTAGACTTCTGTATGTAGATGATATGGTAATGCTTGCTGGGAATGTACGTAGACTTCTGTATGTAGATGATATGGTAATGCTTGCTGGGAATGTACGTAGACTTCTGTATGTAGATGATATGGTAATGCTTGCTGGGAATGTACGTAGACTTCTGTATGTAGATGATATGGTAATGCTTGCTGGGAATGTACGTAGACTTCTGTATGTAGATGATATGGTAATGCTTGCTGGGAATGTACGTAGACTTCTGTATGTAGATGATATGGTAATGCTTGCTGGGAATGTACGTAGACTTCTGTATGTAGATGATATGGTAATGCTTGCTGGGAATGTACGTAGACTTCTGTATGTAGATGATATGGTAATGCTTACTGGGAATGTACGTAGACTTCTGTATGTAGATGATATGGTAATGCTTGCTGGGAATGTACGTAGACTTCTGTATGTATATGATATGGTAATGCTTGCTGGGAATGTACGTAGACTTCTGTATGTAGATGATATGGTAATGCTTGCTGGGAATGTACGTAGACTTCTGTATGTAGATGATATGGCTATGCTTGCTGGGAATGTACGTAGACTTCTGTATGTAGATGATATAATAATGCGTACTGGGAATGTACGTAGACTTCTGTATGTAGATGATATGTTAATGCTTGCTGGGAATGTACGTAGACTTCTGTGTGTAGATGATATGGTAATGCTTGCTGGGAATGTACGTAGACTTCTGTATGTAGATGATATGGTAATGCTTGCTGGGAATGTACGTAGACTTCTGTATGTAGATGATATGGTAATGCTTGCTGGGAATGTACGTAGACTTCTGTATGTAGATGATATGGTAATGCTTGCTGGGAATGTACGTAGACTTCTGTATGTAGATGATATAATAATGCGTACTGGGAATGTACGTAGACTTCTGTATGTAGATGATATGTTAATGCTTGCTGGGAATGTACGTAGACTTCTGTGTGTAGATGATATGGTAATGCTTGCTGGGAATGTACGTAGACTTCTGTATGTAGATGATATGGTAATGCTTGCTGGGAATGAAGGTGATTTAAAGGATATGATAAGTGAGCTATATGAGAGATGTCTAGTAAAAGGTTTGAAAATTAATTTAGCGAAATCAAAGGTTATGGTTATAGAAAGAAGTGTGATATGAGGATAGTTAGAGTAAATGGAGAACTCTTGGAGTTGTTTAAAATTTAAAAAGACGTAAAGCAAGGATGTGTAATGTCACCTTGGTTGTTTAACTTATATATCGATTCATGTGTACGTGATCTATAAAATGATAGGAGAGGTGTAAGAATGAATGAAATAAATGTATGTGGAATTTTGTATGTAGATGATATGGTTATGGTGGCTGGGAATGAAGGTGGTTTAAGGGATATGATAAGTGAGCTATATGAGAGATGTCTAGTAAAATGTTTGAAAATTATTGTAGCGAAATCAAAGGTTATGGTTATAGAAAGGAGTGTGATATGAGGATAGTAAGAGTAAATGAAGAACTCTCTGAGTTGTTTAAAATTTTAAAAGGCGTAAAGCAAGGATATTGGATATCACCTTGGTTGTTTAATTTATATATACTCGTAGATTAATGTGTACGTGATCTAAAAGATGATGGGAGAGGTGTAAGAATGAATGAAGTGAATGTACTCGTATGTGGACTTCTGTATGTTGATGATATGGTAATGTTTGCTGGGAATGAAGGTGATTTAAGGGATATGATAAGTGAGCTATATGAGAGATGTCTAGTAAAAGGTTTGAAAATTAATGTAGCGAAATCAAAGGTTATGAAAAAAAGTGTGATATGAGGATAGTTAGAGTAAACGGAGAACTCTCTGAGTTGTTTAAAATTTAAAGAGGCGTAAAGCAAGGATGTGTAATGTCACCTTGGTTGTTTAATTTATATATAGATTAATGTGAACGTGATGTAAAAGATGATGGGAGAGGTGTAAGAATGAATGAAATAAATGTATGTGGATTTTTGTATGTAGATGATATGGTTACTGGAAATTAAGGTGATTTAAGGGATATGATAAGTGAGCTATATGAGATATGTCTATAAAAATAGTAGAAAATTAAGATAGCGAAATCAATGACTGTGGTTACTTAACCTGTACAACACCGCTACAAAGACTGTAAAATAGGTGGATAGCTACTGCTCAATCCTCGCAGATTCCAGTTTGCTTCTTGCGTTTTTGGTGAAGAGATTCCTCTTTGGCAGGTAGAAGTTCGTCGAAATGAATGCGCAGTAGATGTACCAGCATATGAGAATATATATTTTTTCCGTTTTCCATTCTTTATGTTTAGCCCGTCTCTTATCGTCAACTCATTGATTCGACTGTGTATGCAGTCACGGTTTGCAAGCACCACGCATACCACGCGCTATCCGCGCGTAGGTATCCGATCGTATATGGTGATTATTTGCTATGGCCACGCATAAGGAACATTTTATTACAATATGTATATGTATATAATCACAAGCAATGGTAAAACACAGATGATACATTACAAAGTGTATGACATTCTCCAAAGACCCACTAGAATGCAGAATTTCAGTATGTGACGAGCCAATTGAACAAGCAACCCAGTTCAGATATCTTGGACTACTCAGACAGTGAACTGCTCAGCTCTCATGACCTCCCCAGAGAAGTAAGGTCTCAGGTAGATAAAGCTGCAGTTATGGCGGGCTGCCTGAGAGACGTCATATGGAGGAATAAAGATATGAGAACGGATAGCAAGGTACGCATTTATAAGACCTGTGTGCGATCTATCCTCACATATGGCATCGAAGCGAGGGCGGACACTGTCAAGACCAAAAGTATGCTAAGGACAACATAAATGAGACCTCTACGTGCTATTGCTGGGAAGATTTTGCGTGATCGTATAAGGAACACCACAATCCGAGAGGTCTGTGAGGTCCAAGATGTGGTCAGGTGGGGACGACAGCGTCGACGATACTGGTACCAACATGTACAGAGGATGAATTTCTCAAGAATCCCATAGATAGCTCTGCATGGGGTACCGGATGAACGGCGTCCACCAGGGAGACCCCCGAAACGATGGAGAGATAGCTGAAGCTCAGCATCAAAAGAGGATAATCCTGTAATAACAGACTCCTGAGTCTACAAAAAGTTGAAGAAGAAGATACATTACAATGTACAGTGATAATTTCACAAACAATCTTAATTACTGTGACACATACGTCTGAAACATAACGTTTGATAATTCCAATCTAGTGACACTCAGTGACCACCGTAGTGTACGCTTCTCCGCGGCATGAAGCAGTTGCTTCTAATAAAAAAACAACGAAATCACTCTGAGATAGTCTGGGCACGTGGAACGAATGAATGAACTTCATTTATGGGGATGAAATGTCGACGTGGAAAAATAAATTATAGGAGCCGAATAAATGGAATAGAAATGCGTACATTGAGGAGAATACATATAGTGACAATGTATGATAGAATACACAATTAAATGATAAAGGATGAATGTGAACTGAAGGGTGAAATGTAAAGGTAGATGAAGACGAACACGCTGAGATAGTAAAGACTAAGGCGTCGGCCACACAAGTAGGAGCCTCGCTTGATGCTTAGAGCTATGTAGCGAGTTAGGCGACATACCCTAGCGAACCAACGTACCGCATACTATCGCCGTGGCCACACTGGACGCTTCGCGCCACGTTGCATGACGATTAGTCATCGAGTGAATTTCCTAGCGAATAGACGCGTTAGTTAATTTACAAGATGGTGGAAGTTTTAATGACAGCTGTGTATAAAAGGGAACCTTTGTGGAACCCATCGAGCAAATTATAGAAAAATGTACCTGTAATAAAATCACTTTGGAATGAAGTTGCACAGGAAGTAAATAAAGATAAGGTAAGTTGTAATTAAATTGGTTAGTTTTGAGAGTGGCATCGTGTGTTGACTCAACCGCTCCCAGCTGTCAAATGAATTTATGCGTAGCACTTTGGTGTGGCCAGGCATGAAGTCACCTAGTATATGAGTCACGTAAAATCTAGCTTAGCAACTAACGAAGCATTTTGGTGTGGCCTCGGCCTAACGTCATAAATATACAGTACAAAAATTAGTGAAAGACGTGGTAGAGGTAAACCAATGAAAGTATGGTTAGGTCAAGACAATGTTATTTTGTAACGAAGAAATGTAAAAAGTCAGCGAAATCGTTGGAGCTCTAAAAGGAGATGTATAGATTTAGAAAAGGCGAAAGATGTGTATATTTCTGTCAACCCCGAAAGGGAGACGGAATGATGGTATGTAGAGTGGATTTATTACTTTGTGGGTCAGATTTTGAAGGAAGATAAATTGGATAGTATAAATAATAGAAGATTGAGCGCAAAGAGATGTATTAATGTGGAGGAAACGAAAGTTGTGTAATTTGATTAAAAAAAAGTGTAAAAATTTGTTCTCACTGCGTACCCTGAAAGGGACACAGCATGATGATAAGTATCCTTAAATTAAACCCTCAAATATTTTTTTTAAATAATAAAGAAAACACATCATTAATAACTACCGTTTCGCTATTTAACGTCAGCAAATAAACACAGGTACAGTTTAAGGGAAATGTGATAAAGGCAACTGCTAAGCACTCAGAAAAAATCTTATTAATATATATAAAATGGTCTGGTCTAATGGTTAACATTCACGTTAACCTTTCCTTCCTGTGATGTGTAACTAGTACACATTGCTTCTAAAAACTTTAATATCTCTATAAATATAATAAATACTGGGTTCAGATTTTAGGTATTCCTCCGTAATACATTTACGCATTGAATGAAAAAATAATATTAATAATAATTAGCACTTATCGGCCACATCAGAGATATTTTGTGAAAATCGAGAATAAATTCACCAATACAGTCAAACGTGTGCCATTGTGTGACGAAGGTATTTATTCTTAAAAAAAACGCAATGGGTGAGGAAGCGACGATATTCACGTCTCACTCTCACTCTACTTCGGTATATGGGACAGACCTGTATCACAGAAGAAATCGTTAGATGGAACAGGAAGACAAAGCGGAACTGGCGTGACCACAAGAATAGGATGGGTCTGGTTGGCAAAAGGATTGATTTCATCCTGGAGATTTCATGTTCGATTCCCAATTGTAACAAAAAAAATTATCTCAGTCTGCTAATACGAGTATATATATTTTAGCTAGTAGCAATGCTCGCGTGGACCATAGTGCTGCCAACACGAACAATGACAATCACGAATCTGTACATATTCCAATGACTATACCCGAAGGCACGATTTTTGAGGCTGAAGACGATACTGTCTCCCGGTCACGCTCTTCAATATTAACCATCTCAGATATGTTAAAATGTACCATACGAATAACATATTTTAAAAACTGAATGGGTATTGTATTAAACTTTTGTCGTATACACCCGCTTTGCTACTCCCCTTGATGGGAACAAACATTTTTCACATAGTGTTTAGGGGTATAAGGATACCTATGACTTCGGTCATATCTATTGTTTTAAAAAAGATGAGAAAAAAACATGTGCTCCAACGATCGTCTCACTCTCGGCGTGCCATCGGATTAAAACACTGGTATGATATGTGAGTTTGCTGGTGTGTAACAGCGCACTGACTTAAAAAAATAAGCTTCACGGCACAGAATCGCTTTCCATTGGAATCTTAATTACGAGGGATCCTTGAATACGAGGCTCAGCAACAACAATGATGATGACACAATATAATCTGTGAAGTTAATTGCCACACGGCAATCTCTTTCAACTCACCAAAAAAATCTTAAAAATACCTTAAGAAAAAAGCAAATTTTAATCCTTTAAAAAAAACTGGGTTACAACGAGAACTCCACCCGAATTGGAAGACATACGTCTTATAAGTTTGTGTGATAACAGTTTTGAAATTTGGAAAGAAAAAAAGAAAATTATAAAACACAAATTCCTTAAAATTGTAGAGCCGTCTCTGCAGCAAAGTAATTCATCCAATCACGCAGCATGACGAATTGCGACCATTATTGGTCCTTCCGACCTACCACCACAGTCCATCAATCTCTTCTGCAATCACCGTGTGACATCTGACAGCCTGACGATTCACTCTTTTCGGTAGAATGGTTTCGTATCTCTTCGTTTTTTTTTAACGTTTCGATGAAATGGCGTGACCAATCTTCAATCGAATCATTCTGATAACTGGTAGATCCTTTTTTACGCTTTAATGTTCTTCCGTATTTAAAAAAATTATATTGATATATATTTTTTTAAAGTTATTGATCGGTTTTGTTTGCCAAAAATATCGTTTGTTGTTGAATGATTGCTCAGCAAAATTCAATTTGCGATATTCTCACATTTTTTTTTGTTCCAAGTTAACGTTTTATTGAAATAAGTGACATAACTGAAAAAATCAACACTCACTAGTGGAAGTTTTTACGCTTCGAAAACTTCGAACTTCAAATCCCAAGTGTTGAGTCTTGAATATGGTGTTTCGTTGAGAGTTATGAATCTTAGGCCGTTGAGTTACGATTAGAGCCCTTGATGAGAGTCTGCTCTCTAAACGGTGCTATATAAATTGCCCTTTTTTATTATTATTGTTATTATTATTCAAATTATTATTATTAGTTTTACTACTATTATTATTATTATTATTTCAATTATTATTATTAGTTTTACTACTTATTATCATTAGTATCACTATTATTATTATTATTGTTTTATTATTTTTATTACAATTATTATTATTAGTTTTACTACTATTATTATTATCATTAGTACATACCACTATTATTATTATTGTAATTATTATTTTTATTACAATTACTATTTTTAATTTTCCTTCTATTATTCTTATCATTAGTATCACTATTAATAATTGTAATTATTATTACAATTATTATTATTAGTTTTACTAATATTATTATTATCATTAGTAACACTATTATTATTATTGTAATGATTATTAGTATTAGTATTATTATTAGTTTTACTACCTTTATTATTATCATTAGTATCACTTTTATTATTATTATAATAATTATTATTACAATTATTATTATTAGTTTTAGTATCATTATTATAATTTTTACCAGTATTATTATCACTTATATTATTATTATAATTATTATTATTACTAATAGTTATAATTATAATAATAATTATTATTATCATTATTATCATCGTCATCATCATTACTATTATTATTATTATTATTATTAGTAATATTATTATTATTAGTTTTATTATAATAAAAATTATTATTATTATTATTACTATTTTTATTATTATTATTATTGTATTGTATAAATAATAATATTACTATTATTATAATTTTTCTACAACCTTGTCAGACAGAAGAAAAATAACCTCTCAACGTCAAACAATATTGTCATCGCGTATTTCAATAATTTGGAACTAACTCAGCTTCAGTCGTGTTACACGTTCCTTGTAGGCCGGCCAACCAGGCAAACTGTTATATTTTAATTATTTATTTTTGATTTGATACAGGTTTAACCCAATAACGCCAAAAAACAGGAACAATGTTACTCATGCCTTCCTGTAAAGTGACTCAGTTATGATAAAAGTTTGGTATGGAGTTTAATCTTCAATCGATAAACCGAGATGTGGAAGATTTCGATATCGAATAATTCATTCAATAAGGTCATTCCGTGTGCGATTGTTTAAGTACCTAATCTAATGACCGCAGCCATTGCCTCCCTATCCTTGCACTCATCTGATATGTGTATGCCTCCGTGGCCTAGGAAGAGATTGCCACATTGCAATAAGCCCGCCAGGTTGTACTATATACAATGAAAGTGTAATACAATACAATACAATATAAAATTGTGACATGGGACCCTATGCAATAGGTATTATCTCCATCGAAATCCACCCATCAACCGTCATAATTCAATATTCATAACCAAACTAAATAAATTGTTTCTTTTCGTTTCCAGGTGAAGATATGGTTCCAGAACAGAAGAATGAAGTGGCGCAATTCAAAAGAGAGAGAACTCCTAGCCAGTGGAGGTTCAAGAGAGCAGACTCTACCAAACAAAAACAACCCTCACCCAGATCTATCTGACGCGGAAACAGACAGGCCGAAGCTATCACCACTGTCCCCATCGTCACCAGAGCAGGAAAACCCACAAAACGACTTGGAGAAGACCCAGAAGAACAAGTTCTCGGCCTCTGGAGTTAATCCAAACCAGTTTGATGGACAATTCGATAGTAACAGCAAGTGTCAAATTGAAGATGGTTCTTACAGGCACTATGAAGGGTCCTTGAATGGTGTCCGAAGTTACTCTCTGATGGCTGCAGACGATGCCATGGTCGATGACTATGACAGTGAGAATGGAAGTGGAAGTGATGAAGAAATTAATGTTACATGACCTGTTTAACTTTAAGAATAAGTTTAGAATTATTCAGGTTATCCCAAAAAAATGTATACACACTTTGAATGATTATAAATTCAATATTTATCAAGGTTTATAAGTATCTAAAAGTATTAAATCTCCAAATTAAAGAAGTTACATTTATTTTGGTATTTGGGCGCATTATATTTCAATGGCTGCTCTCAATTCGTTGCTGGTTTTGTGCCGAAAACTTTATCTTTGATTAGTCCCCATAAAAAAACTCCATTAATGTGAAGTTAGAGGAGTGAGGAAGGTGTATTTAATACAACATCTACGTCCAATCCATCTGTTTGACAAATTTTCACCAAAACAGCCCTTCACGTCACAATGGTAGTGGAGAGGTGCGCCATCTAGCGGGAAATAAATATCGTCCTCCCTAAACTCATCACAAATACGTGCTATGACAAATTTCTGCAGCAAAATCAACTAAACAGCACGATATAAAAGTGTGTTTACATTTTTTGAGACATCCTATAGTTCCTGTTTATAAAATGTAAATAGAATTATTCCGATAAGATATAAACACAGAAAATAGAAGTAAAATGCAATATATACCACCTTGCTTTGAAATTCATCACAAAGTGGTCCTTCAAATTAAGAAGAGTATGGAATATATAGATATTATCTATAAATGATAGAGAAAAACAGCCACTGACTTGCCCTTTTTATGTATGTGTAATAGAAAGGGAGTGGCCAACCAATAGACGTTTAAAGTCAAAAATTGAAAACTTTGTTTTAAACCTTTTCGAATTTATTTATTTATGGTTGATTAAAAATCAAATGACAGGTTTATAATGAAAAAAAGTTGGTTGGAAGGATTGATACAGCAATAAATCTAACAAGTTGTATTGTATACTTTGAAAATATATAACAATATCACACATTTTGTTATCATGGGCAGGTTGCTGGCCTTACCCATGATCCTTCCTCCTTTCTCATCCGGGCTTGGGACCGGGAATGACGGAGTTAATGACATGCAGCATATAGTCCAGAGCCGACACTGTCAGAACCAAAAATCTCCTTCGAACCAGCGAAATGAAGATACTCAGGAGTATCGCTGGCAAAACCCTTCGTGATAGAGTACGAAACACAGAAATCTGAAGGATGTGCTAAGTTTAAGATATTGTCAGATGGAGATGACAGAGAAGAAGGTTCTGGAACGAATTTTTATCTAAAATGGCGGAACCAAGAGCCGTAAGAATGACCAGGGACAGTATCCCCCAAGCAAGCAGACCTCCCAAAAGATGAAAAGACAGCTGGCAGTCGACGTCACGAGAGGGAAACAATGATGCAGGACCATAACAGGCCAACAGGCCTAAAAGAAGAGGAAGAAGAAGAAGATACACATTTTGAAAACAGCATCGAAACGTGTGAAAGTCAATTTAACACCATAGTTTATATCAAACCTTATTTTAAAATGGCAGAAATGAATTCACGATAAAATTAATGTTATTAGTTAAACGAAGAAAACAGCATTTAGACAACTAAGCGACATACTCGTATAAATCTCTCTTACAAGAGGATGCAACAGATAAAACCTTCCGATCATCTTCCAGAACTTTGATGTCTTTGCCATCAAAACTTTGGATTTGATCTGTTAATACTGTGTGCTTGTTGCAGTGCAACGGCTTGCACATAATAAACATATACACGTACTTCTGTCTTCCACAAGATCTTTGACGATCGTACTCGATAACGAATGATTGGTTTACGTATTTTACTATTTTTTAGTTTGAAGGCGTTGCATTATAAAAAACACTATTTACCCTCAAGAATGTATTGTAAATTCTTGGCGCGAGAAAAACCATATTTCCCCTACCAACGGGAGGCTGAAACTAGATTACCGGTAAGCTCTCTTAATTTAGAGACCTCTCCCTCAAGGATTGGTAAGCAACGTGACATACTCGTATATCTTATTCTGTGAAACAAACGATATGATTTCTATAAATGTTTAATAAAACAAATAAAACCCTTCTTTTTGTAAATTTCGCATTCAATACTATTTTATTTGAGTTCACTACCGGTTTCAGAGACCTCCGTCTTCCTCGTCAGGTGAAGTTAAAATAATGTCTAAAAAAACATGACATGACAAAGTGATACAAACGTCTTTTCTAAGATTTTAGAAATGAATTCAGCCATTACGGTTAAAAAACCGTGATTATGTAAAATACCCGTATAGATTATTTGAATGTATTTCTTCTACAAATATATATTAAATCACAAGTGATATCTAATTGACAAACTAACGTCTTCATTCTCGAAGAACTGAGAATAATCACCGATAGATTGTCGACAATATGCCTTCAACAAGACTTCCGATTCTTGCGGCACATTGCTCGTGGCCAAGGAGACAGTTTGGAGACGTTTGTGGTTACTGGAGGCGTGGAAGGACGACGCACAAGAGGAAGAATCCCAATGCGCTGGACTGACCAAGTGAAAGACGCAACTGGACTACCCTTAACAACTGCTCTTCGAGCCGTGGAGTGCAGGGATGGATGGAGAGAAGTCGTCGGAAGCTATCATGGAAGTCACGATGCTCAGTCATGAGCTACACGACAATATTCAATTATTCTTCTTCCCAGTGTCATGTCAGGTCCTCCCAACGTTGAATATCACTTGAGAGTAGATATCTCTATCCCCGGAAGCCCGAAAAAGATCTCCAACGTCCCTTATGCCAGTCCAATCACGTATATTGCGGAGCCAGGAGATTTGCCTCCAGCCAACACCTCTTCGGCCTTCTATTTTGCCTTGGATGATCAGGTGCAGTAATTTGTACTATGCTCCTCTAAGTACATGACCCAAGTAGGACACCTTTCGGATTTTAATATTAGTCAGCAACTCTCTATCAACTTTGGCTCTTTGAAGAACCCTCGTGTTGCTGACCATATCCGTCCAGGGTTTCCATAGCATTCTCCGGTACATCCACATTTCGAATCCTTCCAGTCGGTTCATACTACTTAATACTTAATTAGTCAACTAAAATCTTATTCAAAATCAAACAAAAGTGGCTTGGTTCAAAGAAAACTTAAAATTTGCGTTTACTAAATATGTTTCTCGTTTAAAAGCCATCCTTTTGACGTCTACCTATTGTCCTGCCCTTATTATCTACTACTCCCCGCCCCTTCTACTGTACCTAATACAGTTAGATTTTTTAATTTTAAACACAATAGTTCATCTTCATCTGATGAGGAAGACGGATGTCTTGAAACCGGTAGTGAACTCAAATAAAACAGTGATGAATACAAAATAAAAATAAATGTTTCATTTATTATATTAAAAATGTATAAACATGACACTGTGGCGGTCGTCGCATGATATTGTCGCATACATACGGTCAATGACCGATAAAATGACCTTCGGATTCCTCGATAAATTATAGTAAACAGTCCGAAGGTCACATGCCGGCCATTGACGCAGGCCAAGCGACCGCACCACACGCCAGAGAGAGAGAACGCACCACGGCTATCTCACCAGTTCCGTATTTAGATGAATACCCACATACAACAATAAACCGTTTCTGCATTCAAAGAAGTGAGACGTAGGCATATCGCGAGCGCACTCTCGTGCGCATTCCAAAAAGATATAAATACCTACGTTACTATAAATAAAACACGTTAGACATGACAAGAAATAAACATAATTTGCGAAAAAACAACAGGTAATTTAATTTAGACATACATTATTTTAATGGATCTGGGTTTGTCGCCTTTCATTTGTCGTATCCCCGGTAAACTAGGCTTTTGCCTGTATCTCACTGAGGATATTTAGCATGAAAAAATAAATCGATACTTCTTTCCGATTTTTGATTACACAAAAACAAAACCCTGTTGCAAGTTCTCGTCAACCTGACAAACAGTGACACTCAATTACAACTGGAAACATCACGCAGAATCAAACTCATCACACATCATCACTCCAGAAAGACCAAACTTGTTCATCCCACAATATATCGCACACAATCATAAGAATAAAAACAAAAACAAAAGCAATAAACAGTATTTGCAAGTGTTTAGCTTAAACTTTGAGAAACTCCATATAAGAATATTTCGCAGTAAATTACTTTGTTATTCCACTAATTTTAGCAATCCTCGCTACACGTGTTTCTCGTCTTTGTCGTTGCTGGGCTTCGTATTCGAGGATCCCCCCGCCATTCCAATATCAATTCAGTTCGAAAACGAAGCTGTGCCGTTGAATTTTGATTTCTTTCTTCCTTTCTCTTGTTTAATTGAGTGAGCCGTTGCACACCAGCAGACTCACCGGCCACGCTGGTGTACTGGATCCGATTACATACCGAAGTGAGACAATCGGAGCACACCGGAATGTTTTTTTTTCTAACTCCACGTGTTTCTACCTTCATCCCCGAGGCGCCTTTATGCGAAATAATCCCAGTTTATTACGAAAGCAGTGATTAGGTTAGACTCTAACCTAATCACTGCTCTCGTAACTCAGTGTTAACGTGTTCCGCCTAAAGAGGGCCTCGGTATAAGTGGTAAAAACACGTGAAGCGAAGATTAACGTACTTAATGGAAGAAAAAAGTCATTATTTATTTATTTTACACATGACAAGAAATTTACACAATTGGCGAAAAAACAACAGGTAATTTAATTTGGACATACATTATGTTAATAGATCTGGGTTTGTTGCCTTTCATTTGTCGTGTCCCCAGTAAACTAGGTTTTTGCCTGTATCTCACTGAGGACATATAGCATTAAAAAATAAATCGACACTTCTTTCCGATTTTTGATTATATAAAACCCCGTTGCACATTCTCATCACCCTGACAAACAGTGACACTCAATTACACATGTATACATCAGGCGAATCAAACCCCTCACACTTCATCACTCCGGACAGACCAAAACGTTCATCCCACAATATACCGCATATAATCATAAAAAAATACTACACTCAAGAGCTCACACAAACTTTTGCTACAAGTCATCCCTCTTGCAAGCCCAAGTACTCAAACTCCTGTCGCAATAACAACCACACTCCGATCGACTGCCTAAATTGTTTTCCTCCCTTTGCCTTTATTGAATTTGGCACCCTAATTAATTGTTCAATTTCCTAATAATATTTGCGTTTTTCCATTATTTATCTGTTTTTTTTTTGTATTTATTTAATAATAAATTATTTTATATTTTTTTACTCGTATAATCAACAAATCAATTTTTTTGTAAAAATATCAAGGGTTCCCGGATTCAGATATGTTGTGTAACACTGACTTAAGGAAGGCTTTCAAGCAGCTCGCGATATGATAGCGATCAAATTGAAAATATCCGAACATTGTATAATGCATTTGTATATAATCGTAACTATTAGATATGTTTTAAATATTAAATTAATTTTAAATATTGTTAACTTTGCTGGTACTTACCGCACTTATGCATGTATATAATAACGAAACACACACCTTTAATATATTAGGTGTTAACATAAGTTGTGTCCGTTTTTTCCCAATTTAAAAATGAGTACGAAAAGTTAAACAAAACGGTAAAGGTTATACGTTATTCGAAAGAAAATTTTCTGCTCTACAAGATATTGTGTTGGCTTTTACGTTACATATATTATTTTATTTGATTACAAGCCTTCAAAATAGAATGTCAAGTAGACGAAAGTGAGCATTTTCGACACCTCCTTCTGTTCGCGTTCAATCGAGGGAATAAAGCTGCCAAAGCTGCTCGCGATATTTGCGAAGTGTACGGTGAAGATGCTATTAATGAAAGGACAGCTCGTCGATGGTTTTTGCGTTTCAAAGACGGTAATTTCGACTGGAAAGACATGGAGCGTTCCGGACGACCAGTGGACTTCGATGAGGACCGCTTAAACCATATTATTCATGAAGATCCCCTTTAAACATTTTTCATCACCATTTTTTCTTTCATCACAATTTTCAAACCATTTTTCATCACCAGTAATGATGCGGTAAAGAACCTTTGCTTGTGGCCAAGCGTAGCTCGATGACGCGCGAGCAAACCAGCAGAAATTGTCGAACGTTGATTTTTGTTGTTTTCATTCAAAACATGTGGAACCCAAGCGCCGAACTTCTGGACTTTTCCCATTGATTTAAGATGGCGGTATAGAGTCATGTGACTACAATTCATCTGCTCAGCCAATTCTACGGTGGTTTGAAGAGGATCTTCATGAATAATATGGTTTAAGCGGTCCAGAAGGAGGTGTTGAAAATTCTCACTTTCGTCTACTCGACATTCCATTTTGAAGGCTTGTAATCAAATCAAATAATATATGTAACGTAAAAGCAAACACAATATCTTGTAGAGCAGAAAATTTTCTTTCTAATTACGTATAACCTTTACTATTTTGTTTTACTTTTGGTGCTCATTTTTTAATTGAAAAAAAAATGGATACAACTTATGTTAACACCGAATATAATATTATTATATATAAATAAATATATAATATAAATTTAAAATGTAATTCAGTTAAGTCTATCTTCACGTTGTATTCATATAATATTAATTAACTATTTCACATATAAATTATTATATTATGTACCTATGCATATAACATTGAATGTGTCTATGTCGATTTAAAAATAAAATATAAGAAATGTACTCGAGTGTTTTATTTTATGGTCACCTTACTATGTCCACTTAGATGGGTTGTATTGCCGTTCTACAGAATCCACGTCATTACTTGTATTCTTACATATATAGGAGTTTATGTTCATTATTCAAGAAGAAGAAGAATCCACGTAGACGGGCTGGACAATTGGATCAGCGTCGATTTCTAATGTTTATCTATTATGTAATTTTTCTAATACCGTTCCGAAAATGAAACAAAACACACTGTGACTGTGAAGTAAAAATTAAAAAAAAAACATACATATATAATATGATATATGCAGAAGCGATTGCATAACGTACGGAGTATTAATTGTTTTAACAGCAGTTCAATGGACAATGCAAACGATGGAGATAAGCAGAGCTATCCAATTCGAATAGAATTCCTCAATAAATTAAGACATTCAGGGATACCATTTTTTTTTCAAGTTAAAATGAAACAAAACATTTTGTGACCGTGAAGTGAAAATGAAAAAAACATACATGTATATGCAGAAGCGATTGCATAACGTAAGGAGTATTAATTGTTTTAACAGCAGTTCAATGGGCAATGCAAACGATGGAGATCAACAGAACTATCCAATTCGAATAGGATTCCTCAATAAATTAAGACAAAACACCTCCAGATATCCAACTTCCTAAGTTAAAATTAAATAAAACATTCAATGGCCGTGAAGTGAGAATAAAAAAGACATATGTGTATATGCAGAAGGTATTTTATAATGTAAGGCGTATACTATTTTTGTAAAGTCGTCACTTATTTGAGTTCTGATTTAATTAACGATGCAAATGATGAGGATAATTAGAACTATCAAATTCGAATACATTTCCTCAATAAAATAACACATTCAAGGATGTCGCTTCATAAGTTAAAATGAAACAAAACATTATTTGACTATGAAGTGAAAATGAAACAAAACATGTGTATCATAGTAGTGTGGGCTGAAAAACATCTGGTGTCCCTGTGGATGGGCTCACCCTATATTGGTGGGGTGTATCTTGGCCGGGGGGATGTTATTAGATGAGCCCAGACCTTTTGATAGCTTCTGTTTTTTAATGTATTCTCTTTTTAACGTGTTCTTGAAATGTGTCTAAATATACGAGTATGTTGCTATCAATAAACCTGTATTTATTTATTTATTTATATATGTAGAAGCTATTGCATCACATAAAGAGTATTCTAATTGTATTTATTTGATTCTGCTCTGTAAACGGCGCTATATAAATGGCATTTTAATTATTATTATTAAAAGGTTGAACGCCACTAAAATAAGATTATGCGAACGTGTAAACAACTTTAAAAAGAGTTTCGGTCTGGTTTTCCCTCAAGGCCTTTTTCACGTCTTACTGGTTGGCTGGAAAAGATTGCTACTTGGTGACAAACCCGCCAGCTTCTTCTGTATACAACTAAAGTAAAATATAACAAAATGATTCCATACGGCACATCATAATTTTTTTTTAAATTTGAAACACCAGCGTGGAAAACGAATGAGAGGCGAGTAAATGTGATGGAAATACGTACATTGAGAAGAATATGTGATATATCAATGTATGATAAAATTAGATATTAAATCATTCATGATGAATGTAAACTAAATACCAATGTACTAAGCAGGGTGAAAAGGGCGTGTTATTATGGTTTGGGCATATAAAAGCGATGGATATCGAGAGACTGATAAATAATTTAAACCTGATTGGGAGTCGTGGTAGAGAAAAACCGAGGAAAGTGAAGTTGGTAAATAGATGAAATTTTGAAAGAAAGAAATGAAAATACGAAAAGAAACAGAAAGCACTGTAAGAGATATGTGTATATGCGGAGAAGGCGCATAAGTATGTCGAGGTAGGAAAAAATGGCTTTCTATCCTTTCTGCCTATCCCAACATGGAAATTAAATTATGGTCTGTATGCATATAAATTGAATACAATTTATTACAGGCGTGCAGATTTAAATATTGCAGTGCCACCTTTTAATGAAAATATCAAACTAAATAAAATAAACGCAGTGCTGCCATCTAGGGACGACATGTTTTATTACTAAGTCAAGTAATCATTATCTAGAGAACTGCTTAACGAGTTTATGTACTAACAAGAAAAAAAATGTAGAGATGTTGTTGAAAGTAATGCTAAGGGCGCACTTTTTAAAATTTCCTAATATCCATTTTTGTGTACGTGTGTAAAATTTGTTGAATAAATTAATGATTATATTTATATGCCTCAGAACCGGGACGAAGATGGGGCAACAAGGGCAATGGCCCCAAGCGCATTATCTGAAGGGCGATAAAATAAATTTACCTATACGAATAGATCCAGCAAGACAAATTGATTCGATATCTGAATTGGAACTCCTTTGATGGGAGTTTGCTCTGTAAATTGGAACTCCTTTGATGGGAGTTTGCTATGTAAATTGGAACTATTTTGATGGGAGTTTGCTCTGTAAATTAGAACTCTTTTGATGGGAGTTTGCTGTGTAAAAGGCGATAAATAAATTGTATTTTTATGAACAATTGATTTCGAATAAAATCATTTACATAAAATTTTTTATGGTTTTACGCCGTGAAAAATCGAGAAATAACCCAATAAATGTTTAACATTTAAATTTTCATTTGTTGATTTATACCATGGGGTAAAGTGACCTACAGTACCCGGCGGTAAGTAATACACATCGGGCTTAAGAAAGAGACTGTCGGACATAATAGGCTAACTTCGGCTTTGTAGAGCGTCGTCTTATTTGAAGAAAAGGGGAGGGTAATTTTTTAGAAAGTAAAAATTAACAGGACAATATTATTCGTTCCCGAAAATGTTTAGAAAAAATGTCATTTAATTGTAGGGGTGCGTTTTTTAATGGGTGTTCCAGGCACCAAAATACATCGTCCCGGTTCTGATGTGTCTTATGTGCCATTCGAACATGTGCTTTCGAATTTAAACAATTATTTTCCAAATCTTTCTGTATTGTGTATGGACATTGACAGAACACTATTTCGCTTAATATAACGGTATAATCCTATCGGTTTCAAGGTTTTCATTTCATCATCAGAGGAGCACAAAGAAGACTTGAAAAAACAAAACATTAAGTGTTCCGTTTATCTTGCTTCCTGTCGCTACCCTTATTTGAAAGTATCTTACAACTAGCTCATCACACGTAAACATATTGCCCAGATAGTAGCTCAAATTGTAAACACAAAATTGCACTAAACGCGCGAGAATGCTGGGTTTTAATAATTTCAACATCTCAGTAATATTTCGTGTCATAGAACGCTTTTTATTCTCGATCAAAGTCTTGATTTGATCGTCAACAGTAGTAATCGACCTTCCGGAACGTGGACACCATCTTCGAGTGTCATATCACTATTACAGAATTTTTAAACCACATTTGTTACACAAAATCGCTAACTGCATTGTTGTCATACAATTCACATACCTTTTTTTGGAATATTCCATGTGTTCTTTCTACAAAGAACTTTTCCACTTATAAATCGACTGTTAATTTTTTTCAGGTAAATCAGTTGAAACTTCAAATTGTAATTTTTTTTAAATTTATTGTAATATATTGACTCATATAATTGTATTAGTGACTTTGGTGTTACGGAACAACTCATACTATAGTTCGGAAATTCTAGGATGAGTCCTGTGACATCTCACAAATTTGCCCCAATACAACCTTGTAACGATGTTCAGTAATTTTAATTATTTTATCAACTTTAATATAAGCCTCAATTCTAATGAATAGCAAGTTATTTAGGTAAATACATTACATAAGGTTGTATTGGGGCAAATTTGTGAGCTGTCACAAGACTCATCCTAGAATTTCCGAACTATAGTGTGGGTTTATTGCTTAGTAAAAAAAGCACCAAACACATCCACACGTTTGACAAATTGATAAAGTACATTTGTACGGTAAAAATGAAAACTGTTATCATCGAGAACTACAGTAAATTTATTATTTTTACGGCCTATAGCATGTACTGAATATTATCATTTTATAAATATTATCATTTTTAATTTTAGAAAGTCAAAAAATATGCACACATTCGGTTACTAATATTCTTCTGAAATGTTTCGTAAACCAATGGTTCTGAACACCAAATTGACAATTTAATATTTTGTATATTCAACAAAGTTCCAATGATGCGTCTCTATTTTGACTAGACCCGGGGTTGCCGTCCTTCTCGCACACTTCTCGTTCAGCCCCTGCAAGTATGTTAAGTATATATTTAATTTTATTTAATACCAATTAGTGACATAAAAATATAATCCTTATTGTCAGGTTTATACGTTTTACAATTACGGAGTTTACTTCTTTATGTAGAATGGCCACGACAACTTTAAAAAATCTTTGCCCATCGCACCAAATAACTTCGTCCTGCTTTTACAATAACACCATTCAGTAAGGATACACAGATGGCGCTTCTATAAAACCAAAAATCAACCACCCAACACGAAAAAAATATGTATATACAAAGCTTCAATAAAAACGCCACACTGTCCCATAGATAAGCACCCCACACTCTCATATAGTATCTATAGACATATTTTATTGTAAGCCTTTTTCAATGTTGTTAAATTTACTTTTACAGCTACTGTTTAACATAAGTTAACGTGCTACTCAAGTATTCTTACTAAAATATAGTAACAGCGCTGCTTTACAGCTATTCTTATATCAAATTAGACTATTTTTACTATATTACTTAACTTTATCTAAATTACTATGTCGTATTTTGCGTCGAAATAAATGTTCTTAACAATATACTCTGTTTTTTTTTATATCCTCAAAACTCTATTTAAAAATTGTATTAACGCTATGGTTAGCAAAATGACCAATCAGATTCGAAAACAAAATTCATAACGACACTTGATTGGTCCACTTGATACGAGTAAAATTTATCCCGCCAATTTCAAATATATAACCTTGATTACGAAGTAAGTTTATTTTTATTACAAAAAATATAGTAAAAACAGATTATTTTTAAGAAAACCGTAAGTTCTTTGTTTCTATTTTGTTATTAAAATGATAATTTAGTCAAATAAACGATATTTGCTTTAATAATTTGTTATTAAAATATATTTATAGATTATGTAAAGATTTTGAAAAGGTTTAAATC
Organism: Odontocerum albicorne; assembly: GCA_949825065.1. Taxonomy (NCBI): domain Eukaryota; kingdom Metazoa; phylum Arthropoda; class Insecta; order Trichoptera; family Odontoceridae; genus Odontocerum; species Odontocerum albicorne. The sequence goes on from OX463866.1 coordinate 3,655,622, forward strand.
GATGTGCATTACGTGTTCTTTTTCTATTTTAATTAAGAATTTAAATAACTGTTATTTTTTTTATTAACATCAATAATTCGAGGGTTAGAATATCAAAGACATCATGTTGCGAATTAAATATTGATTGAATCCTATGTCTGAACTTGCGCAAAAAAACAGTGCGTTTATGTAAAGTAATTTTTTAGACACGGAGTAAAAATACTCGTAGTAAAAGTTGTAACAACTATATCGGTATTAGAACCACCCTGTTCTTTTTTATTCGTAATCACTACTTTCTATCCGATCGGTGACTTTAGAACAGTTGACATCGGATGAAAAATAGAGACGGGAAACATTATTATTTTCGAATCTAGTTCATGAAATTGTATATAGAGGGAATACATGAATTATAGAAATAACTGTATTTTGTGCGTGGATATAATTTATATGTCGTATAAGAGGCTAATGTTTAGAAGAGAAGCAATGATGATGATGAGTGATTATGTTTTTTAACGTTTTATCAGTCAGATTTTATGTATAGCTCATTTTATACAAATATTCTTCTCAAGTATGATCATCAGATTTTATTTATAGCTCATTTTATACAAATATTCTTCTCAAGTATGCTCATATTCTTCTCAAGTATGATTATTATTTTCTTTCTTGGTTTTTACCGATCACCCATTAAAATGTTCTTTAGCTCTACATAGCTTTAAAAATATAAAAGAAGATTATTTGAAATTAAATAATATTTAAATAAATGTTTATTAATTACGTGCACATAGATACTATTACGCTATTTCCCTATTGGGATAAGGTAATGATAAAGCGCCAGACATTCGTATCTCGACAAACGTCCTTCCATAACCAATTATTTTCATATATTACATGAAATAATTAAAATAAGATATTAAATAAATGTATGTTCATGGATAAAACTAAAATGTAAGTGTTACTCATGTTTAAATCAAAACACGTTTAACTAAAATATTACAATCAAGAATATTTTAACATAGAAAGATAATTATTTTAGATTTGGATTAAGTTGTTCAACAAAATGTAGTATTGAATTATATATTTGAGAGTTCAAACCATGTAATATAGTCAACATTTTAATTGGCAGTGGTTAATTCAAATCAAAATAATAAAAACAACAATCAAATTAGGAAAAAGTCGTGAGAACTGCAATAGGAAATGTGATTCGATTTTTTCTTCTCCAAACCACTTCAATAAAAGACAATTCAAAACTTGACTTGTCTTTTGTAGATACACTGCGGCAGTGGATGCAAATTATGAAGTGAATGCAATATACAAAAATGGATACGTTTGCTTATCCGAAGGATTTGTGCAGAGAATATCCTTTTTACATGTAGATCCCTAAAAAAGGCTCGATCCATGAACATACTCAGTCAGGAGTGTTAAAACATGTTATACTGATACATACGAGTATATGGATTCACGTATATACCATCAGACCATATCTCTGTCAAGATAGGCAAAGGGCACAGAGCGCCAGACTTTTCTATCTCGATACATATCCTTCACCTCTTCCACATTCATAAATCTTCTCATATAATTTATGTCATTCACTTGATCTTCCTCTACCACACTTTCCACTCACATTTGCATAGTACTTCTACACCGTTTACTCGGTTCTTTTCTGTCTACTTCCACATCCACGTTTCACGCCCATACATCAAAGTCGGTGCTAAAATACGGCTGTAGTCCAGTGCTTCCCAAATTGGGGGCCGCGGGATTTCTCGTGGGGGTCGCAAAAATATTCAGTACAAAGTACAAACATTCATGTGAGTATTAAATTGTTTCATGTGAGTATAGTTTTTATTTAAAAAAAAAAGTTTTTAAGCAAGTTCCTATAATTTTGTGTTGAATATAAATATGTGTATTTTAATTGTAATAATTATTGCCAAATAAATCTTCAACTATAAAAAAAATGTTTGGGGGGGGGAGGGGGGGGGAATTAATTACTTCAGATTTAGGGGGCCGTTACATGAAAGTAATTGGGAACCACTGCTGTAGTCTATCATATTAGCAGTTTTGTAATACTGCTCGGTTAAAATATACATGTGTAGTTGTCCCATTCACTTTGTTTCCTATCCCTTCACGCCGTTCGATATATCTCTTAACTCTTTATAATTTAAGAAAATACTACTCAAATAGCAAAATTCTCCAATATTTCATTGTTTACCCATATATCGCATTTACTTTTACATCACCATGACATGTCACATGATATAAAGTAATTTTGTTACTATTATTTGAAATGAAAACTAGTCAATCAATATAAAATCATCAATTCATTTATACAACAAAATCCAAAATAACGAACGTTGAAATGACTATAACTTTTTTAGTTCATCAGTTTATGTATAGACTAACAATTTATGATCAGTTTGTTCGCGAGTCTCACATCTGTAGCGAGGAGCGCCTGTCAAATCGAAAGAGAAAACAGTCAAAATGGCGTCGGCGTTGCGAGCTCGTCTCGTTAGTTATCGTTAATGAAAAAAACATTTTATTTTCATTCTATTACTTCGTTTCAGTTGTTAACGTGTGTTTAATTTATAAAATAAAATGTCTATTTCGATATGTGACAAATTCGTGCGCATTTTCGTTTGTTAATCGTGCATTATGCTCTGACAGATTTGGGAGAAAAACAAAAACATGGCTGTTTCTTATTAAGTTGTGTGTCATTTTTATAATTTTTTTATTATTATTTTAAGTTTAAATGCCGCCGCAGGCGTGTGTTTTTAATGTAAAATGTTCCCAAATAAGATCGAACATGTGGATTATGATTTCCTGAAGGCAGAGAATTACGAAAAATGGAAAGGTACATTCTCAAATTCACTCGGCAAGGTAATATCAACAGACTACATAGTTTTAATTATCTATTTTATATATTTAGATATTGTTTTATTAAATTATTTCTTTGTGTTTATTAATAAATACGTTTATTAAATCAACGGAAATCTTTTCAAATGTACATTATTCGTTTAAAATTATCTTCATATAAATGAGTTAAAATTTATTTGAGACTTTGATCAGTGAATTGGGTTTTTTTTTTCTTGTTTTAATTATTTTTTTTATGCATAGATAAAAAGTTTTTCTAAGAACAGAAATTAAGAGATAACATTGCGCTATCAGTAAATTTGATTATAAAAATCGTAAAATAGTGTAGACATGCGAATGTTTTTATTGTTATTTTTTTAAAATACTCTATGATACAGTTATTTTTCAATGTTAGCCTTTTTCAGTATTGTTAAAGCTATTTTAGATATGTAACACTGTTACAGCTACCTTTGAAACTTATGTAGCATGCTACTTCTAAATATAATATAGTCAGATTATATTATTTATAGTTAAGACATTAGCACTGTGGAGGTTTAAAGACATTGTAATTTGTTTAGACAAACACTTTTTATTCCACTTTATATAACAATATAACCCTACCGGTTTCAAGGTTTTCACCTCATCAGGATCTCACAGCTGCTTGCTGAAGCTGTCTCCTGCCTCCCTCCACCCACAATCCTTGAATCCAGTCTTATTTGTGCTCCCCTGAGGATGGAACCCAATTTATATTAAAAAAGATCCCAGTTTGAGATTTTCTCTCTATACTAATTTTACACACATTGTTATTTGTTTAATCAAACACTATTTATTATTCAACTATGTATAACGGTATAACCCTACCGGTTTCAAGGTTTTCTCCTCATCATCAGCGGACCACAAACAAATCTGAATTATTGTAATTTGTTTTATCAAACACTGTTTATTCCACTTTTTGTAATGGTATAATCCTACCGGTTTCAAGGCTTTCACTTCATCATCAGGGGAGCACAAACAAAACAGTCTACGATAAGAAAACCGCTATGGGTGAGGAAGCGACGCTATTCACGTCTCACTCTGCTTCGGTATATGGGAACGTAAGAAATAGAATCTCAGTTCACAGTTGTTTCTTCCTTCGAGGTATAACATACAGTGTTAGTGTTCCAAGTCCCGTCTTAGTAGCTCGCGAGCTTTCGTTTGAGGTGATCGCTTCGCCCGTTTTGTGAACATCGGTGGATGTTTTTTTTCATGTTTTCAGCAATTAAATTTCAATTATTATCACTTTTGACTTCAAATTTAATTAATTTAAGGGATTGGCTATGAATATTCTTATTTTTCCGATTTTAAATCGCTCATTTTTACATGTGTATTGAATACACAGCATTATGATGCCATATCAGTAGTAACAGAAATAAATTGGACAGATTAAAGGCCCTAGAAATTTCTAAGTCAGTGCATCGAGGTGAACATCTGACAAACACATATCCCAAGAATCTCTCCGCTGCTCGCCGAGGTTGTCCCATGCCTCCCCCAACCCCCAGTCCCCTACCCGAATGTTTATTTATTTTTTTTATTTCACCTGGCGAGTTTATTGCCATGTGACAATCTCTTCCAACCAACCAGAAAGATGTTTTAATGGGCCCTAAGTGAAAACCAGACTGGAATTCCATTGAAAAAATCTGGATTCCAACGGGTATCAAACCCGCAACCTCCGGATCGGTAGACAAGCGTCTTATCACCAGGCCACGGAGGTCGTCATTAGAAGTGTGTATCTCGGTACCAGTTCGAACAGAATTCAGTCTTGTTTGTGCTCCCCTGATGACAAGGTGAAAGCCTTGATACCGGTAGGGTTATACCGTTACATAAAGTGGAATAAACAGTGTTTGATAAAACAAATTACAATGTCTTTAAACCTTCACAATGTTATTTTTTTTTTGTTTAAACTGGCGAGTTTATTGCCATGTGACAATCTTTTCCAACCAACCAGAAAGATGTTTTAATAAGCCCTAAGTGTTAACCAGACTGGAATCCTATTTTAAAAAAATCTGGGTTCCAACGGGGATCGAACCCGCAACTTCTGGATCGGCAGACAAGTGTTTTACCACCAGGCCATGGAGGTTGTCAATGCCTTAGTGTTAATGCCTTAATTATATATAAAATATTTAATCAATCTACCACAAAGGAACAATGTAAATTAGATTAATCCATTCTAGACTCCCAAATGAATAAATAATATTAAATGGTTTAACATCATATGTACGAGTATATAAAACATCTTTAAAACAATTAAATGAAATTTGATCTGCACTTTACCTGTACTGGAGAGAGCTAATGGCGTCAGTGAAAGGTGGAGAGGATGTAATTGTTTTGAAGATACTTGGAAGTATTTGCTTAAAATCCTGTCTAATAACATTTCTAAAATTGTCGGGACAGACCGCAAGGTACGGTCCGAATTCCAGGTAAAAGTACTAATGCTGAGTCAAATTTCATTTGAAAATATTGGACGAATGCCGTGTTGTGCAAGTAGAGAAACGGGCTAATGACGGAGTTCTAATGTATTCTGAACTGAACCGTTCAAAGGAGCTGTAGACCAGATAAAAACCGATGTGTTGACCCAGTTTACGAGGAGATTGACTCATGTGTGTGTATACCAATCGTACTTTAGACGTGTTCTTTAAAATCAAACTACTCTCCGATGAGTTTAAACCTCGAATGTGAACTGTCGAATACTACCAGGGAAACGCCAACAGAATTGATATAGTCATCAGATGATGGAAAGAATATTATATGAAGATGGCAATACGCAAGTCCAGGAGGAATGTACAGAATCTACCCTGGAGGAACCTGACAATCCTACATGAAGTCGAAATGGCCATGACTTTTCAAGTCACTCGGAAAAGATGAAATCCAAACTGACTATCAAGAATATGACTGGTGACAGCATCGAAATCCAAACTGACTTTATCAAGAATATGACTGGTGACAGCATCGAAATCCAAACTGACTTTATCAAGAATATGACTGGTGACAGCATCGAAATCCAAACTGAATTTATCAAGAATATGACTGGTGACAGCATCGAAATCATGTAAAGATGAAATCCAAGCTGACTTTATCAAGAATATGACTGGTGACAGCATCGAAAGCATGTAAAGATGAAATCCAAGCTGAGTTTATCAAGAATATGACTGGTGACAGCATCGAAATGATGCTTGACATATGCAACTCAATTTGGAGGACCGGATAATGGCTAAAAGGGCTGAGTGGAATCTGTTTATTAAAAAAATAAAATATATATATATATATATATGTTTATTGATAGCAACATAGTATGTACATAATACATTTAAATATACTTCAAGAACACATAAATAGCAGAGAATACATTAAAGACAGAAGCTACCAAAAGGTCTGGGCTCATCTAATAACATCCCCCCGTCCAAGATACACCCCATCAACATAGGGCGAGCCGATAAACAAAAAAGGATCAATGCAAAAATGTGAAAACTATGGAACTGTTTCACTCATCTCTCGTGTCAGCAAAATAGTCGTACATGTAATAAAAACGAGATTAAAATATTACCTAGACTGGCGAATATCAATACCAATAGAACAAGCCGGGTTTGTGATAGGTAGAGGCACGTGGGAACGAATTTTGAATGTACGACAAATTACTGAGAGAAGCGGAGAATTCAAAACTCCTGTGCTAATCTGCTTCATAGATTATGAAAAGACTTATGATTGCGTCAAACGCAATTGTGTATGGAAAGTTCTGTAAGAAATGGGTATACCGAGATAGCTGAAAGCTCTGATTTACAGCCTGCATGTATAAAATAAGGCATCTGTAAGAATAGACGAGCTACCGTTGCAAAATTTTTCAGCACAGCATGTATTTGTGTAAAATTGCAACGTCGCCTAGTTTTATGGAGTCAAAATTCATATCAGAATTGACACTCTTAACCTTTTTACGGCGAAAGCTCGAGTATCTTTGGTATATACGTACTGGCGGCGGTGTTTTACGTCTATAAATTTATTCTGTATCTACATACAAATATGACTCACCGCCTGGCAGTCATTATCCCGAATTGGAGTGGTGTGGAACTGTGCGCCAATGCATTTTTTAGCTGACACTATACACATGTAATATTAGAAAATATTCTGAAAATCAAAGCTATAAATAAAGTGCGACAATATAAAAAGCAATAATCGAAGAAAACAATAATCCATAAACAATGAAAAAGGCAATTAATTCAATACACAATACGCGTACACAAACAAAAAAATATCGACGCACAATGATCGGGAGAAATCGTCATTAGAAACATGACCTTCGGCACGCCCGAACGAGTAGCACCAAATATTCAAACTGCGATATATCGACGGCCTGGAAGGGGTCTGTTTAAATCCTTCTTATGGATCAAGTACTTGAAATTTTGATGATTTTAAAAGAGATGTCACTAGAGGACACGTTCTGTCTTATATTCAGGTTAAAAATTTTAAAGAAGATTTAATATTGACCGACTTAACGAACACGCAAACTTAGCGGCCATTTAAGTGGCCACTCGCCAGTATGACATGTCTTATGTATGGGCCATTTAAGTGGTCCCCCGCCATTATTGGGTTAACAGTCACCCTCAATCTAAAAGGCTACGATAAGAAGGCAAAGTCTTCCAAAATATATTACCCTTATTTTGTAAAGAATATTGAACTTTTTAAAAGAGTTCAAACGATTGGGATATAACTGCTGTAAATAAGGACTATTGTGATATAAATAAATCCAACAATCTACCCCTTTGAAACCATTGTTTAATATAATAAGAATGAATTAGATGGAAGTGTCTGTCATGGGCCGTTTGCTGACGGGCCACTGCGTGGTGGCTAGTCGTGTTTACAGAATGGGTATTGTGGTGAATCCCGACTGCGAGTGTAGTCTGGATGATTAAACTATATACCATGTATGTTGTTTATAGTTAAGGCATTAACGTTGTGGAGGTTTAAGAAATAAATTACAATATATACCATGTATTTTTCCAATATCCTTTGCGAGACAGATTTAATTTACTAAAAACCATATATTGACTGTGTCCAATGAATGTTGCGTTTCTTTTCCACTTAGATAAATTGTTAAATTTTTGAAGTTTAAATCAGTTGAAACTTTGAATTATTTAGAATTGTAATTTTTTTTTAATTAGTTTTATTATATTGACTCATATAATTGCATAATGACTTTAATTTGGTGGCACAAATCATCCTAGTTTGGGTGGATTGCCTATATAATTTGGTGGCACAAAGTATCCTAGTTTGGGCGGATTGCCTATTTAAAAAAAAACATTTTTATATTTTAACCAATTTATTGATAACATCTGTTATCTGTTCATTTTTGTTATAAAAAAAACTATCCTATTTATCTGTATGTAAAATAATAAGGAAAATGTAAATATGGAATCTAAATGTATTTATTAGGTGTTAACATAAGTTGTGTCCGTTTTTTTTCCGATTTAAAAATGAGCACCAAAAGTAAAACAAAATTGTAAATGTTATACGTCATTCGAAAGAAAATTTTCTGCTCTATAAGATATTGTGTTTGCTTTTACGTTATATAACACATTGATCAATAAGTCCCGGGACTAACCAACAGATGGCTCCTCTAATAAAAAATTCATACCATTCTCAGTTAGTACCAACCTTTAGAAGTTACGTGTCAAACTTTTATGACATTCCGACATTGTGTCATTAAGTTACAGTGGTTTTAGTGACGCTACTTTTGCTATTTTCAAAACAATGAAAAAAATCAAATTTCGTGTGTTGATAAAACATTGCTTTTTAATGGGAAAAAATACCCTTCAAACTCAGCGATGGCTTGAAAAGTGTTATCCGGACTCTGCTCCGTCGAAAACAACCATTTGTCGATGGTATGATGATTTCGAACGCGGTCGTACAGGCACAAATGACGCTGAACACTCTGGTCGTCCAAATGAGGCTGTTACACCAGAAAACATAAAAAAAACACTCAAAATCGTTACGGAAAATCCCAAAATAAAGTTGCGTGAGATAGCTGACATCCTGAAGATATCATTTGGCAGTGTTTACACTATTTTGCATGAACATTTGGTCATGAAAAAGCTTTTTTCGAAATGGGTGCCACGTTTACTCACAATAGAACAGAAACAACAACGCATCGATGATGGTAACAATGGCCAAATTGCATGAGTTGAACTTCGAATTGCTTCCGCACCCACCGTTTTCTCCAGATTTGGCCCCCAGTGACTATTGACTGTTCGCAGACCTCAAAAAGATGCTCCAGTGAAAGAGATTTGGCTCCAATGAAGAAGTGATTGCCGAAACTAACGCCTATTTTGAAACCAAAGATAAATCGTTCTACACGACTGGCATAGATAAGTTAGGAAAGCGTTGGAATGAATGTATCGCTCTTGAAAGAGACAATGTCGATGAATAAAGAAGAATTTTGGCAAACAAATGTTGTTTTAGTAGTTAGTCCCGGGACTTATTGATCGATGTGTTATATTATTTTATTTGATTACAAGCCTTCAAAATGGAATGTCGAGTAGTAGACGAAATTGAGCATTTTCGACACCTTCTGTTCGCGTTCATTCGAGGGAATAAAGCTGCTAAAGCTGCTCGCGATATTTGCGAATTGTACGGTGAAGATGCTATGAAGATCCCCTTCAAACCACCGTAGAAATGGCTGAGCAGATGAATTGTAGTCACATGACTGTATACCGTTATCTACCATCTGTCCTTTCATTCATAGCATCTTTACCGTACACTTCGCAAATATCGCGAGCAGCTTTAGAAGCTTTATTCCCTCGAACGAATGCGAACAGAAGGTGTCGAAAATGCTCACTTTTGTCTACTCGACATTCCATTTGGAAGGCTTGTAATCAAATAAAATAATACATGTAACGTAAAAGCAAACACAATATTTTGTAGAGCAGAAAATATTCTTTCGAATGACGTATAACCTTGACCATTTTGTTTTACTTTTGGTGCTTATTTTTAAATTGGAAAAAAACGGAAACAACTTATGTTAACACCTAATATATTAAAGGTGTGTGTTTCGTGTGTTTGTTTATTCCACTTTTTGTAACGGTATAACCGTACCGGTCTCAAGGCTTTCACCTCATCATCAGGGGAGCACAAACAAGACTGAATTCTGTTCAAACTGGTACCAAGATATACACTTCTAACGGTAAACATTCGGGTTGGAGACTGGGGGTTGGGGGAGGCATGGGCCATCCTCGGCGAGCAGCGGAGAGATTCTTGTTATATATGTGTTTGCCAGATGTTAAATAAATAAATATAGGTTTATTGACAGCAACACAGTATGTACATAATATATTTAAATAACATATAAATTGCAGAGAATATATTAAAGACAGAAGCTATCAAAATTTCTGGGCTCATCTAATGACATCCCCTCGGCCAAGATACACCCCACCAATATAGGGCGAGCCCAGCCATGGGGACACCAGATGTTTTCCAACCCACACCCTGCATGTTCACCTCAATGCACTGACTTAGAAATTTTTAGGGCCTCTAATATGTCCAATTTATTTCCGTTACTACTGATATGTAAGAATTTGGCATCGATAAAAATGTGTGGTTTTCACGGTGACAATGATTAGTCATTTCAGAATAAATTAGAGGATTTGTTAAGGCGGATTTGTGGTCACGAAATCTCTTTTCAAAGGATCTTCCTGTCTTTCCTATGTAGAAATTATCACAGTCATCACATAAAAGTGTATACACACCGCTGTTGCTAAGTATTCCATTTTTGCCTTTCCCGTTAAATAAGAGTTTCCGGAGATTAAAATTAGTTTAAAAAGCTGGCTTTATGTGACTTGGAATTTTGTTGGTTATTTCGTGTCATATGTTTTTTACAAATAGGACTTTGCTCCATTTATACCGTTACAAATTACATTTACCAGGTATGTAAATATGAAACCGGGATTCGCTCATAGATGGCTCTAGTTGGCAATGTAGTGACTGTCAAACCGCGTCACTGGCGCCTTTTTCTTGTGTATTTTCTATTAAAAAAATCCGGTTTCATATTTACAGACCTGATATACTGTTATACCATTACAAAAAGTGGAATAAACGGTGTTTGATAAAACAAATTACAGAGTCAAATGAATGCTGTAGAAATCTGTTCACTCAGAAGAATATAATGGGATACGGAATGCAGTGATTAGGGATGAATGTGAACTTAAGAGTGATGCGTAAGATGAAGTGCACTCTGAGATGATTTGGGCATGTAGAACAAATTAATGAAGGAAGAATAGCAAAACAAATGTATAGTGCAAATGTAAATGGAAAGAAAAGTATGATCGGATCAAGGGAATGATATTTGGAAAGAAGGAAATCGGAAAAATCCGAAATCGTTTTTTTTTTTAAATTAATTATATGACCGAAGTCATGGATATCCTTATATCCCCGAATACTTCTTCTTCTTCCTAGTGTCATGTCAGGTCCACCTGAGAGTAAGCATATTTGTCCCCGGCAGCCCGAAAAAGATCCCCAACGCTCCTTATACCAGTCCAATCACGTATATTGCGGAGCCAGGAGATTTGCATTCTGCCAACACCTCTTCGACCCTCTATTTTGCCTTGAATAACCAGGTGCAGTAATTTGTACTTTGCTCCTCTAAGTACATGACCCAAATAGGACATCTTTTTGGATTTTAATATTAGTCGGCAACTCTTGATCAACTTTCCCGAATACTAGGCGGAAAAAAGCTTATGTCGTTCGAGGGAAGTAGCGCAGCGTGCGATTTGAACCGACGTTCTTCCGCACGGAAATCCAGTGCAATACTGTATGGCCATGTACCTCAAGGAGTTGTATGAGAAGATGTATGTGGGTTGAGATAAGAAAGTCTGGTGCTTTGTCCTCTGCCTCCGACAGAGAAATGGTGTGATGGGGTATGTATTTGTAATAAGAAAAATATGAACATCTGAATATGAATTGTAATAAATTGTGTATTTGAAAATTCCACGAAACCTGTTGGTTTAAGACTGAGTAGCTAAAAGACAAATCTATGAAGTCAAATACTAAAATAGGAGAAACATCAGAGTTGTTAAATAATGCAGTAAAAGTGGCAAACGTAAGATGGAAAAAAATAGATTTAGTGACAGAATGTAATATGTTTCAGGTGCTAGAGCAGTGGCATCCGACGCTGACTGCGGCGGAGGAGGCGCTCCTGTACGTGGAGGAGCTGATCCTGATGCTGATGGGCAAGCTGTGCGCGCGGCCCTGCCCGCACACTCTGCAGGATGTGGATGAGCGGGTGGTGCGCACCGTGCCCGAGCCCGTCGCCTCGTGGGCGCTCAACGATGCGGCCCACGTCACCAACAGGGTCAACAAGAAAAGGAAACCCATGCTGCCTGTGGATAAGATACACCAACTGTTGCAGAAGGTATATCTGCCTTCACTTCTACTTGTCAACATCCTCTGTGGGATAATAGACATTAAAAATGTTTCTTACGTCAGGGCAAGTCTCAACTCGTCGTGGATGTATCCAAGCTATTGGACTACCCAATTTCTCTCTGGCCATGTAAGGTTCAATAGCAAACTTTTTAGCTTCAATCTTGTACCTTCGCCCTTTTTAGTTCAGTAATTTTTGCAGCCATCTGTATGTATCCAAGCTATTGGACTACCCAATTTCTCTTTGGCCATGTGAGGCTCAATAGCAAACTTTTTAGCTTCAATCTTGTACCTTCGCCTTTTTTAGTTTAGTCATTTTTGCAGCTATCTGTATGTATCCAAGCTATTGGACTACCCAATTTCTCTTTGCCCATGTGAGGTTCAATAGCAAACTTTTTAGCTTCAATCTTGTACCTTCGCCTTTTTTAGTTTAGTAATTTTTGCAGCCATCTGTATGTATCCAAGCTATTGGACTACTATTTCTCTCTGGCCATATGAGGTTCAATAGTAAACTTTTTAGCTTCTATCTTGTACCTTCGCCCTTTTTAGTTTAGTAATTTTTGCAGCCATCTGTATGTATCCAAGCTATTGGACTACCCAATTTCTCTTTGGCCATGTGAGGTTCAATAGCAAACTTTTTAGCTTCAATCTTGTACCTTCGCTTTTTTTAGTTTAGTAATTTTTGCAGCCATCTGTATGTATCCAAGCTATTGGACTACTATTTTTCTATGGCCATGTGAGGTTCAATAGCAAACTTTTTAGCTTCAATCTTGTACCTTCGCTTTTTTTAGTTTAGTAATTTTTGCAGCCATCTGTATGTATCCAAGCTATTGGACTCCTATTTCTCTCTGGCCATGTGAGGTTCAATAGTAAACTTTTTAGCTTCAACTTGTACCTTCGCCCTTTTTAGTTTAGTCATTTTTTACAGCCATCTGGATCAATCCGCAGAGCTCATTCTGTGGGTACTGCGATGATAATAGAGTCAGTAATTTCAGAAGGAAACTCTACTCAGCCTTACATCGGTTCATCTTCGGACCGATTGGCTACTCCGATCTAGTGGCGTCAAAGGATAGTTTTGCAACATTCCAAGTTTTCTACATTCAAAGTACTGACAACGTGATAGGCTGTTTGTAACTCCATACACATTTACTGTGCTGCAAGTCATTTTCCTTCTCCCGTGACATCAAGTCTGTCATCGCTACTAATTTTTTCACACTCCGGTGTGTCGCCACCGGAGAACGAAACCTTTGGGGCAGTTCCAGCTTTGTCACTACGTGATTTGGTTCTTCTTGTGTAGATCGCAGCTTAATAGTAACTTATATTGTCCCCCATAACAGCGGGGGTGGTGATGGGATTGAACAGAACTTCTTCTAGTGTCCATTATTATAATACTAGATGATGAACACGTGCCGTGCATGGTTTCACAGTTTACTTTATCAAGTTTCTAAACTGTTATAAAATTCTTCTTCTTATTTTAGGCCTGTTTTGGTCCTGCATCATTGTTTCCCTCTTGTGACGTCGACTGCCAGCTGTCTTTCCATCTTTTGGGAGGTCGTCTTAGAGGTCTGCTTGCTTGGGGGATACTGTCCGTGACCATTCTTACCGCTCTTGGTTCCGCCATTCTGGATACGTGTTCGTTCCAGAACCTTCTTGTCTGTCGTCCCCATCTGACAATATCTTCAACTTAGCACATCCTTCAGATTTCAAAATGTGTCTCTTCTTCTTCTTTCTCTTCTTTTAGGCCTGTTGGCTTATTATGGTCCTGCATCATCGTTTCCCTCTTGTGACGTCGACTGCCAGCTGTCTTTCCTTCTTTTGGGAGGTCATCCTGGAGGTCTGCTCGCTTGGGGGATACTGTCCCTGGCCATTCTTACAGCTCTTGGTTCTGCCATTCTGGATACACGTTCGTTCCAGAACCTTCTTCTCTGTCGTCCCCATGTGACAATATCTTCAACTTCGCACATCCTTCAGATTTCTGTGTTTCGTACTCAATCACGAAGGGTTTTGCCAGCGATATTCCTGAGTACCTTCATTTCGCTGAACAAAAAAATCCACTTCTATATTTTTAAATGAATAATAAATAAATAAACTAAATAATCTGAATATGTAATAAATAAAAAATCATGGTCACCCTTCTACACTATTCTTTCCTTACGGCGCGTGGACTCTATATGGTGTTTCCATGTTCCGCACACGTCTCAAAGAAAGGAACCTGAGAACCCATTATAAAATATCAAATAAAATATATAATTGTGCAAAACAAAATAGGGTTACAGTTCCTTTCTTTGAGATGTGTGCGGACAATTTTTAACAGATGTGCGGCCGCACACGTGCACACCTTAGAGGGAACGTTGGTCGACAGTACGTCTCGACGTACTTAAATCTCTTCACTGTCTTTTTTAAAGCCGTGAAGAATATGTCAAGATCTTCGGATATATATTCATAGTTTTTTTGAGCCTCTTCAGTATATCTAAACGATTCACCGCTAGCATCGAATTAATAAACTTTCCCTCGGTCAATTAACAATTGTCTCTAAACTTCATAATTGTAAGATTGTCTCTAATCATTAATGAATTTGATGCAGGAGGTATTCATGTATAAGATAGACCTGGTGGTGACGTCTTTCATCGTCGCCGTGGTGGAGTCCATCGCCGGGAACATCCTTAACCTGGCAGGCAACTACGTTAAGAAGATCTCCACCGATGGGACATATACGGATATCTCCAGCCAGGACATTAAAACGTCCATGAACGCAGACAAGGTAAAAGTCTTTGAATTTTTTGTAATTGTATTTCGTTAACACCGTTTACCTCAAGAACGGTACAATTACTTGTATTTAGCAACTATTTAGTGTCAGTAAAACAATATATTCAGATCAGCTGGGAATCAAATCCAGCATGCCTTGGGTAAGATAGTCTCGACGCACTGGACTTCCGTTCGTAAGAATGCCGGTTCGAACCCTGCGCTGTACTACTCCCCTCGAATGACAGACATTTTTTCCACCTAGTATTTGGGGATATAAGAATACGTATGACATTGGTCATAGGGTCTTTCGAATAGAGCGTTTTTTTTAATTCTTGAATTTTTGCTTCACACAATTTGTTTTGATTTCAAAAAACTTTTTATTGGTCATTGAAGTATAATGTATGACATTTAAATACAAAATTCGATATCCGCCGAATGTCCACCTCTTGCAGCTCCGCAGATGTCCCACTCTCGTCAAAATTATCGATGACATTTTCGCGTAATTGCGATTCTAACTCGCCGATAACGCGAATAATTTCGTCCTTTTCAGCTCGGAAATTGTTTGTGGGATTTTCACGTAACCCCAGAGGAAATAGTTCAACGGTGTCAGATCACATGATCTTGGTGGGCAATTAACATCACCGTTTCCGGAGATTATGATACAATACATAAAATAATTCAACAATTTGAACGCGTTGTTGTATTGTATACGACTCCATTTTTATAAATGTCATACAATTACACTTCTCAAATGTCACAAGACCCAGGAAAGTTCGCGACGCCATCTGTGTTTTATCCAAGAATTAACAAAAACCGCTCAATTTGAAAGACCCTTTATCTATCCTTTCAAAAAAAGAAAAAAAAACATACCGGTTGACTCTGATCATTTCGCTTTGGTATGCCATCGGATCTAACACAGTGGTATGGCCACAGTGGTGAGTTTGCTGGTGTAAAACTCCACGACACATCTTCGCTTTCCAACTGAATTGATGTTGGAATGACGATGGGACCCTCGACTATAAGACCAAGCAACAACGAGTAAATCAGTATTACACTTGTTGAGTGGTGTATGCACTACAACCTGTCTGATTTATCGCCATGTGGCAATATCTTCCAACTGACCAGTAAGATGTCAAAGAAGCCTTAAATGTTAATTTGACTTGAACCCTTTTTTAAAATAACCAAAATCGAACCCGCAAACCTCATATTGGAAAACAGACTTCTTACCAACTAAGCCACAGAGGTCGTATTGTAGTGCACTTTCATTGTACATAGTCCTGCTATAAATACTGTTACACAAATTCAAACCCTCATAAAATCTAAACAATAGCAGGTAGAAACCTAAAATATTTTTTAAGGTAGTTCTCCATCCCTTGTGCTATTGCTATAATCAGTTAGTCACTGAACGTTGACTAGTAACCATGGAGTGGGGTTGTAAAGAAAACCGTATTGCTGTAATTGCGTTACGTAAAGTTGGGAAGACGCCGGGAGACATTTTCAATACTTTAAAATCTTTGGGTATCAATCGTCAGTTTGTATATCGTACTATTAATCGATTAAAAAATACTCAAAGTATTAAAGATCGGCTAAGAAGGGGTTGACCGCGAATCGTAAGAACTCTAGCAGTCATCAAAGCCGTAACAGAATCCGTAGAAATCCACTCCGCAAACACAAAATATTAGAATCGAGGCTTATATTAAAGTTGATAAAATAATTGAAATTACTGAACATCGTTACAAGGTTGTATTGGGGCAAATTTGTGAGCTGTCATACGGTTCATCCTAGATTTTCCGAACTATAGCAACATGTCCAAAATACATTGGGATACTTTTCTTGCGTCTTGTCGAAAATCTTTTGGCAATCTACAAATCTTGGATGATAAAGACATCGGTGCACCTTGCGGTCTGTCGGTCAATTGGATATGGAACATCGGCCTCCAACACCACATCTCGAAGGCATCTATCGTTTCTCTCTTTCTCATAATTCATCTTTCCATTCCATACACTGCTATAAAGAATGTCACTGACTTCATTTTAAGTATATACATGTATGAAATATTTGTATTGTAAAATATGAATGCATATATTGTGTTGTACTACACTTTTGTTATATTCAGCGCAACCTGGCGGGTTCAATGCTATGTATGTATAAATCTCAAGACTCCCATCATTCGTGTGAGGCTCTCGGAGCTGAAGTGTTTTTCTTTCTTGGACTTGGTAACATTCTAAAATTCCGAGCTAGAAAGTTAATTAGTATATTTAGGTCAAATTCTAATGCAAAACTGCGCCAAATGTTTGTCGACGGTAGTTTTTGATGTTCTCGATATCTCGGCAATCTCTCGTGTTGTAGAACTTTGGTCATTATTCAGTCTTGATTTGATCGTCATTAGTGGTAATCAGGAATAGGGTATAGATGATAAGGATGTAAATATTATTAAAAACCCGTACTGGAACCAAGAAGCTGTCATTAAATTAGAAAATAACAAATCCAAAGGCATACCAATTCAACGTGGATTCCGACAAGGTTGTATTTTATCACCTGTGTTGTTCAATCTGTACTCTGATATAGTTTTGGTGTGTGCGTCAATAACATCAGGTACGAAGATGGTACCGTTGTTCTGGCAGACAGTAGATAGAATTAATGAAGCCGGTGTGAGGCTGGGGCTGAACATGAACGTGACTAATATTAAAATCTGAAAGGTGTCCTATTTGGGTCATGTACTTAGAGAAAAGTACAAATTACTGCACCTGATCATCCAAGGCAAAATAGAGGGTCGAAGAGGTGTTGGCAGGAGGCGAATCTCCTGGCTCCGCAATTTACGTGATTGGACAGGTATATGGAGCGTTGGGGATCTTTTTCGGGCTGCTGGGGACAAAGATGCCTACTCTCAGGTGATAGTCAACGTTGGGGGGACCTGACATGACACTGGGAAGAAAAAGAAGTGGTAATCGACCTTCCAGAGCCACTATGTTCGAATGTCGTATTAACATTTCAGAATTTTATAAATAATAATAAAAATAAAAGGACAATTTATACAGTGCCGTTTATGTCAGTCGTATGACAGTCTCTATCACAGTCGTACTTGGGACACGAACCCACTATTATTGACATTAAAAATATTTAAAAAAATATATATATATATACACACATATAAACATGCACATAAGTTGAGTGTAAGGTTAGGAAGGTGGCGACTGCGACCATTAGATTAGGTACTTCTTCATATCTGCATATATTCAGAAAAACATATTGAACCTTTCCCTTCCTGTGCTAAAAAATCTGTCCATTCCGGTGCTGTGTATTCAATACACATGTAAAAATGAGCGATTTAAAATCGGAAAAATAAGAATATTCATAGCCAATTGCATAAATGAATTAAATTTGAAGTCAAAAGTGATAAAAATTGAAATTTAATTGCTGAAAACATGAAAAATATATCGGCTGATGTTCACAAAACGGGCGAAGAGACCACCTCAAATGGATGCCCGAGAGCTGAAGCGAGAGAAGTGAGCAAACTGAGATTCTATTTCTTGCGTTCCCATATACCGAAGTAGAGGGGAGAGTGAGACGTGAATAGCTTCGCTTCCTCACCCATAGCGGTTTTTTAGAATGAATATACCTACGTCACACACTGGCACACGTTTGATTGTATTGGTGAATGTATTCCCGATTTTCACAAAATATCTCTGATGTGGCCGATAAGTGCTAATTGTTATTAATATTATTTTTTCATTCAATGCGTAAATGTATTACGGAGGAATAACTAAAATCTGAACCCAGTATTTATTATATTTATAGAGATATTAAAGTTTTTAGAAGCAATGTGTACTAGTTACACATTACAGGACAGGAAGAATTAATAAAAAAAAACTGCAGAAAACTTACTAAGGGAAGACGAACTACAAAGAAATCTTTGTAGATCTTCCGATATGTGAATGTAACACATTCGGCTTTAGGTGGAGTCTACTGTATGTGTGTAATCTCATAGTCGGTGCGCTGTGAACATGCGTCAGCATTGCCAGGCAGCTCAGCAGGGTCAACATGTCTGTGAAATCTGTGGAAGGGAGTGCGCATCTAGGATCGGGCTGTTTTCTCACAGATCACATGATCGGCGTAGAGGAGCAGCTCAAGACTGACGCTGGAGTGGCGAGGGGATCCTCGACTACGTGGCCCGGCAACGACGTCGACGAGTCTTCATATGTAATCATAAATTTTGATAAGACCTCTCAAAAAGGGTTGTCTTCAAGTGCTTCCTAAAGCTGCGCACGCCACCCATATCTCTAACACTAAGAGGTAGACCATTCCACATTTGAAACATGATCGTTACTGCATCATCGCCGTACATAATTTTTTTCATTTGACATTTTTTCCTTTTGCTGCAGTAAAAAATCAAAACTTATATTGTTGCTGGATTTGGCCAAAAATTCACAACATAGTGAAATGTGAGCCGGTTCATTATCGTGTTGCAAAATCCAAGAGGTGTTTACCCGCAATTCTGATCGTTTTCTTCGGATCAGCCTCACGCAAAACTGCGTAAAACCTCGAAAGAAAAATTCCTTTTTTATATAAAATAATCGCAAACGTGCGTTGTAAATATTTGCCTGTCAAACAGTATGATTGAAAAGTAAAATGTAAATCACAGACAATGTTGTGTTGTATTGTACTTTTGTTGTATACAGTACAACCTGTTGGGCTTATTGTCATTTTGCAATCTCTTCCAATCAACCGGAAATTTAAAGTGGCCTTAAGTGAAAACCAGACTGGATTCCTTTTTAAAAAAAATCTAGGTTCCAGCGGGATTAGAACCCGCAATCCGGGTTGGGAGACAGACGCCTTACCAACTAGGCCACGGAGGTCGTCAATGTTGCCAACGCAAGGAAAAAAGATGGGCTCAATCGAAAACAAACAAAAATAAATAAATAATTTTCGTTATTTTTAAGAATGAAGTAAGCGGCGAAAATTTTGTCCTGACATCTATCCGAGAAATTTTTAACTACTTTCTGGATAAAATATTAATCGCACTGAATCTATGGATACCTGTACAGTTAATGGAACATAATTTTAATGTATATTTATAATTTATACGCTTCAACGCTTTTTGTCTATGACTATAAATGAACTGTTATGTACATACTCGTAGCTTAATATTACTGTCCATATTTTATAAGTGCCAATTCTTTTTCACGCTATCACTAATTTGTTACAAAATGTCTGCAACTTCAGCATAAGGTATGTATATAACGCTTTCAATGCACAATATTCTAAATGATAAACATATACTGGTCGGCAAGATGCGAAACCCACTCTGAAAGACGACGGCGAGTGTCAAAACCCGCTCTGTACGTAATTTGTTCGAAAATATTTGATTATTCATTGTGTTTCTGTTAAAACTTATTATGGAACTAATATTATTTATCGTTACTAAAAGCGTAAAGCAGATAATATACCGCATCAACATTTCATTCACATTTGATATACCGCATCAACATTTCATTCACAACATTTCATTCACATTTGATATACCGCATCAACATTTCATTCACAACATTTCAACATTTCATTCACATTTGATATACCGCATCAACATTTCATTCACATTTGATTAGCATTTCATTCACGTTTGATATACCGCATCAACATTTCATTCACAACATTTCATTCACATTTGATATACCGCATCAACATTTCATTCACAACATTTCAACATTTCATTCACATTTGATATACCGCATCAACATTTCATTCACAACATTTCAACATTTCATTCACATTTGATATACCGCATCAACATTTCATTCACAACATTTCAACATTTCATTCACATTTGATATACCGCATCAACATTTCATTCACAACATTTCATTCACATTTGATATACCGCATCAACATTTCATTCGCAACATTTCAACATTTCATTCACATTTGATATACCGCATCAACATTTCATTCACAACATTTCAACATTTCATTCACATTTGATATACCGCATCAACATTTCATTCACATTTGATTAGCATTTCATTCACATTTGATATACCGCATCAACATTTCATTCACAACATTTCAACATTTCATTCACATTTGATATACCGCATCAACATTTCATTCGCAACATTTCATTCACATTTGATATAACGCATCAACAATTTCATTCACAACATTTCAACATTTCATTCACATTTGATATACCGCATCAACATTTGATTAGCATTTCATTCACAACATTTCAACGTTTCATTCACATTTGATATACCGCATCAACATTTTATTCACATTTGATTAGCATTTCATTCACATTTGATATACCGCATCAACATTTCATTCACAACATTTCAACATTTCATTCACATTTGATATACCGCATCAACATTTCCTTCACATTTGATTAGCATTTCATTCACATTTGATATACCGCATCAACATTTCATTCTCATTTGATATACCGCATCAACATTTCATTTACATTTGATTACTCAGAACCGAAAAAGTCTTCCAAAGTGAGTTTTTTTGCATTTTGACGACTCATATGTTCTGTTCTCAACAAATGTCGTCGACCATCTTAAAAATATCCGAAAATTTTGTTTGAATTAACGGACTTTTACTGTATTTGTTGTTCTTATCGTAAATTTATTAAGACGTACAAGGTCTTTCGAAGTATTGTACCACATGGTTTGAGTGATTATGCCGATGTTTCGAAAACACTGCAGCTCTCATCTTCATTGCTTGTTTGTTATCAACTTTGCCATAGGACAAACGAGCCCTGAACGTGAAAACTGCGACGTTTTCGAAACTTCATCGTCATAAAACCAAACCATGCGGGGGGTACAACATTCCGAATGACTTTATACAGCTGGTACGAAAACACCAATACATAAATTTTGTTTATTATTGTGAAAAGAAAAGTGAAGCTGGAATTCGTAGTCCGACCTAAGCACTAAATATTAACTTTTCATTTCTTACTGAAGAAATTAGTATTCAAAGTTAATTCTGGTCACTCTGTATTAGTTGAAATAAATATAAAATGTAAATCTAAATGTTGTCGTGAAATGATTTTAGGCTTTGATGGCGATGTTCTACCAGGAGCACGGGGTGCCCAGGGAGAAGGCGGCACGCGAGGCCAGACTGGCTCAGCCGCTGGAGCCATCCCGGACACCACGAGCCTCGCTCACGTACGAGGAGCTAGTTCGGGACCTCATGAGCGACGAAAAGCACTACCTGCGCGATCTGCATATGATAATCCGTGTCTTCCGGGAGGAATTGGACAAGATACTGCCCAAAGATTCCAAGGTATTGTATATACATATATAACAGTGGCGTGGAATTCTTAGATGCTGTGAAATCTCCGCTGCTCATAATGGTGGAACTCAAAAAGAAAACACATTTAACACTTCATTGTAAATATAATCTGGCGGGTTTATTGCCAGGCGCCAATCTTTTTCAACCAACCAGACAAAAGTAAATAAAGCAAGTTTTTTTTTACCCGGCCAGCTTATTGCCATTCGGTAATTTCTTCAAGGGGGTCTTCATGAATAATATGGTTTAAGCGGTCTTCATCGAAGTCCACTGGTCGTCCGGAACGCTCCATGTCTTTCAGGTCAAAATTACCGTCTTTGAAATGCAAAAACCATCGACGAGCTGTCCTTTAATTCGTAGCATCTTCACCGTACACTTCGCAAATATCGCGAGCAGCTTTATTCCCTCGATTGAACGCGGTGTCGGAAGGAGGTGTCGAAAACAGAAGGAGGTGTCGAAAATGCTCATTTTCGTCTACTTGACATTCCATTTTGAAGGCTTGTAATCAAATAAAATAATATATGTAACGTAAAAGCAAACACAAAATCTTGTAGAGCAGAAAATTTTCTTTCGAATGACGTATAACCTTTACAATTTTGTTTTACTTTTAGTGCTCATTTTTAAATTGTAAAAAACGGACACAACTTATGTTAACACCCAATACTTTTATGATATACAATGCTATCGCTTGGACTCATTGTCCTCAATAAACCTTTTTTCAACCTAATAGAAATATCATAGTATAAATAGACCAAAACCTATACGATGGTTGTCGTCAAAGAAAGAATACGAGAATTGAATTTTGAATACGAGAGAGCGAGAGAGGAATACTTGGATTCTCTCGGAAAGTAATTCGAAATTTAAATCTCGGTGGGGCCGTGATAACCAAACGAATTTTAAATATTTTTGAACCGGTGTAAAAGGAGACGATGTATAAATGATATATATAAACAAATTCTATATTTATGAATATATATTTTCATAAATGTAGAATTTGTTTTACTTCCGTGAATATTTCACGTGTTACAACTAGTGGTTACAAATCTCAACGTAAGATCAAATTAAAACTGACCAAGTAGATCAGTCAATTGATGCTAAAGGTGATAACTGTGTCCTCTCGGATATACGTCACATTAAATAATCTGAGAATATTTCGTAATCTTAAAAAAACTGCGAAAAGAGGAATTATAGAAGTGTCCTATTTTATAGCTTGTTAACCATCTTCTTCTTCAGCCGTTCGGGATCCATCCCTGGATATAGGCCTCCCCTTCGGTCTTCCACAACTGCCTATCTCGGGCACACTGCGTCCACTTCACCCCCGCGGCCCGTCTTATATTGTCCGACCATCTCAAGCCTGTGATCTTCCCACACCTTAATTATACAACGAGTACCCCGTGTCTCGTGACCCATTACGAGGGTAGTTTTTTTCAATAGCGACTGAGTTTTTTAACGTTAACGTTTTAAAATTTATCGTATTTATACGAAACTCATAAAATAATCAAGAGTTATTGTCTTAACATATATGTCGAATTTCATTTGAGTCATTTCCCTTTTCCTGTTATGTTCGACCATAAGTCCGTCTTCACCACTGTTCTTTTCACACCCAGGTGTGTCGCTACCGGAGAAGGAGTCCTTTTAAGCAGTTCCTTCTTCGTCACTATGTGATATCTTCTTCTTCTTCAGCTATTCAGGATCCATTCCTGGATATAGGCCCCACCTTTGGTCTTCCACAACTCCCTATCTCGGGCACACTGCATCCACTTCACCCCGCGCCCCGTTTTATATCGTCCAACCATCTAGCCTGCGGTCTCCCCACACCTCTCCTGCCCATTCTAGGCTGCCATTCCAGGACCTTCTTCGTCCATCGAGAGTCAGAGCATCTGGCAATATGTCCTGCCCAGCTCCACTTTAAGGCAGCTGCTCTCAACTACGTCCGTGACTTTGGTTCTCTCTCTTATCCATTTGTTGGTTTTTCTATCTCGCAGTGAAACTCCCAGCATCTGTTAACCATATTACAGGTAATAGATAAATAATACATAACACTCTCTCATGGCGAGATCAAATAAATGAGGTAAGCCGAAGGATCTTCTTCAGCCTTCATTCCCTTAAAGTGTTGCAAAGATTCCTACCAACTTAAACCAACATTTTACTCGTACAATCTCTGCTCTTTCCGATTCTGGACTATGCGGACGTATGTTACTTGGATGTTACAGAGGAACAGCTGGACAAATTACAGCGTCTTCAAAATGTTTGTCTATGATTCATTTTCAACCTACGTAAGTACGATCATATAACTTCATACCAGAAGGCATTGAACTGGTTGAATGTTAGAAATAGACGCCAAATTCACATACTGTCTCTATTGTATAACATCCTGAACTGTCCCGCCGCACCCTCTTATCTCGCCGAAAATTTTCAGCTTCTTTCCAATCATGGATTAGCGCTACACTCAAACAGAGATTATTTATTGGCCTTTCCAGTTCACCGCTCCTTTCTTTACGTCGTCCTTTACTGTCCATGCAGTGAGACTCTGGAATCAGTTACAAACCAATATAAGACTCTCTCCGTCCTTGGTATGCTTAAAGAAGCGACTGAAAAAACTCTTAATTTCTAGTCAGTAAAATAACGTGTTTCATTCCTGATTTTTCTTTTCCTTTCCTCTCCACCATCCTTTATATTGATTTTTTTTTTGATTGATTTCTCCTTTTGATTGATGATATCTCACTTTATATGAAAAAGAATGTTCGGGTGATTGTCCGTCTTTGTGGGGTTCGTGGGCATAGGCATGCTCACGTATGTGTTTATGGATTTCGTAGGGATGGATAGTCATTTGAATGATTTATGCGACTATGTAACTTGCTTCATTTACTTTTGTCTGGTTGGTTGGAAGAGATTGCCGCCTGGCAATAAGTCCGCCAGATTGTATTGCAATAAAAGTGTTAAATAATAAATAAATAAATACAGGTAGTTAATATGTGAAGAGAAATGCGTTGTATGACCGCGGCGTCTTCGTTATTCTAAAGCACCCCGTTTTCGTTATTCTTGGTTTCGATTCATTTATAAATTGAGTCTATTTCAATTGTGTCTGTCTTTTGGCTGTCAAAATTCCATTTTATTAAATTCAATAAATAATTCTTTGTAATCTTTGGTTTTGCAGGACGTGGACAAAATATTTGGCAACATCGTGGAGATATACGAACTTACGGTGACTTTGCTGGGCTCGCTCGAGGACACGGTGGAGAGTGCCTCCGAAACTCAGATGCCTCATATTGGAATTTGTTTCGAAGGTAACTAAGGCGTATTATTCAATTCGTTTAATTATTATTTGGCTTTTTGTTCGACTGAAAAGAATCGGGTTTCAATATACGAGGGTCGTCCAGAAAGTAAGGTTACAACATTTATGTAGGATCGAAAAATGCTTGTATTTAATTGAAATTCACAGGACACTTCGCAAATATATTAAACTATTTTTCAAAGTAATCGCCGTCGAGATCGAGACATTTCTGTAGTCGGGGCACCAGCTTTTGTATGCCAGTGTCATAGATCTCTGCCGCTAGCTCTTTCAGCCATTTATTTACGCCTTCCTCAACCTCCTGATCGTTGGAAAATTGTTGGGGTGTAGTGACACACCCACGTCTCATCTCCTGTCCAGAAAAGCTTCTCCCTCCTGTGCAAAACGATCCAAAAATTAACGCGCGGCGGTTACGCGATTTTGACGGTGTTCCGGTGTGAGCATTCTGGGCACCCATCTCGCACACAACTTCTTGTAACCAAATCGGAATCAGATTTGGTTTCCACTGATAGTTGTGGGTTCTCATTTCTGCCGTCTGGCGGCGCGCCAGGCGGATGCGACGCAAACGTAATTTAATTTGGACCAGCGAAAATGACGAAATATTGATTGATTTTGTAAGAAATAGTGAAGCTTTATATAATGTGAAAAGCAAAGACTATAGAAAAGCCCTGTTGGAACAAAATATGTGGAATAAAATTTTCAACTGACAGTTGTGGGTTCTCATTTCTGCCATCTGGCGGCGCGCCAGCATCACGTCTGTAACGGCGCTATATAATGAACCCGTTTTCTTAGGAAACCGTAGCTTTAGTGTTTAAGAATCATTAAAAAATCAGATAATATTTTATCAACACTTTTTGGCAGTCCTTTACACCGTGCTATAGGAAACTTCTACTGTGTGTAGGCCTAAATATGAAGAAAAAAAAGATTTGATTGTATATAAATGGGATCCATGTTAACATTAAGAATTCAATTTTTTCTTGAATTAAAATAGGCAAACAGACCTTTCAAACTGCAATAAAAATAATCGGTCCCAACTCGCAAGCGTGTGGTACACCCGACCCAATAATTATCGATCCTTCTTTCTTTCGATGCTCTTACAGCCCATATCGAGCTTTGGCTTCTGTCAATCTTCGCCTCCAACTCCTCCTGTCCTCCGCCACGACCCTCCAATCCTGCGCCTGTGGCAGCCGGGTTGCGTCCCTCTCAACTTCGTCCTCCCATCACAGCCTCGCCCTGCCCACTCTCCATCTCCCACCCGGGTGTCCTTCCAGGATTCTTTTGGGTGCTCGCGATGACGGCATTCTCTGAATATGCCCGGCCCATCTCAATCTGCTCAGTCTGACATGTACAGATAGCCTGGGAGCTTTATAGATATTATATAGCTCATCGTTGTATCACATTCGCCAGGTTTCGGTAGTACTCTTCTCTCGAAGGCATCCAGCAACTCTGCGGATTTAGCTGTCAGTGTCCACGCTTCGCATCCATATGCCACCACTGTTCTAATAATTGTTTTGTACAGGGTGACTTTGGTTTTTCTATGGACACTTCTGGACTTGAACACCGGCAGTAGAGAGAAGAATGTTCTGTTCCCTGTTGTGATTCTTCTCTTAATCTTAGCGTGCTCCTCGTTTTCCAATCGATCCACTTGAGGTAATACTCTAATGTATGATTCCAGAACTGGCAGAGGCTGAAGAGTTTGATGTATACGTGACGTACGCTCAAACTGTGACCACCCAAGAGTCCAGAGAGGCACTGCAGGCGATCGTAGATAATCCAGAGGTATGTATTTTTATTTTGATTTCTCTGTCTTCCATTTTACAATAAATTACAAAAATATAAAAAGGCGTGTACATAAAAAAAAAACAGACGGGACACGTTTTTGGTCATTATCAAAAATCTCGAAACTCCAGATGGAATATGAACATGTAGGTCTTTAGTTGTACATCCAATTTCGTCAGTCCTATATTATTGGGAGTACAAATTAGTTCGGTTGGTTTCCAAAAGATGGCTCTGGCTGTTATGAATGGTTCATAGTGACAGCCGATTTTGGTGGTTTCAGAGAGGTTCGACATCTACCAATAATATTCAGTTTATATCGCTTTGAGTTTCATGCAAAAACCTTGTTTTGTACAGTGTTGAAAATGTCGAATTTTGTGTTAACCAAACAGCATTTGCGGGAGGTTTTAATTTTCTGCTTTAATTGGAAGAAAAGTGCTGCTGAAACCCATCGAATGCTTGTCGAAGTTTATGGAGACACTGCTCCAACTGATAAATAATGTAGGGAATGGTTTCGACGTTTCAAGGATGGAGATTTCAGCGTAATTCGTTTGAGCCGTGCATTGCGAGAAAAACGACCGGAATACGAGCAAAGACATGATAAAGTTATTCTTCTTCATGACAACGCTCGGCCTCATATCGCAAAAGTCGTAAAAAAATATTTGGAAACGCTCAAATGGGATGTTTTACCGCACCCGCCGTATTCCCCGGACATTGCTCCTTCTGATTACTGGTCGTTCCGAAGGATGCAGCACGATTTGGCAGGTCACCGGTTCACTTCTTTCGTAGAACCCGAAAATTGGCTCCAAACTTGGATCGCCTCAAAAGACGAGTCATTTTTTCGAGATGGAATTCGAAAATTGCCTGAGAGATGGGAAAAAGTAGTAGCCAGCGATGGACAATACTTTAATTGATCTGTTCATTCATTTTGTTTAGAAATAAATGCATTTTTGAACACAAAAAAACGGACCCAACTAATTTGTACACCCAATAAAATATTTGGATATGGGAGATTTAGACTCTAAAAGCAAGCAAGTGAGATATGAAGAATGGATACATTTAAACTAAGAGTTCCCTAAGTAATCAATAGATTTGATTTATCAAGAGGTCGATAGTTTCAATAAAAAAATTTGGGGGTCGACGACAGCATAAATAGACCCCCTTACTACTGCTATTTGTTTGTTACTTCAAAATATCTATGATTCCAATAGGTACCTAATTAAGAATATTTGTACTTGTTTTGAATTTACATATTTATTTAATAAATGTCAAAAATAAAATAAAACACGCCTTTTTATTTTTTTGGTTTAATTTTCGTTAGCGCAGATTTTAATATTAAATGTTGCACAAGATAATGCAACGCATGATTCGTAGTCCATTTATCTTTTTCAATCCTTGATTACAAGTGATTAAAATGAAAAGTTTGTTATCTAGTGAAATATTTAATATCGAGTACTGTACAAACTTATTAATTTGAATAAGTCAAGTAAATGACTAAGCCCATTTCTATTTATCTTGGTTATGGATAAAATTATAAAAGAAGCTGCCGAACTTGACTTGGGATACAAGATGGGCGACAATATGCTAAACATCATATGCTATGCTGACGATGCCACCATCATAGCCGAATCAGAGGAAGACCTGCAACAAATGCTACATCGATTCCACACTGCTTCCAAAAAATACAACATGTCTATCTCCATCAGCAAAACTAAATGCATGACTCTAGCCAGAGAGCAAGTTGGATGCAGTGTGGCGATCAACGACACACCAATTGAACAAGTTACAAAATTTAAATACTTGTGTGCTAGCATAATGTGCAATAATTACCTCTATGGCGAAGTGCTTGAACAATCACAAAAGGCCGCAGCTATTTCCGGATGTTTAAAGAACACTATCTGGAAAAACAAGCATATGAACATCCAAAGCAAGGTGAGGATATACAAGACCTGTGTCCGCCCCATAATGACATACAGCATAGAGTCCAGAGCCGACACTGTCAGGTTAGAACCAAAAATCTCCTTCGAACCAGCGAAATGAAGGTACTCAGGAGTATCGCTGGCAAAACCCTTCGTGATAGAGTACATAACACAGAAATCCGAAGGACGTGCGAAGTTGAAGATATTGTCAGATGGGGACGACAGAGAAGAAGGTTCTGGAACGAACACGTATCCAGAATGGCGGAACCAAGAGCCGTAAGAATGGCCAGGGACAGTATCCCCCGAGTGAGCAGACCTCCAGGACGACCTCCCAAAAGATGGAAAGACAGCTGGCAGTCGACGTCGTAAGAGAGAAACAATGATGCTGGACCATAACAGGCCATCAGGCCTAAAATAAGATGAAGAAGAAGAAGAAATGACTAGAGGGGGTTGACGGTTTTTTTAAAGGGTTCTGCGGATGAAAAAAAGTTTGGTAACTCTTGTTCTATATTAACAAAACAAATATACAGTGCAAATGTGAGTAGAAGGCTTGTGTGAGGAAGACCAAGGAAAGTGGTTGGATCAAGTGAATGATAGTTTGAAAGAAGAAAGAAGGATGTATAAAAAGTCAGAGAAATCATAGTTGTATTGATGTAGAATAGATGAAAGTCAGAGAAATCATAGTTGTATTGATGTAGAATAGATGAAAGTCAGAGAAATCATAGTTGTATTGATGTAGAATAGATGAAAGATGTGTATTGCAAAAGGAGAGTCTGTCGCTCTCTACTCTCTGCCTACCCAGACAGGGAAACATTGTGATTAGACGTATTCTTGTATTATGAATCAAACTAACTAGAGAGTAGAAGAGAATGAGATATGTTCATTCAAGACATGCCCACAGTTGTTTCACTTATTAAATTTTGAGTACAAATTCTGCTTCTAGTTGTCAGAAAGGCTGGACACGGCAGGGCACGGTTTCCGGCTGGCCGTGAAGTACTACCTGCCTAAGCTGCTGGCCTCGCCCATCACGCACGCCTTCCTCTACATGGACTATGTCTCCATGCTGCTCAAGATGGCTCCCTACCCTGAGGACATGGAGAGTTTCCAGCAGGTAATTACTCTAAACAGACATAAAGTTAAACGATTTAACTCGCTTATTTTGTATGACCGACCCCACGGGCACGGAAACAGAGAGCGAGTAAACGGTTAAGTATAACACATCGATCAATAAGTCCCGGCACTAACCAACAAATAACGCCTCTAATAACAAATCCATACCATTCTCAGTTAGTTCCAACCTTTAGAAGTTACGTGTCAAACTTTCATGACATTCCGATGTTGTGTCATTGAGTTACAGTGGTTTTAGTGACGCTACTTTTGCTATTTTCAAAACAATAGAAAAAACCGAATTTCGTGTGTTGATAAAATATTGCTTTTTAATGGGAAAAAATACGATGGCTTTAAAAGTGTTATCCGGACTCTGCTCCGTCGAAAACAACCATTTGTCGGTGGTATGCTGATTTCAAACGCGGTCGTACAGACACAAATGATACTGAACGATCTGGTCGTCCAAATGAGGCTGTTACACCAGAAAACATAAAAAAAAAAACCCTCAAAATCGTGATGGAAAATCGCAAAGTATAGTTGCGTGAGATAGCCGACATCCTGAAGATATGATTTGGTAGTGTTTACACTATTTTGCGTGAACATTTGGTCATGGTATAATATTCATCGATCAACTTAAAAACGGAAAAACCATCAATGGTGAATATTACATAGCGTTATTGGAGCGTTTGAAGGCAGAAATTGCAAAAAAACGGCCCCATATGAAGAAGAAAAAAGTTCTCTTTCATCGGGACAATGCTCCGTGTCGCAAGTCGATGGTAACGATGGCTAAATTGAGTTGAACTTCGAATTGCTTCCGCACCCACCGTATTCTCCAGATTCGGCTCCCAGCGACTATTGGCTGTTCGCAGACCTCAAAAAGATGCTCCAGGGAAAAAGGTTTGACTCCAATGAAGAAGTGATTGCCGAAACTAACGCCTATTTTGAAACTAAAGATAAATCGTTCTACACGGCTAGAAAAGTTAGAATGAATGTAACGCTCTTGAAGGAGACTATGTTGATGAATAAAGAAGAATTTTTCGCAAACAAATGTTGTTTTAGTAGTTAGTCCCGGGACTTATTCATCGATGTGTTATAGTACATGGTAGTGTTTCTTAACCTTATTTGATCCGTGACCTAAGTGTTATTTTGGTTATTATTAGATCGGGACAAGAGTGGGCAACCAGGTACGATATCTGAAGGATGCCAAATTGGTAGGCAAAATAAGAAAATATAACACAAAGCATTAGAAATAACTTCCGAGTACAATGTTAATCTCCGTGACCATAGTAACAGGTGTCCCAAAAAACAAGAGCGGAAATTTCTCTTGCAACAACTCAATTGTTTCGCACACAGTGTAACAGGTTGCGCAGTCCTGCTGAAACCACACGTCTTCCACATTTATACTGTCCAATTGAGGCCACTGTCGTGTTGCGATAACGTACGTCATTTGCTGTTAGTGCATTTCAGAAATACAGCCCAAAATCTACACCAAACCGTGGTTCGTGATGCACACATTGGTTTCTCATGAGTCACTCGAGGATTCTGACAGTTTTGTTTGTTCACGTACCCATTCAGTTAAAGTGCACCCCATCGCTTAAGAGGATTTTCTTCCAAAAATTCCCATCCACTTCTTAATTTTACAACACCCAATCGGTGAAACCACGGTCTTTTGGATACAAATCTTTCGTGAGAACTCTGCATGGTGCTTCTCAAAATGTTCAATTGCTGTGAACGATGGTGAATACAAGTTCCTGGGCTCTCGTCAACACTTCAAAGAAAAGGATGATGGAAAGGAAAGGAAAATTGGGAACGAAACATGTCATATTACTATCTTGAATTTTTTTAGCTGTTTTATTTAATGGTATGATAGAGCCATCGAGTTATATTGGAAGAAGTAAGTCAGTGTTGAATTTGCCTAGACGCTAAAGACTGCCAATGAGGATTTCTTGTCATGTAAAGAAAGATCACCCTATTTTTTATTGAACTGTTTTTCTATAAGTGTTTGAAATTTTAAGTAGATTATCAGCACTAATCGGGTGATTACTGTATTAAATATTCTAATGTGGATCTTCAAAAAGTCAAAGCCGAAACCTTTGATAAATGAAATAGGGTTGTGTTAAGTGTTGATTCAACAAATGTTCCCCAGGTGGAAGGGCTGATGCGGCCGATTCAGGAGTCCCTCCTGCTGGCCCTGGAGAACGGACCAAAGATCGAAGGGGCGAGCCGGATGGCCTCGAGGGCACGGAGGCAGGTGGCCCTAGAGAAAACCAACGAACTGGCCAAACTGATTGACAACTGGGACACCAAGGATATTGGACAGTGCTGTAACGAGTTCATCAAGGGTGAGTTGACTTTTACATACACATATACATTTCAGAGGTGCAGGTAATGCACTGGACTTCCGTCACTAGGTCCTTGGTTCTAACCTAGCACTATGCCACTCACCTCATGCAGGCATTTTCTCCACCTAGTATTCGGGGATATAAAGATACATATGACTTCTGTCACATCTATTCTTTCAACAACAAGAAAGGAAAAAAACATGCTAGTATGCTCCGATTGTCTTATTTCACTGTGCCATCGGATCCAGTACAGCGGTCTGTCCGGTGAGTTTGCTGGTGTGCAATGACTCACCTAAAACAAACTCCAACTGAATTGACGTTGAAATGGCAAGGGGATCCTCAACTACGAAGCCCAGCAATGACAATGGTTGGACAGTAAAAAAATCATAACTGCGCGATTGGATAAATGCAGATGATAATTTGCCTGGTTATGAAGTTTAAAATGATAGATAGATTGTGCAACGTGTTACTACCAATGAACCTGCAGCTTCTGATGATGCAGATCAGGAAGAAGATACCCTCGTACAGGAGAAAAGTATACAGCACAACAAACAGAAATGTTGCAAAATGGGCTTAACACCATTTGCTTAACCGGTTCACTGCCACGAGCGTGTTGATGCGCTCTCCGATTCAGTGCTTGCCAGGCCGGCCATACAAAATAAACTCTCCTTTGAGCTTGTCGCAAGCCAATATCAAATCCAATTGTAATAATTTATAAATTATAACACATAGTGACATCTATTGGGATGGTCAAGAAATACTTTAATATTACAATTTACCGATATTATCAAAGTTACAGTCATCTTTCTAAAAGCTTTCTCTGACAGTCAATACGTTTCTCTGATACAGGGTTACTGACTACATTTTTTTGCGACGTAATTGCGATGATTTATAATGACTTGGTTTGTAGAACAGAGGAAAATAATTCATTTTTACCATTAGATGCGTGTGGTTTATCGGACCAGCCCGGACATAATTCTGTCTTGTTTATGCTCCCCTGATGATGACATAAAAACCTTGAAACCGGTTGGGTCATACCATTATCTTAAGTAGAAAAAAAGATTTAGATGTTTGTCCAACGTTCTAGTATCATCTCCATTATTTATTGTATCATATAATACTTGTTGCATTGCAGAGGACACTCTTGGCAAGGTGGGCCCGGGACGACGGGTTAGCGAGAGACGAGCCTTCCTGTTCGATGGGCTGCTGCTGCTGTGCAAACCCTGCCCTGCCCGACAAGACCTCAAGCCCAAAGAGCGCCTCTACATCCGCAAGATGGACATCGTGGATCGGCCCGACACAGAAGGTGAGCTCACTGTTCCGAAATTGTACTAACACATCGATCAATAAGTCCCGGGACTAACTACTAAAACAACATTTGTTTGCCAAAATTCTTCTTTATTCATCAACATAGTCTCCTCCAAGAGCGACTCATTCATTCCAACGCTTTCCTAACTTTTCTATGCCAGCCGTGTATAAAGATTTATCTTTGGTTTCAAAATAGGCATTAGTTTCGGCAATCACTTCTTCATTGGAGCCAAATCTCTTTCCCTGGAGCATCTTTATGAGGTCTGCGAACAGCCAATAGTGCTGGGGGCCTAATCTGGAGAATACGGTGGGTGCGGAAGCAAGTCGAAGTTCAACTCATGCAATTTGACCATCGACTTATGACACGTTGCATTGTCCTGATGAAAGAGAACTTTTTTCTTTTTCATATGGGACCGTTTTTTTGCAATTTCTGCCTTCAAACGCTCCAATAACGCTACGTAATATTCGCTATTGATGGTTTTTCTTTTTTCAAGGTGATCGATGAATATTATACCATGCGCATCCCAAAATACGGAGGCCATAACCTTCCCGGCCGACTGTTGAGTTTTTGGTCGCTTCGGACGACTTTCACCGGCTGCTCTTTACTCAGCTGACTTACGATTTGATTCCGGAGTATAGTGGTGGATCCAAGTTTCATCCATTGTCACATACTGACACAAAAACTCTTTATTTCGCATCAAACAGTGCCAAACAGCACTCTAAATCATCGATGCGTTGTTGTTTCTGTTCCATTGTGAGCAAACGCGTCACCCATTTCGAAAAAAGGTTTTTCATGACCAAATGTTCCTGCAAAATAGTGTAAACACTACCAAATGATGTCTTCAGGATGTCAGCTATCTCACGCAACTTTACTATGCGATTTTCCATCACGATTTTGAGGGTTTTTTTTATGTTTTCTGCTGTAAAAGCCTCATTTGGACGACCAGAGCGTTCAGAATCATTTGTGTCTGTACGACCGCGTTTGAAATCA
Organism: Odontocerum albicorne; assembly: GCA_949825065.1. NCBI lineage: Eukaryota > Metazoa > Arthropoda > Insecta > Trichoptera > Odontoceridae > Odontocerum > Odontocerum albicorne. Next base: position 3,690,656 of record OX463866.1, read on the forward strand.
GCATACCACCGACAAATGGTTGTTTTCGACGGATAACACTTTTCAAGCACATTCTGTGGTACTGCATGATAATCGAGTCAGTGATTACCGAAGGGAACTCCACTCAGCCTTACACCGGTTCATCTTCGGACCGATTGGCTACTCCGATCTAGTGACGTCAAAGGGTAGTTTTGTTCCTTTTGAAATTTTCTGTGAAAGTACTGGCAACTTGCTGGGCTGTTTGAACTCCAGGCCTTTAGCCACTTAACAAGAAAAAAATTGGGATGAACATCTGGCAAATGCATATATTCCCAAGATCTCACCGCTGCTTGCTGAAGTTGTCTCCTGTCTCCCTCCACCCGCAATACCCAGCCTGCATTTTTACCGTTAGATACGTGTGTATGTCGGTACTAGTTTAAACATAATTCAGTCTTGTTTGAGCTCCCATAATGATGAGGGAGAAACTTTGAAACCGGTAGGGTTATACCGTTATGTTAAGGTGGAATAAACAGGTTTTGACCAAATAAATTACAATATCTTTAAACCTCCAGTGTTAATGCCTTAACTGTCAATCTTCTTCTTCATCTTATTTTAGGCCTGTTGGCCTGTTATGGTCCTGCATCATTGTTTGCCTCTTGTGACGTCGACTGCCAGCTGTCTTTCCATCTTTTGGGAGGTCGTCCTAGAGGTTTGCTTGCTTGGGGGATACTGTCCGTGGCCATTCTTACAGCTCTTGGTTCCGACATTCTGGATACGTGTTTGTTCCAGAACCTTCTTCTCTGTCGTCCCCATCTGACAATATCTTCAACTTCGCACGTTCTTCGGATTTCTGTATTTCGTACTCTATCACGAAGGGTTTTGCCAGCGATATTCCTGAGTACCTTCATTTTGCTGTAAATCAAATAACTAAAATAAATTGCAATTTACACATCACTCTAATCTATGTCACTTTTCCAGAGCTACGTAACTGTCTAGAACTGTCCCAAAGATATGGCAACTCGGTGGTGCTCTGCTGCAACGGTGCCATAGACAAGAACCGCTGGATGGCTGACTTGGTCATGCTCAACACTAAGAGCATGCTGGACAGAACGTTGGACAGGTAATTAACTTTATTTTCTTGCTGTGCTTATTCCATCGCATTTTCACTAACTTATTTTCTTCAAATAAACATTACAAGACATTTGTAGTTCAACATATTTTATTTTTATTGTTCATTAATCATCTTCATTCGACACGTTCTGAATACACGATAGATTGTCCGAACATTGGGACCACGCGCTCTGGGCAGGACCTGATTGATGCTATTAGCATTAAGCGATCATGTGTGTGTTGCTGATTAATATTTATCTGTTCACCACGTTAAAAATCAAATTCCACGAATCCTGTGCGCGGCACAATTTCGGCATTTTTTAATTTCTAAGTTTAAACGCGTATTTTGTTTAGAACCACTGATATTTAATTACAACACCAAGTAAACATGACACATAAGTAATTTTCTGATAATAAATTACTCTTAACCCTTCCCTTACAGTGATAAAAATAATACGCGTGTTACGGTGTTGGGTAGTGAGTACGCAATCAAAAATTAGCGATTTTAAATCGGAAAAATAAGAACATTCATAGATAATCCCCTTAATTAATTATAATTGAAGTTAAAAATTATAATAATTGAGATTTATTTGCTAAAAACATTAAAAAACCATCTGAAAACATTAAAAAACGCTCACGGAAGGGGTGTACATCTAACCTATTTGCAAGCCTAGAGGCAACTAGTGACGCGGAACGTCAGTCACATACCCCGGCGCTTACGCCTTTCCTTGCGACGTTGAGACAGTTCAGCTCCTCGCAATTCAGTCTAGTATGCAAGAGTGAGATGCGAATATAGTGTCGCGCTTCCCGCATACTATTCACCTATCGTCAAGATGAGGCACTCGCCGCGTTTAAATGCGAATTTGTTTTCGATCTTTACAAAACACCTCGATGTAGTCGATAAATTCTGATTATTATTAATATTATTTTTTAAATCAATGCGTAAATATATTATGGAGGAATACCTAAAATCTTAACCTTGTATTTATAATATTTATAGAGATATTGATGGTTATTAGAAGCAACGTGTAGAAGATACCCAACACAGGGAAGGAAAGGTTAAGGAGGCTCATTAAATAAAGGAGATAAACTAAACATTACGTAAAGTACACAATTGAATGCTACGATCAAAGCAATGATTCATTACACTCACCGAATCAAATGCATATAGCACTAGTAATGTTTATTTACGTAAGAGAGATTTAGTAATGTTTATTCACGTAAGAGAGACTCATCGCAGGACTCGATCCGCGCGACAGGTCGTTACATGTGACGTAATAGCTAGAAATATTGAGAAACCAAAAAAAATTCGGCGCTCTGTTTATTCAACAATATCTCATAAACTAATATATTATTTGACAAGGTTTTCAGAGATGTCGCTAGAATAAAGATTATTTTAAATTTTAGTTCCATTTTCATTCCGGTTTTGTGTCATTCTTTTTAAGTATTTGTGATTTGAAACTTGGATTGTCGTCAGATCACAGGCGTTTGTGCTTCCCGCGGGAAACACGTTAAAGTCCGAAAGGTGTCCTATTTGGGTCATGTACTTAGAGGAGCAAAGTACAAATTACTGCACCTGATCATCCAAGACAAAATAGAGGGTCGAAGAGGTGTCGGCAGGAGGCAAATCTCCTGGCTCCGCAATATACGTGATTGGACTGGTATAAGGAGCGTTGGGGATCTTTTTCGGGCTGCCGGGGACAAAGATGTCTACTCTCAGGTGATATTCAACTTTGGGGGGACCTGACATGACACTGGGAAGAAGAAGATCATGTGTAATTGGATACTCCATAAGATAGTGTTGCTCTGGTTTGCCGATTACCACTGATGACGACCCAATCGAGGTTTCGACCAAGAATAACCAGCACTCGACAACATGGGAGATTGCTGAGATACTGTAAATATCGAAAACTGTCCATGAGGATTTTGGGCAATTTTGCATTTGAATTAGGTCTAAAAATTTATCATAATCTTAACTGTCCCGCCGTCCCCTCATATATTGCGGAAAATTTTCAGCCTCTTACCGATCATGGATTTGCGCTGCGCTCAAACAGAAATTGTTTATTGGCTTTCCCAGTTCACTGCTCTTTTTTTTTGCATTGTCCTTTGCTGTCCATGCAGTGAGACTCTGGAACCAGTTGCAAACCAATGTTAGACTCGCTCCATCCTTGGCATGCTTTAAAAAGCGACTTAAAAAATTCACTTAACTCAAAACACTATTTCATTCCTGTTCTTTCTTTCCTCTCCACCATCCCTTCCTTTACCTTTGATTGATGATATCTCACTTTTATTGTAATATGTTTATGTCCATAAAGTTTATAAATATGAATAATTTTCTGCGATCATGTCAATTGCTTTATTTACTTTTGTTGGAAGAGAGTGCCGTCTGGCAATAAATCCGTCAAATTCTACTATATTTACAATGAAGTATTAAATAAATAAAAATTCCTTTCCGGACAACCCAATATACATGTTAGTAGCACAGAATCGGTTCTAACGAGTGTGTGTTGATTGTCATTTCAGCATTCTCCAGGACCTGGGGAAGAAGCATCCGTTGAAGCTGCCGCCTCCGTCGCTGTACAGGTTCGCCGTGCCTGACTCTGCGGAAAACATTGTGCTGGAGGATAGGCAGAACTCTGGGGTTCCACTCATCAAGGTGGGTGGACCAGTCTTACCTCAATTCATCTCATTTCAGTTAAGTTCATCGCCCATATCAGTTTTATTGGCAATGCTGAAAAAGCTATCCAAATTTTGATAGATGCTCAATAAAATTACCTGTTGCATTATTTTTCAAACTGGTATGACTACGCCACTGGTACAAAGAACTGTAACAATAGGTATGCTGCTCGATACTCGGAGAATTTAGCTCACGTTCAAAAGTCGTAGATCGGTGAAAGGTAGAAGGGTGAAGAGATCCCTCTTAGGTAGGTAGTAGATGGTCTCAAGTAAAACACAGTAAACAGAGTGAACTGAGAATGATTTTATTTGGCTTTTTCGCTTCTTGTGTGCGGTCAATCGCTCATCGCAAGCGCCTGCTTTCGCTTCTGCATGCCGTCACAACTCGCGAGATGTCACAATTTTCGTAAGTTTTGCGCATGCAGAGGCCTGCCAACTTGCGATATAGTCTCGCGATGACCGCGCACAAGGTATATTTCCGTTGCAGTCGTGACGCCGCATGGACCCCAACAAACATAAAATGATTACATAAAAACAACACATCGATCAATAAATCCCGGGACTAACTAACAGATGGCGCCTCTAATAACAAATCCATACCATTTTCAGTTAGTACCAACTTTTAAAAGTTACATGTCAAACTTTCATGACATTCCGATATTGTGTCATTGAGTTACAGTGGTTTTAGTGACGCTACTTTTGTTATTTTCAAAACAATGGAAAAAACCGAATTTCGTGTGTTGATAAAACATTGCTTTTTAATGGGAAAAATACCGTTCAAACTCAGCGATAGCTTGAAAAGTGTTATCCGTTGAAAACAACCATTTGTCGGTGGTATGCTGATTTCAAACACGGTCGTACAGACACAAATGATTCTGAACGCTCTGGTCGTCCAAATGAGGCTGTTACAGCAGAAAACATAAAAAAAAAACCTCAAAATCGTGATGGAAAATCGCAAAGTAAAGTTGCGTGAGATAGCTGACATCCTGAAGATATCATTTGGTAGTGTTTACACTATTTTGCATGAACATTTGGTCATGAAAAAGCTTTTTTCGATCGATCACCTTGAAAAGGGAAAAACCATCAATAGTGAATATCACATAAAGTTATTGGAGCGTTTGAAGGCAGAAATTGCAAAAAACGGCCCCATATGTAGAAGAAAAAAGTTCTCTTTCATCAGGACAATGCACCGTTTCACAAGTCGATGGTAACGATGGCCAAATTGCATGAGTTGAACTTCGAATTGCTTCCGCACCCACCTTATTCTCCAGATTTGGCCCCCAGCGACTATTGGCTGTTCGCAGATAGGCCAGATAAGCCTTCAGGCATGATGAATATTTGATCAGTTGCTAAGCGTGTTATGTGTCTTTGCAGAGTTTGAATTTTTTGATGACGGTAATCCAAGGAATTGTGAAATCTTGTAACAAACTGCCCGATAAGAGTAGTGAGTGCTGCGACATTGAACCTGTAAAAACTGTCTGGACACTACACACAAACCTAAAAGCGCTGTTTTGATTTTCCTTTACTATGACATTTAAAGATGATATAGATATTAACAGCATTCATGCTGCCAATGATGATAATACTGCCCAATAGTTACATTGAACCAGTGTATGAGACGTCCGGACAAGTTCCTACACACAAACCCAGGAGTGCTGTTTTAGTAGTGTTCTGTTCCCTTTGCTTTTTCCTTGCTGTCTCTCCATGAACATATGACAGGTAAACTTGATATAGATATTAACAGAATTCATTCTGCCTGGCAATACCGATAATAATGTTATGATGAAAAATGTTGCTATATAAAATATTGTATTATTATAAAAAAAACTATTTACCATGTTTCAGGGAGCCACGTTGCTGAAGCTAGTAGAGCGCCTAACATACCACATCTACGCGGACCCCATGTTCGTGCGCACCTTCCTCACCACGTACCGCAGCTTCTGCAAGCCGCCCGAGCTGCTGGACCTGCTCATCGAGAGGTTCAACATCCCTGACCCCAGCCTCGTTTACGATGCACCAGGTAACGTAGCACTTTATCTCATTGCAGACAGTGATATCAGTATTAACACAAGACTTTTTGGGGAATATGGAAAACCACTTCACTCGGCAAGATTTTTGACCAGATGGTCTCATTCCTTATATATTTGTTCTTCTGTGTCTTAATACACACTGAAATTGCATTACATTGTCCACATTCTTCTCCAGGCCTCTCGGTATTCTATTCTCCGAAGAGTGTGGTCAAGACAAGCCCATAGCACTCATCTGGTCTGCTTCTCCACTCTCCTCATTGCCAGTAGTCTCGCCATTCTCTCGCTGCATGAAATGGGACAGAAGAATTTAACGGAACTCAAAATTAATAAATCTATACAAAATCATGATCATTGATTGTAACAGTGAAATACATCTACGAAATGATAAAATCGTACGTGATTTCGTCTAACCTAAATCTACAATTGATAACGGTAGAAGTAAAACTGAAATTAGGATAAAAATAGGTATCGTGAAAAGTGCTATGTCTTCGTGGCTGGGACTGATCTAGAGAAACAGAAACATCTCTCGAGGAGTAAAAATAGGTCTTATGTATTAGATAAATCAAAAAGCTCGTGTGGTTTTTTAGAATCGAAATGCAGAACGCGTATTGAATATTTTTTTCAAAGCAAATATTCATTTAAATAATCACCTTCACTCTCTGGTTTATTGGTGAATTGTCTATTTCGCATGTGATTATCTTAGCGCTAAGAAAAGGTGATAATCGCTTGGAGAAATGTGGGAGATGAGGTAGTGTTTCCCATCCTAAAAGTACAAATTTTGTCGCAAGTACACCTTGCACTATAAGATCTTGCGTTATCCTGCAAGAATTACAGTTTATTTAGATTAACTAATTCTGTCTGTTTCTGAATTAATCCATGATATTCCAATTTGATTCAAATGTAAACTAAGGTTTAGGCCACACCAAAGTGCTTCGCTAGGTGCTACGTGACTAATAGACTAGGTGACTTCATGCTTGGCCACACCAAAGTGCTTCGCACAAATTCATTTGACATTTGGGAGCGGTTGAGTCAACAAACGATGCCACTCTCAAAACTAACCAATTTCATTACACTAACCTTATCTTTATTTACTTTCTGTGCAACTTCATTCCAAAGTGATTTTATTACAGGTACATTTTTGTATAATTTGCTCGATGAGCTCCACAAAGGCTCCCTTTTATACACAGCTGTTATTCAAACTTCCGCCGTCTTGTAAAATCACTTGGTGACACAATAAAATTAACCAACACGTCTGTTCGCTAGGAGATTCACTAGGTGACTAATCGTCATGTAGCGTGGCGCAAAGCGTGCGGTGTAGTCATTGCGATAGTATGTGGTGCGTTAGTTCGCTAGGATATGTCGCCTAACTCGCAGCATAGCTCTAAGCACCAAGCAAGGCTACCTGTGTGGCCGAGGCCTAATTGTTTCATCACTGACTTAAATGTTGTTTATAGTTAAGGCATTAACGTTGTGGAGGTTTAAAGACATTGTAATTTATTTTTAACAAACACTGTTTATTCCACTTTTTTATGACGGTATAACCCTACCGGTTTCAAGGCTTTCACCTCATCTTCAGGGGAGTACAAACAAGACTCCTTGTTTGTACTCCCCTGAAGATGAGGTGAAAGCCTTGAAACCGGTAGGGTTATACCGTCATAAAAAAGTGGAATAAACAGTGTTTGTTAAAAATAAATTACACTGACTTAAATATTGTAATTTTAGAAATTTACCAAGCAAGGCTACCTGTGTGGCCGAGGCCTAATTGTTTCATCACTGACTTGAATATTGTAATTTCAGACATTTTTCGAACAAACAGTAGAATTTATTAAGAAAAGTTGATGTCGGGACCTAGGAAAGGGTAAAAAATACAATGTACGGATTATCATTATTCTAATTAATGGATTTTTACTCTTTAGTTTTTCAAGTTGGTATTTTCCCTAGAGTATAGAAAATGACTCAAATTATGGCCATTTAAAACGGTGGACCTAAAGAGGATGTAAACATTACAGGCCCATTGCCATAGTCTCTGTAACCAAACTTCTTGAGACCCTTGTGGATGGTGTGTTGAGATCACACGTAGATTCCTATATTGTCGATGAGCAACACGGCTTTTGACGCGACAAATCAACTGAGTCCAACATTTGATGCTGGTTCTCAGATTGATCACGGCTTTGCAAAAGAATTTGACAAAGTAAATCATCGAATTTATGAACTAAAATGGATCACTTGACTATTTGTACTATACAATCGGGTGTTCCGCAAGGATCAAATCTCTGCCCGAAATTGTTTTTTTTTTTTTTAATTTTCATCAATGATATCGGTCAAGTCATCAGACATATAGTAAGCCATTCACGTACATACTGCTTAGCTTAAAAATTCATTCTCTTAAAGACCGTATGAAACTCGAGATCGATTTGAATGAATCACCTTAGTATTTGTACTGTAAAATCGGGTGTTCCGCAAGGATAAAATGTCGGCCCGAATTTTTTTTTTTTTTTAAATTTTCATCAATGATATCGTCTAAGTCATCAGACATAAGCCATTCACCTACTTACTACTGCTTAGCTTAAAAATTAATTCTCTCAAAGACCGTATGAAACTCGAGATTGATTTGGATGGAGTTCGGACACTAATAAGCTTCAATATAACAGGCACTTAATCAGTTACGCAATTGTCGGATACCACAAAATGTGATCAACGATTGAGTTTGTTGGTCAATGAGAGATAAGTATGGAGATAGATATCTCCTAACACTTTAGTTGGGATAGATAGTTATATCAAAAGATAAAATCATTGGAAACTAGTAACAGTCGTAATTATATCAAAAGATAAAATCATTGGAAACTAGTAACACTCGTAATTATATCAAAAGATAAAATCATTGGAAACTAGTAACACTCGTAATTAAATTTTTTTCAAAATTTTCATGCTGCTCAGCGCTACGGAAAAAGAAGTGTTCAGAATCAAAGCAAGGATCTCCTGATTTGGGTAAGGATTCCACACTCCACAACTTTACTATATACGACAGTTTTCCTGTTTTGATATGTCCGAGACAAGATTGGTTTATGTCTCCAAGTCTATTTGCATAATACATACACCATGCCAGCGATCCTTTCTTTCTGTATGCGCGTATAAACACGTGGGAAATAAAAATATAAGTACAGTACCCGGCGGTAAGTAATACACATCGGGCTTAAGAAAGGGGATCTGTCGGCCATAATCGCAAACTTCGGCTTTGTAGAGCATCGTCTCTGTCACACGATGACGGCCATAATGACTGATAAATCGCGACGGAACACGTGTATGAATGACAGAGACGACGCTCTACAAAGCCGAAGCTAGCCGATTATGGCCGACAGTCTCTTTCTTAAGCCCTATGTGTATTACTTACCGCCGGTTACTGAATATTAATATATTGGGTTGATGCAAAAGTTATGACCGTTTTTTACATATACAATTAAACATTTTTTTTTTAGATTTGTATTATTTATTTAATCAATTATATAATTTCCATCAGTTCTTATAACCTTCTTCCATCTTTCTATCAACTTATTAATACCATTTGTGTAAAATTCCGTGGATTTTGATGCGAACAATGTAGTAAGGGATGTTTTTACCTGCTCTATTGTATCAAATTTTTTATCATTTAAAAAATTTTGCAGTGATCGGAATAAATGAAAATCGGAAGGAGCAAGATCTGGAGAATACAGTGGATGCATTAAAAGGTTCATGTTTTTGTCTCGCACTCAAAGCAACGCACATTGAAACACGATCCAATAAATTGGCAGCCGACAATTGATGAGGTATCCAAACGTCGTACCGCGAAACCATCCCCATACGCTTCAAATGTCTTAATATGGTTGTTTGGTTGACTCCCATCATCGACGCGATCTCCCTGGTGGTTAGACGTGGATTGGTGTCAATTATGACTTTTAACTTGTCGTCATCAGACTTCAATGGCCGCCCGGTACGTGGTTTATCAATTAGTGAAAAATCCCCAGATCGGAATTTTGTAAACCATCTTCGTACCTGTCGAACTTTGATGACATCTGCTCCATACAGCAAATGTTTTTGGTTACCACATTTGCGGTATTGTCTTTACGGAATTCATAAAGTAAACAATGACGTATGTAAATGCACTTTATCGACCGACATTTTGAAAAAATACAAGGGCTTCACTGTACTCTGGCCAGGCCAAAACCGAATAGAAAGTAGAGGGAAAGCATCCTTTATACAATGGAATCATTTAAAAGAAGATACTATTCATCATTTCTTACCTGGGATCATAAAAAACGGTCATAACTTTTGCATCAACCCTATATAACGTATATGAATATTTAAACGCACCATGTTTTTTTCCCTCTATACCACCATGTTTTTCTCCTAACAGCCCCGATCAAATATCCCACGTCCGTCTCATAAGTCCGATGAAGGAGTAAGGTGTACCAAAGTCGGACCGATACTCTGAACAGAAACCATCAACAGTGTGCCAATAGAATTAGGAACAGTGTAGAATACATACCATCATGTCATTTTCCTGTCGCCTAGAGCAGTGTTCCCCAACCGGTGGTCCGCGGCCCGGTGCCGGGCCGCAGAGACTTTCCGCCGGGCCGCAAACAGTATTTAAAATTTTAAGAAATTCGCCATGCAAAAATATTAAATATAGGATTTTTTCGCTTGCACGTTGACTTGTATTTTTAGTAATTGTTAAATAAATATAATTGGTATGATAATGCGACACGATGGTCGCTGGTTTTCTCAGAATGGACAGTCATAAATCTTCTCAGATACACTTAGGGAGAACAGAAATATTTGCTCTTGGATAGTGAACTCGGATGCAAAACCCTACCTAAATATATTTCCAAGAATTTCATAATATATAATTGTTTTCATTTTGGAATGGACCGGTGAGAGTAACAGTACATACAAGTAAAATAATGTCAGAGACAACACTGCAACCAAGAATATCCAATATATTAGCAAAGATGCAACAGCAGGTTTCGCATTAGTTTGTTGAAAAAACCCCATTGTTTTTGTTAAATTTTAATTGTATCAGACAATGTTACAATTAAAATTGTTTAACTGTTATATGTATACTTGTTAATTATAGTTACATACTAGTATGTCCATCTGTCACAATATAAGATTAAAAAAATATTAAATAAAAAAAACATTTTTATTTCAGTATTAGTGGTCCGCGAACAAATTTTCCTTTTTTTACCGGTTCACAGGTCTAAAAAGGTTGGGAAACACTGGCCTAGAGGACATAGTGCGTCTGGCACTATGTTCCTATCTCAATACACATCCTTCACCTTTTTTCCAAACATACAACTTCTCATATAACTCTAACTCTTTTTACGTTTCCTTCTCTCAAAATATTATTCACTTGATCCAACCATACTTTCATAGGTCAACCACTCTTTCACACTTTCCATTCGCATTTGTACTATACATTTGTTTTGTTGGCCTTTCTTCATTCATTCATTTTACATGCCCAAATCATAAAAGAATGCTCTTCTTCATCTTACTCAACACATCAGCCTTAAGTTCACATTCATCCCTTATCACTTCATGCCTTATCACTTCATCCCTTATCACTTTATCCCTTATCACTTTATCCCTTATCACTTCATGCCTTATCACTTCATCCCTTATCACTTCATCCCTTATCACTTTATCCCTTATCACTTCATGCCTTATCACTTCATCCCTTATCACTTTATCCCTTATCACTTTATCCCTTATCACTTTATCCCTTATCACTTCATGCCTTATCACTTCATCCCTTATCACTTCATCCCTTATCACTTCATTCCATACTCTGTCCTACATTATCCCCCCATATGTTGACCACAGATCCTTAACTCTCACACTCCATAATTATCTACATATGTAAATATGAAAGATATCTTGCGTGTTGCAATAAAAAAAATGTTTTTTAATCCACTTTGCACGGATTATGCAAAGTTATGCAAAGAGGGTCTGCTTCTAGAGTTAGCTTATTCGTAAGGAAGATTATCAGCCAGGATTCTTCTCATACTGCTAGTCGGTGCCGAGACTATATCCACAGTGTCATTCAGTTGGTTCAATATCTCTATACCACGCGTGACTGAGTGTTTAGCCATGATATTCCTTCTGTAAGTTGGTATGTTGAACAGAGGGTGATTCCTTGCACGGCTATATTTATCAGGTACATATAAACTTAGTGCTTCTAGAATCGCGGGACAGTTAAAGCAACCTTGTAAAACCTTAAGTAGGAATATCGCAATGGATTCTTGCCTTCTTGTTTCGAGACTTCTATAGTTACACACCGTGAGAAGTTCGACATGGTGAGCATATTTTGGGTAATCCCCTTTGTTCTGTACCATAGATATCTGAGGATTTTTTTGTACTTGTTCTATAATAATCTTATATTTGAGCTGATGAGGAGGCCAAACTGTAGATGCATATTCTAATTTGGTTCTAATTAGATAATTATATAAGTTTCGGAGGATATCGGTACTGTTTAATTTGTTCTATTAGTCTTTATACATTCATTTTACGTGCACAAACCATATAAGGGTGCTGTTCTTCATATTACTAAACCCTTCAGTTATTCATCCCTAATCACTTCATTCCTTACTCTGTCATACATAGTCACTCCATGTGTTCTTCTCACTGCATGCATTTCTACACCGTTTATTCGACACTTTTCCTGCTTCTACTTTTCACATCCATGCGTCAAAGTGGGTACTGGAATACTTTTGTGGAGTATCATCTTAGTAGATTTTGATACTGTCTGGGATAATATCATTTTACGCAAATAGATTTTGCACGATAGCCCCTGTATCAGACGTATGCGTTGAAATACGGACGTATGCTTTGAATACCTCTAAAATTATTACTGTATATATTGTAATAAAATGTTCCTTATGCGTGGCCTTCGCAATGATCACTTTAGATAATCGGACACCCCATACGTGCGGAAAGCGGGTGGTATGCATGGCGTTAGCAAGCTGTGACGGCATATACAGGCGAATAAAGGGGCTTACGATAAGCGATGGGCTGCGCATAACGGAAAACGTAGTAATAGTTATTACCTACTGAAGCATCTACTGTATTTTTATTTCGACAAACTTATACCTGCCAAAGACGAATCTCTTCACCGAGAACGCAAGAAGCAACCCGAAATCTCCAAGCCGCAGCCATCCGCCTATTTTACAGTCTTTGTACTGGTGGTGTACACCCCCTGCTCTATTGAACAATTTAAAACATTATTAATGAATGTAATTGAATATGATTTTAGAAAAAGTGGAAGCTGTGGTCGCGGACACGGAGAAGCTGAGCAAGAACTCGTCGCGGGAGGACTTCAAGCGGTACAGGAAGGAATACCTGCAGCCAGTACAGTTCCGGGTGCTGAATGTGCTGCGCCACTGGGTTGACCAGCACTACTATGATTTCGAGCGGGACTCTTCGCTGCTGGAAAAGTTGAAGGCCTTCCTGGACGGGATCACGGGCAAACCCATGAAGAAGTGGGTTGAGAGCGCGCTCAAGATTATACAACGAAAGGTAAGAATTATATACGATACATCTGGTAGGCTTATTACTTTAAGTACAGGTCAATATTTAATGTATCTGGAATAGTTGTCAGGAACTGTTTTCCAACATAGTTGGATTAGGTGTAGCTCCTGTCGGCAACTTAAGGATAATAGACGACATCCGTGGCCTACTTGGTAAGACATCTGTCTCTCAACCCGAAGGTTGTGCGGGTTCAAATCCCGCTGAAACCCAGATTTTTTAAATGCGTTCCAGTCAAGACCTCTTTAAAATCTTTCTGGTTAGTTGGAATAGATTGCCACATGGTAATAAGCCAGCCAGGTTGTACTGTATACAATGAAAGTGTAATAAAAAAATAATTATAGGACAATTTATATTGCGTTGTTTAGAGAGCAAACTCTCCTGAAGCGCACTCCAATTCGGGCCTCGGACCCACCATTGTTGACAGACATAATAACCCTTTAAGTGCCGCGTGGTATTAGCATGGCTGATCCCGGAGGGTCGTGAATTTTTTAGCAAAAATATAACCTAATAGAATTATCTTTTTTGTATATATATTCAAAGGATATTACGAAGACTTGTAAGACCAAATATGTATAATATGTGCCGTTTGTGCCGCCGTTCACTCGGAGAAACACAATGTCAAGGTTGTCACAGCTTATCACAGAAAATACGGAAACATACATTCATTAAATATTTGATAGACTCAAAAGTATATGTAACACGAAAATATTAATTATTTTAACAATGCACGGAAAGTATTATAAATAATGTAACTATAAAATCATTTCAAATTTTAACAGTGACAACCCTGTATTAGAGACATATGTCGACTGTCATGCGAAACTTTAAGGTAAATCTCTGTAAATTCGATAATTTCTGTAAACTGTAATATTATAGTATTTATTCATCATCTCAATAGATGTCTCTATATGTTCCATATTTTAGATTATTCAAATTAGTACTAGACATTGGCTAGAAACAGGCATAAACTTGAATGATTTAACTCGCAAATTTCTTTATGGCCGGCCCCACGGGCATTGCAACAGAGAGCGATTAAACTCACTTAAAGCACTTAACCGGTTAAAGAGAAGAAAGAAACTTAAACTCCACAGTACAGCTTCGCTTTCCAACTGAATTGACGTTGGAATGGCGAGGGGATCCTCGACTACGGGGCCCAGCAATGATGACGTTGATGACATAAAAAATATTACAAAATGAGTTTATAAAAGTAAAAATGTAAGGATAGGAAGGCTGTAACTGCGGCCATTATATTAGGTACTTCACCGCGTCTGCATATGTCCAGAAAAATGTATTTGGTTAGAAAACTGTAGAAAATTTGCCAAGAGAAGACAAACTACAAAAAAACCTTTGTAAATCTTCTAATATGTGATAGTAACATATTCAAATTAAGGTGTTGTGTAGTGTTTATGTAAAATCATAAATTTTGATAAGACCTTCCAAAAGAGTTGTCTTCAGGTGATTCCTAAAGCTGCACACGCCACCCATATCTCTTAAGACTACCAGTAATAGGTAGCTCATTTCATGCCACAGAATCAGCAAAGGCAAAAGATCTATCATCATCATTGTCAACCAGGGTCGATCCACTGCTGGATGAAGGTCTCCCCAAGTTGACTCCAAATAGTTCGGTTTTTTGCTTGTTGATGCCGTGTGATGCTGCCATGCTTCCTGATTTCATCCATCCAGCGTACCTTCGGTCTTCTTCTGGGCCTCTGTATGCCTCTTGGGTAGCATTGGATTATTTCGGATGTCCATCGGGAGTCTGACATTCTGTATATGTGTCCGGCCCATTGCCACTTCATTCTTTTGCACACCTTTATAACGTCTTCTACCTTTGTTATATTGCGAATCCATCTTCTACCTTTGTTATATTGCGAATCCATCATAATACCCCGTCCTAAATAGAAAAGACCCTCACGTTACTCCGCATGCTTAGAAGGTAGTATCCCAACATATCTAGAAGAAAGGTTGTAGGATAGAGACCCTAGCGCAAAAACTACGTGATCCCTCTACAAAAGGGGGACTTGTCCGTAGTTGAAGTGGCAAAGTCAATTAGGAATGACTCTGAAGATGCAAACTGCAACATTTTCGAAATGTCGACGTCATAAGCCAAACTACGCAGTAAAACCCTTAATTCAACTGATGATCTATAGTAATTAAAAACCGTTGCTTTGAGGAAAAGAAATATTGAAATCATTATTTTTACCATTCACAGAACCATATTTCACACAATTCTTGTCCATTCTCAGAGTGGCGGACTGGAGCAACTGAGGCCGGCCGGCTCGGCTTCCTCTCCCCCCGCGGCTCTGGGCCCCGGCTCCTCAGAGGGGAGCGTGGCGAGCAGCCTGACCACAATGCTGCATGTTGTGGCGCCGGTAGTGTGCGTATTCGACAGGACGCCCCCGCCACTGGAGTGGCATTACCGCCGGCCCGAGCAGAGGGGCTGGCACATACTTGTCCTGCACCCCATCGAGGTGGCGCGGCAGCTGACGCTACTGGAGTTTGACCTGTACAAGATGGTAAGTCGAGAATTTGATGAACATGAGAAATATTATGTGTTAACATAAGTTGTGTCCGTTTTTTTTTCCAAATTTAAAAATAAGCACCAAAAGTAAAACAAAGTGGTAAAGGTTATACGTCATTCGAAAGAAAATTTTCTGCTCTAGGATGTCCAAAAATTTCCCACATATGACGTTGAAGTTCTCGCTGTGTTCGTGCTGACGCATGAGGCCGCGCATTGTCACGAATCAAAACCACCTTTCCCGACAACATTCCACGTCTCTTGTTTTGGATGGCGCGTATAAGTTGTTGAAGAGTTTCACAATAGGCCTCTGAATTTTTTTGTGTGTCTTCTTGGCATAAACTCCACGTGGATCAAACCCTTTCGGTCCCAAAAAACTGTTGCCATCACTTTTCTGGTGTTGAGATTCGGTTTCCCTTTTCCAGGCACACATTATTTTGTAGCCAAGGTGCTCTGTCACTATTTCATGTAGGAGCGATCGTGAAATTTGTGGGAAAGATTCATGAACTGTGCTTAAAGTTGTCTATAAATTTCGATAGGCCGAACATTTTGTGCATTCAGAAAACGGATGACACTACGCACTTCACATTTGGCGGGATTTTCGATGGGCGCAGCCATTTTGAAAGATTACAGAACGAAGGCGCATAACCGTACAGCAACAAAACTCGGCTCGCACTGAAGCGAGGGAAGGAGCTAACTGGCGCGCATACGATCGTAGTGATGGGAGATCAGCACGGTGCGCAATCGTTCTTTACTTTCTGGAGGCGCCGTATCTCGAATAAATTGAGGATTGAACTTTAATGTAACAGAGTCACTTCACACGGAGGCACGAGTAACATTATTCCTGTTGTCATTATGTTATACTTAGACTTTTAATAATGAAACCTGTATCAAATATAAAATAAATAAATCTTTATTTTTATTCATAGATATTATTCATTATCATCTTCATATCACGCAGCTCATGACTGAGCACCGTGACCTCCATGAGAGCCCTTGATAACTCTTCTCTAACTATACCCGTACTCGACGGTTTGAAGATCTAAGGGTAGTCCTATTGCATCTCTGACTTGGTCAGTCTAACACAAGAGTTCCCAATCGGCCTCAGACACATTGACCAAAAACTTTTAAAACCGTCTCCCTAGTAATTTACTTTACTTACTCAAATTAATAAGTTTGTACAGTACTCGATATTAAATATTTCACTAGTCATTTTAATCACTTGTAATTAAGGATTAAAAAAAAGATAAAAGGACGGATTATGCATTGCATTATCTTGTGCAACATTTAATGTTGAAATCTGCGCTGACGAAAATTAAAGCAAGAAAATACGAGCAGTTTTTGAAAAGATTTGACATTTGTGAAATAAATATGTAAATTCAAAATAAGTACAAATATTGACGAATCATAGATATTTTGAAGTAACAAACAAATAGCAGTAGTAAGGGCGTCTATTTTCGCTGTCGTCGACCCCCAACTTTTATTGAAACTATCGGCGGCACCTAGAGAAAAAAATCGACCCCAGGGAGTCGATATCGACCACTTTGGGAACTCTTGAACTAGAACAATTGATTGGTACAAAAATGAAGTTATTTAACTCATACTGTATCACAATGGTTTTGAACCTCCGTCTCATCTCTCGTCGGAAGATGAGAGAGACTGACAGTATGGAAGACTGTCTGGACCAATCTGAAACAAATCGACAGTCTCCTCACATGGAGTGTGATGCAAAAAACAGGTGTTTTGTCTTCGAACCAACAATGTAGTTGTCTGAGTCTGACTCTTGGTCTAACGCATTAGAAATCTTCCACGTGTACATTGCTCTTCTACGCTTCCAATGACAACAAGTCCCTTCGAACTGTTTACTCGGACACGAGCAATATGTCCAAAGAATATATTGTCAACAATCTTTCGGTGATTGTCAGTTCTTCGAAAATGAAGGCCTTAGTTCGCCTTACCGTCCACGGAATTCGTAACATCCTTTCACATTTCAAATGCATCTGTTCTGCGTCTCTCGCATGCTCTGAGACTGTACGTTACCGCACCGTACATAAGTATTCCAAAAACGTGAGACATGACTAAATGTATTTTCGTCATGATGGTGATAATGCTCTTTTCCAGGTTTTACGTCACATTCTTTTGCCATTCCAGCTCTTTTCACTTCAGCGTAGCATTTAGATATGTTTATTGATACTAATAATGAAATGTTTTCCAGGTTAAACCGAGTGAATTGGTCGGAGCCGTATGGACAAAAAAGGACAAAGAAACGTCGAGTCCAAACCTGCTTAGGATAATTAAACACGCTAATAACGTAAGTATTCATCCACTCGACTAAAAATATTATTTCCAAGTGTGGCCAAAGACATTAACCTTTCCTTCCCTGTGTTGGGTATCTTCTACACGTTGCTTCTAATAACCATCAATATCTCAATAAATATTATAAATACAAGGTTAAGATTTTAGGTATTCCTCCATAATATATTTACGCATTGATTTAAAAAATAATATTAATAATAATCAGAATTTATCGACTACATCGAGGTGTTTTGTAAAGATCGAAAACAAATTCGCATTTAAACGCTGCGAGTGCCTCGTCTTGACGATGGGTGAATAGTATGCGGGAAGCGCGACACTATATTCGCATCTCACTCTTGCATACTAGACTGAATTGCGAGGAGCTGAATTGTCTCAACGTCGCAAGCATAAGCGTAAGCGCCGGGGTATGCGACTGACGTTCCGCGCCACTAGTAGCTTCTAAGCTTGCAATAGGTTAGACGTACGCCCGTTCCGTGAGCGTTGCCAGATGGTTTTTTTAATGTTTTCAGCAAATAAATCTTAATTATTATCATTTTTAACTTCAATTATAATTAATTAAGGGGATTATCTATGAATGTTCTTATTTTTCCGATTTAAAATTGCTAATTTTTGATTGCGTACTCGCTACCCAACACCGGAGCACGCATATTATTTTTATCACCGTAAGGGAAGGGTTAAGAACGCACGTAAGATGTGAAGAAAGGAATGCAATTTACTGAAAATCGATTTATTAGTCAAACATTGTTTAATCCACTCTATATAATGGTGTAACCCTACCGGTTTCAAAGCTTTCATCTTATCAGGACCAAGTCAACCATTCAGCGGTTCTTGTCTATGGCACCGTTGCAGCAGAGCACCACCGAGTTGCCATATCTTTGGGACAGTTCTAGATAGTTACGTAGCTCGGAAAAAGGGAAAAGTGACATACATTAGAGTGATTTGTAAATTACAATTAATTTTAGTTATTTTATTAAGAGTTAAGGCATTAACACTGTGGAGGTTTAAATACATTGTAATTTGTTTAGTCAAACACTGTTTATTCCACTTTATATAACGGTGTACAAGTTTTGAGAAAACTGTACTTTCATGTTTTTCATTGCTGCTTAAAAATGTCGTGATTCATAAACAAAAAAGCAGTAAAATGTGATTCATAAGCAAAAACGCAGCAAACGCATAGGCAATTGCTGTCTTTTTACTTATGGATCACATTTTACTGCTTTTTTGCTTAGAAAAACTTAAAGAAGACATATTGTAAGTATACTGTAATGGCATATGATATGGCCCAAGTGCGGCCCGCACTAATCCCCACGTAAAATATTTGGCCCTGTTACAGCAATAGGTTGCCGACCCATGGATTAAATTAATTAAATTTGAAGTCAAAAGTGATAATACAACAGAATATTACAACAATATTTAGAAATAGCTACTAACTTTGTGCTCTCCTTTATTAATATAAATAACGTAATACAAACCAAATATTAAGGACAATATTTTGCCTCTGGAGTTGAGTAACCCTGCATCAGCACGTGTTAAGCTTTTAATTCTGCAAAGCAACTTGCATCTCGTCCCACTAATGAGGCCATGTGTTTTCTATATCTCAATATATATCCATAAAATTCCCACAAAATTCTCAAAGATTATTAAATCATTTTAAAACGATGACTGTAATTTATTCTACTGCTTTTTGTATCTTCATGTTAGTTTAAGATAAAGTTGTATTATTTGTCAATAATTTTAAGTAATTTATAACCTGTCACATGTTCATTTGTATATAAAGACACTGTTGTGTCGTTAATTAAATAAATAAATAAATATAATAATTGAAATTTTATTGAATAAACATAAAAAAAACATCGGCCGACATTCAAACAGGCAAAGCCCGAAAGCCCGCGAGCTACTGAAGCGAGCGAACTGAGATTCTATTTCTTGCGTTCCCATATACCGAAGTAGTGAGAGCGAGACGTGAATAGCGTCGCTTCCTCACCCATAGCGGTTTTTTAGAATGAATATACCTACATCACACACTGGCACACGTTTGATTGTATTGGTGAATTTATTCCCGATTTTCACAAAATATCTCTGATGTGGCCGATAAGTGCTGATTATTATTAATATTATTTTTTCATTCAATACGTAAATGTATTACGGAGGAACACCTAAAATCTGAACCCAGTATTTATTATATTTATAGAGATATTAAAGTTTTTTAGAAGCAATGTGTACTAGTTACACATCACAGGGAGGGAAGGGTTAATACATCAGCTTTAAGTTCACATTCATCCCTTTATCACTTCATTCCATTTTCTGTTATAGATTGTCACTTCCTATGTATTCTTCTCATTGCACGCATTACTACAGCATTAATTCGGCTCATCTCAGTCTTTTTCCACATCCACGTTTCGCCCCCATACATCACCAAACCAGTTGACACCAAAATACTACTGTAAACTGTCATCTTAGCAAATTTAATAAAGCAATTGATGAAATTGAAAAGTGGAGTAAAAGTTGTTACTCGGAAATGTTCCAGTTCTCCCGGTGGATAGAGAAGTCCATCGTGGAAGCAGAAAACCTGGAGGAACGCGTGGCCATCCTGTGCCGCGCCCTGGAGGTGATGATGGTGCTGCTAGAGCTGAACAACTTCAATGGCATCCTGGCCGTGGTAGCAGCGTTGGCAAGCGCTGCCGTGTTCCGGTTGCGATTCACCTCGCAGGTACTGTGAATAGTCTAATTTATTATGTGTAATTTGTTTTATCATCATCAAGCGAGCACAAACAAGACACACATACTTCTAACGGTAAAAATTTGTGTTGGGGATTGTGGGTGGAGGGAGGCAGGAGACAACTTCAGCGAGCAGCGGCGAGATCTTGGGAATATAACGCATCGATCAATAAGTCCCGGGACTAACTACTAAAACAACATTTGTTTGCCAAAATTCTTCTTTATTGATCAACATAGTCTCCTTCAAGAGTGATACATTCATTCCAACTCATTCCTAACTTTTCTATGCCAGCTGTGTAGAACAATTTATTTTTGGTTTCAAAATAGGCGTTAGTTTCGGCAATCACTTCTTCATTGGAGCCAAATTTCTTTCCCTGGAGCATCTTTTTGAGGTCTGCGAACAGCCAATAGTCGCTGGGGGGCAAACCTGGAGAATACGGTGGGTGCGGAAGCAATTCGAAGTTCAACTCATGCAATTTGGCCATCATTACCATCGACTTGTGACACGGTGCATTGTCCTGATGAAAGAGAACTTAGTTCTTCTTCATATGGGGCCGTTTTTTTGCAATTTCTGCCTTCAAATGCTCCAATAACACTATGTAATTTTCTCTATTGATGGTTTTTCCCTTTTCAAGGTGATCGATGAATATTATACCATGCGCATCCTAAAATACGGAGGCCATAACCTTCCCGGCCGACTGTTGAGTTTTTGGTCGCTTCGGACGACTTTCACCGGCTGCTCTCCACTCAACTGACTACCGATTTGATTCCGGAGTATAATGGTGGATCCAAGTTTCATCCATTGTCACATACCGACGCAAAAACTCCTGTTTATTTCGCGTAAACAGTGCCAAACAGCGCTCTGAATCATCGATGCGTTGTTGTTTCTGTTCCATTGTGAGCAAACGCGGCACCCATTTCGAAAAAAGCTTTTTCATGACCAAATATTCATGCAAAATAGTGTACACTACCAAATGATATCTTCAGGATGTCAGTTATCTCACGCAACTTTATTTTGCGATTATCCATCACGATTTTGAGGGGTTTTTTTTTTGTTTTCTGGTGTAGCAGTCTCATTTGGACGACCAGAGCGTTCAGCATCATTTGTGTCTGTACGACCGCGTTTGAAATCAGCATACCACCTACAAATGGTTGTTTTCGACAAGAATTTAAAAGACCCTTTATGACCACGTGTCCGAGTTTAACATTCCTATGATCATGGAGAGAAAACAAAGCAGCACTTGTTTTTTTTTCTCTTTTCCATAGTTTTTAAACTGGTTTAATGTCATAGCAATCAATACACTATTAGAAAGTTTGTTCCAAGAAAACACAACTCGGTTACCAAGGAAATGTTTCCTTGGATTATTGTGGAATTTAGTTTAAGAATAAGACCTCCGAAAAATAGTTGTCTTCAAGTGCTTCTTAAAGCTGCACACATCACCCGTAATTCTTAACACTAAGAGATAGACCAATCTACTTCACAGGACCAGCAACAGCAGAAACCCTGATCACATCGAGCGAATCAAAATCTCTTATAGATCTTAGTGGAAATCCATAGCTTGCGTACTTTTATTCTCTTCTTAAACTTTCTATAGCCTCAAGAGTCTGTTACTGCAGGATTGTCCTCCTGTGATGCTGAGCTCCAGCTGTCTCTCCACCGTTTCAGGGGTCTCCCTGGTGGACGCCGTCCATCCGGCACCCCATACAGAGCTATGTATGGGATTGTTGTGGAATTCATTCTCTGTACATGTTGGTACCAGTATCGTCGACGCTGTCGTCCCCATCTGACCACATCTTGGACCTCACAGACCTCTCGGATTGTGGTGTTCCTTACACGATCACGCGCTTTTATTGATAGTATTATTTATTGAGCACGTGCTTTTATTGATAATGAACTCGTTTTGCAGATGCTTCCGGCTAGACTGTATCGCGTGCTGATGGAATGCCACGAGCTGACCTCGGACCACTTCCGCAAGTACCAGGAGAAGCTTCGCAGCATCAACCCGCCCTGCGTACCCTTCTTCGGAATGTATCTCACCAACATCCTGCTCATTGAAGAAGGCAACACGGGTAGGCTCCTGAGATATTGTAAAACCCCATTCATTTGAAAGGAAGATTAGATAAAGTTGGAGAATTCTGCAATTTAGGCAGTATTTTCTCAGATGATGGAAGAGTTAAGGGAGAATTTTGCTATTTAGACAGCATTTTCTCAGATGATGGAAGAATCAAGGGAGAATTCTGCTATTTAGACAACATTTTCTCAGAAGATGAAAGAGTTAAAGGAGAATCCTGCTATGGAGACAGCATTTTCTCAGATGATGGAAGAGTTAAGAGAGAATTCTGCTATTTAGGCATTTTCTCAGATTATTGAAGAGTTAAGGGAGAATTCTGCTATTTAGACAACATTTTCTCAGATGATGGATGAGTTAAGAGAGAATTCTGCTATTTAGGCATCATTTTCTCAGATGATGGAAGAATTAAGGGAGAATTCTGCTATTTAGACAACATTTTCTCAGACGATGAAAGAGTTAAAGGAGAATCCTGCTATGGAGACAGCATTTTCTCAGATGATGAAAGAGTTAAAGGAGAATGCTGCTATGGAGACAGCATTTTCTCAGATGATGGAAGAGTTAAGGGAGAATTCTGCTGGTTAGGCAGCATTTTCTCAGATGATGAAAGAGTAAAGGGAGAATTTCGCTATTTAGGCAGCATTGTCTCAGATAATGGAAGAGATATTGAACGGCATAGAGTGATAGGAAACAAAGTCAATGGGGGGGCACTAAAACGTATACTTGAACCAGACAAATGATAGTCCACAATAGTATTATGGCGGTCGTTGCACACTCGGAACACTGTGGGCATCCATACATACGGTCAATGACCGATGAAGTGACCTTTGCATTCCTCGACAAATCTAAATAAACAAGTCCAAAGTTCACACGCCGGCCATTCAACCCATAGCCCGTAGCGGACCGCATTCCATACCAGAGCGAGAACGCACCACGGCTGTCTCGCCAGTTCCGTATTTGAATGATACCTACATACAACATTAATCGGTTTTGCATTCGCAGGAACGAGACGTAGGCATATCGCGAGCGCATTCCCGCGCACATTCTAAAATGATATAAATACCTACGTCTAGCAAATAAATCACTCTCTCTTTCCGCATTGCGATCTAACGAGTTTTATTTATCAACAAATCATCATCATCTCTTCCTTTAAGGACTAGCTCCTAAAGTATTTTATTACCATCTTTGATATATGGGAGTGATACATAGACAACAAAAAAGACCGAAAAGAAATGAATGTGAACTTAAAGCAGATGTTGTAATTTGTTTAGTCCATCACTGTTTATTCCACTTTATATAACAGTATAACCCTACCGGTTTCAAGGTGCACACCTCAACATTAGTCAATGTTTTAATAATGTGGATATTGTTGCAGACTTCCTGTACAACACGGAGCTGATAAACTTCTCCAAGCGGCGGATGGTGGCGGATATTACGGGCGAGATCCAGCAGTATCAGAACCAGCCGTATTGTCTCACTGTGGAGCCCAGATTGAGGGTATGTGTTCCAACACTGTGGCTGTAGAAACAGAATTACAGCGAGCTCACACACTAGTGGACAGATCAACACCTGAGCAGCGCTATATGTTAACAGACAATCCCTCGCTATAGAGGAAGATTGTCAGTCCATCCTGTGGATGGATGACGCCTGTGCGTGTATTGCTCTATTGTGTGCATGCACACAGCACTACAGCAAGCACACACCAGCAGGCAGATCAACACCTGAGCAGTGCTACATACATACAGGCAATCCCTCGCTATAGAGTAAGATTGTCAGTCCATCCTGTGGATGGATGTCACCTGTGCGTGTATTGCTCTATTGTGTGCATGCACACAGCACTACAGCAAGCACACACCAGCAGGCAGATCAACATCTGAGCAGTGCTACATACATACAGGCAATCCCTCGCTATAGAGTAAGATTGTCAGTCCATCCTGTGGATGGATGACGCCTGTGCGTGTATTGCTCTATTGTGTGCATGCACACAGCACTACAGCAAGCATACACCAGCAGACAGATCAACACCTGAGCAGTGCTACACACATACAGGCAATCCCTCGCTATAGAGTAAGATTGTCAGTACATCCTGTGGATGGATGACGCCTGTGCGTGTATTGATCTATTGTGTGCATGCACACAGCACTACAGCAAGCACACCCCAGCAGACAGATCAACACCTGAGCAGTGCTACATGCATACAGGCAATCCCTCGCTATAGAGTAAGATTGTCAGTCCATCCTGTGGATGGATGACGCCTGTGCGTGTATTGCTCTATTGTGTGCATGCGCACAGCACTACAGCAAGCACACACCAGCAGGCAGATCAACACCTGAGCAGTGCTACATACATACAGGCAATCCCTCGCTATAGAGTAAGATTGTCAGTCCATCCTGTGGATGGATGACGCCTCTGCGTGTATTGCTCTATTGTGTGCATGCACACAGCACTACAGCAAGCACACACCAGCAGGCAGATCAACACCTGAGCAGTGCTACATGCATACAGGCAATCCTTCGCTGTAGAGTAAGATTGTCAGTACATCCTGTGGATGGAAATAACTAAACAATTTTTAGCATAGTTCTGTATAAAATTAGTTAAGTTTAAAAGAATATGTTGTTTGCAGAACTTCCTGGAGAACCTCAACCCTTTCCCAGGCATGGAGGATGCTGAGATCCGGGACTACCTGTACAAGAAGAGCTTAGAGATTGAGCCTCGCAACGCCAGGCAGGCTCCGCGCTTTGTGAGTGTATTATTTATATTCCTCCCAAACCCGAAAACTCTTTGAATTTTGGTCAAGATCCTTTATCAAACTGTTATCATATTTATTTTGCCTGACGACTGTATCGAGCTCTCGAAAAACTGTCACCTGGAGACCAACTATCTTGGCCTATTTGATGAGCTCTAAATGGACACTGAGTAGGGGTAACTAGATGGAAGGTAAACTTAACAAAGAATTTGCATATGCGTAAAGAGAATGAATGAGGAAAAGATGACGCCACGAGTATAAAAGTTAGGGAAATCTCTTTTGGATTCGCTTAAATATCAGGGAACTCTGGATCCTCTCGGGTTCCAAACGATTGAGCCGCACTCTAATCAGTGATTTATAAAGAGATCTCACACCATTATTCAGATAAGAATTATCAAGGAATTCTGAATTCCTCTCGGGTTCCAAATTATTGAGCTGCACTCTAATCTACCATGAACCAGTGATTTATAATGAGATCTCACACCATTATTGAGATAAGAACTATCAGGGAATTCTGAATTCCTCTTGGTTCCAAATAATTGAGCCGCACTCTAATCTACTATGAACCAGTGATTTATAAAGAGATCTCACACCATTATTCAGATAAGAACTATCAGGGAATTCTGAATTCCTCTCGGGTTCCAAATTATTGAGCTGCACTCTAATCTACTATGAACCAGTGATTTATAAAGAGATCTCACACCATTATTCAGATAAGAACTATCAGGGAATTCTGAATTCCTCTCGGGTTCCAAATTATTTAGCCGCACTCTAATCTACTATGAACCAGTGATTTATAAAGAGATCTCACACCATTATTCAGATAAGAACTATCAGGGAATTCTGGATCGTCTCGGGTTCCAAATTATTTAGCCGCACTCTAATCTACTATGAACCAGTGATTTATAAAGAGATCTCACACCATTATTCAGATAAGAACTATCAGGGAATTCTGGATCGTCTCGGGTTCCAAATTATTTAGCCGCACTCTAATCTACTATGAACCAGTGATTTATAAAGAGATCTCACACCATTATTCAGATAAGAACTATCAGGGAATTCTGGATCCTCTCGGGTTCCAAATTATTGAGCCGCACTCTAATCTACTATGAACCAGTGATTTATGAAGAGGTCTCACACTATCATGCGGATGCAGAGAACAGTTCAACATTCAGAAGAGGGTTGACTGAATATATACAGTTGATTCCAGTTGTGGAGTGTAGATATATTAACTGTGCCTTTATTATTTATTGCAGCCCCGCAAGTGGCCAGAGCTGTCGCTTAAGTCTCCGGGCATCAAGCCTGCGAGGACGCGCCACGGTCCTCTCAGCTCCAGCTTCGTCAACTCAGTCAGCGCCAGCGACGTCTCGGATGATGCCAGTGAGTGCACAAATAAATAACATAAACTCTTTCTAAAGATAGTGTTGAATTTTAAAGCCGTGAAGATTTAAATAAAAACCACTATACTACGTAACAAAACATTTTGCTGGGTGGACCTACAAATAATGTGTAACATGACGAGCTGAACTGGTTCTGGGCTATTGAAATACGAGCCTCACACTTACAGTACCCGGCGGTAGGCAATACACATGGCTTTGTAGAGCGTCGTCTCTGTCCGGTACGCGACGGAACACGTGTATAAATGACAGAGACGACGCTCTACAAAGCTGAAGTTAGCCGATTATGGCCGACAGTCTCTTTCTTGACCTTTCTCTTCTCTTCTCCCTGGCTCCATCCCAACTCATTGTCTGCGAAGACTGTTGAGGTCAGCTCTCCTCGTCCTCAGGTTGTATGCTCTTCTGTCCCGGACTACGTCCCCCAGACCGTGCCTTTGCATCAGGTTATCTTTTTGCACCACCCATGAATTCTTTGGTCTTCCTCTGGTTGTTATTCGAGGAAGATCCGTGGAGATCGCCTGGTTAACAATGTGATCGGGTGCTCTTCCAACGTGCCCATACCATCTCAATCGCCTCTCCTCCATCTTGCTGTTGATGTCTGTAACACCTACAGTATCTTACCACCGGGTTATATACAGTACGTTACCACCGGGTACTGTATATAATGTGTGACGTCTAAGATTTCTCTGACAGGGATGGCCCTTCTTCGTTAGATATGTTCCAATGGATATCTTAATCCTATATATTGTATTCCACTTTCATCGTATACAGTACAACCTGGCGGACTTATTCTCAACGTGAACCAACCACAAAGATGTTGAAGAGACCTGGAGTGAAAACCAGACTGAAATCCTTTTTAAAAAAATCTGGGTTCCAGTGGGAATCCAACCCTCGATACCTGGATTGAAAGACATACGTCTTACCAAAGAGGATATCCTCTCCATATCTGGCGACATTAAATCAATTTGCACATCATGTCCCGTTAGTTGCTTGGAAGACCTGCTGAAAGCATGCCCCCCAATGCTATCAGAGTTACATCTTTTTGGGCTGATCTGGTATTGTCAGCATAATTAGAATGGAATGGATGCTATTCTCTGTTGATAAGTGTGTGGATTCCGATAGTTGAAATTTTATTTCTTGAATTCTAACACTTGTTTGTTATCTTGTTCCCCAGGTACTTCGCAGCTGTCCCCAACGGCGTCCATGTGGGATGGGCAGTCCGTGGCCTCGTTCGGCTCCATGGCCAGCCTGCAGCAGGACGAGGAGCTGTCCCCACGGCCTAGGGGACGCCCACAAAATAGGTAACCGATCTATCTATCTATGCATTGTATATTACAAATATGTTTTACTATCTTAAAGTCATTTCCTTTACATTTTTCAATAGATTTAGATCATTATGTGTGTTACTAAAAGTGAAAATTCTTAAATAATTTGGTATCATCAATGACCTGATTCATAATTGCTGTGTCCAAAAGCCCGATTTTTATTCCTTTTTCCTTATAAACAAATGTTTTTCTCATTAAGAAAGAATGAAGTGATAAGGCTATGTGTTGAGTAAGATGAAGGGGAGTACGTTTTGATGGTTTGGCCATGTGGAACAAACGATTAAAGAAAGATTAACAAAACAGATAGATATACAGTATAGAACATTTAATTTAATGTGTACGTGGAAAAAGACTGAAAAGCATAATATATGGTGTAGAGATGCGTACATTTGGCAGAATACGTGGAGTGATAGTGTTTGACAGAATACGGAATGAAGTGATAAAGACTGAAGAGCCTAATATATGGTGTAGAGATGCGTACATTGGGCAGAATACTTGGAGTGATAGTGTTTGACAGAATACGGAATGAAGTGATAAAGACTGAAGAGCCTAATATATGGTGTAGAGATGCGTACATTGGGCAGAATACTTGGAGTGATAGTGTTTGACAGAATACGGAATGAAGTGATAAAGACTGAAGAGCCTAATATATGGTGTAGAGATGCGTACATTGGGCAGAATACTTGGAGTGATAGTGTTTGACAGAATACGGAATGAAGTGATAAAGACTGACGAGCCTAATATATGGTGTAGAGATGCGTACATTGGGCAGAATACTTGGAGTGATAGTGTTTGACA
Source organism: Odontocerum albicorne (assembly GCA_949825065.1). Lineage (NCBI taxonomy): Eukaryota > Metazoa > Arthropoda > Insecta > Trichoptera > Odontoceridae > Odontocerum > Odontocerum albicorne. Next base: position 3,719,877 of record OX463866.1, read on the forward strand.
GAATACGGAATGAAGTGATAAAGACTGAAGAGCCTAATATATGGTGTAGAGATGCGTACATTGGGCAGAATACTTGGAGTGATAGTGTTTGACAGAATACGGAATGAAGTGATAAAGACTGAAGAGCCTAATATATGGTGTAGAGATGCGTACATTGGGCAGAATACTTGGAGTGATAGTGTTTGACAGAATACGGAATGAAGTGATAAAGACTGACGAGCCTAATATATGGTGTAGAGATGCGTACATTGGGCAGAATACTTGGAGTGATAGTGTTTGACAGAATACGGAATGAAGTGATCCAAGGATAAATGTGAACTTAAGTTTGATCTGCTAACCCTTATCATGGCATTGTAACACAGGTGTTACACTCATTTAGGGATTTTTTTTATAATCCAGAAACTGTAATCTAATTTCAAATATGGCAACACATTCAAATACTATACATGCACTATTGTGTGCAGTGGTATCATCTGGTGATAAATATTGACAACGTTACAACCTTTCAAACAACATCGGGTCAACATGTCTGGACAGCGTGGGGGCGTTTTGAAAATTGGGGTAAATAATCTAAATATCTTATTAATCACTACATGTAGAGAAAATTTTATTCAAACCATTTTATTTGTTGATAATTCATTGTAATTAATTTTTAGCAAACACTGTTTATTCCACTTTTTTATGACGGTATAACCCTACCGGTTTCAAGGCTTTCACCTCATCTTCAGGGGAGCGTAAACAAGACTAAATGCTGTTCGGACTGAGGTGAAAGCCTTGAAACCGGTAGGGTTATACCGTCATAAAAAAGTGGAATAAACAGTGTTTGTTAAAAATAAATTACAATGTCTTTAAACCTCCACAACGTTAATGCCTTAACTATAAACAACATATAAACAACATGTTGATAATTCAGTTATGTAAATGTTGTTCATGTTTTAGATTATAGAATCATTTTATAGCCCTTTTTGTGTTTTATAAAAATTGATATTTTGGCAATGTAACGTGGGTGTTACATATATAAAAAAACTATAAGGAAAAGTTGTGATTTTTTTTCCTCAATTTTCCTTCATAACTTACCATATAACAAGGAATCACCAAAAAAAAACGTTAATATTTGGATAAATTGAACTTTGCCAAGATGAGGGTTATGTAAGATGAAGAAGAGCATTCTGAGGTGAACATGTGGAACGGTGGAATGAAGAGAGACTTAGAAAACAGATATAGTGTTAATGTGAGTGAAAGGCGTGTAAGAGGAAGACTAAGTAAAGTGTGGTTGGATCAAATTAATGATATTCTGAAAGAAGGAAACATGGAAAGTCAGAGAAATGGAGAAAGTGGATCTATGTGAAAGAGGCTAAGGATGTGTGTCGAGATACGTACAGTACTTGTCGGTAAGTGATACATTTCGGGCTTAAGAAAGAGACTGTCGGCCATAATTGGCTTTGTAGAGCATCGTCTCTGTCCCTAGAATGCTTGACAACGACTGATAAATCGCGACGGAACACGTGTATTAATCTACAAAGCCGAAGTTAGCTGATTATGGCCGACAGTCTCTTTCTTAAGCCCGATGTGTATTACTTACCCTCGGGTACTGTATGTATGTATGTATTGAGAGTAACACATTTTGGAATTTGAGAACAAACTATTGAACAAGTATTATATTTAAGAATCGTTTTCAGAAGAGAGAGTATCTTATAGTTTCAAGTGAATTATCTCTCCAAGCGTGAGAACAAAAAGCTTTGGGTATGATATTCTTAAAACATGTGAAATTGGTCCCAATATCAAACCTTGAAGAACTCCATTGACAACAGAAAATAAAAGTGATTATCCTATAGTCGTCAAGTGAAGGATCTTTCTAAGAATGAGAACAAAATGCTTCAGGTATATTGTTCTTAAAACAAGTAAAATTGGTCCCAATACTAAACCTTGTGGAACTCCACTGACAACACAAAGTGAAAGTGAATATCCTATAGATATCAAGTGAAGGATTTTTCTAAGAATGAAAACAAAATGCCTCATCTTAAAACAAGTAAAATTGTTCCCAATACAGCAAACCTTGGGGAACTCGACTGATAACTTCATAAGTCTTTCAAAAATTATCCTAATTTTAAGTATGTATACCTCTTGTTGACATCTCATTTGTGATTAACACAAATTTCCAGACACTCCAGCATGAGTTCATCCAGCACGTTTGGCCCAGAATCGATCAGTCCACGCCTCCCTTCCACGTCCATCAGCGAACTATCCTCAAAGCTGCTGGACAACTTCTCCAACGCACCGCCGCCGGTTAGCCCTCGGCCTCTGTCAACACTGCCCCATTCTTCCAATCACCAGAAAACACCTCTGATAAGTCCGAGGCTCACCAATCCGGCAGCAAACGTCTTGAACAAAGGTTCCAACGAGAGTGGCGCAATGAGTTTAGCGAGAGAACAAACCCCTCCGCCACCTCCCAGGAGTTTCCCGTCGCCCGATCACCAAATGGTCGAGTTCCGTAACCCCAACGGTCCAAAGTGGCCAAATGATTCCAGCTTCTTGAACGACTCACTACCGCCGAGATTACCAATGTCGTGTGAAGAAAAACACCACAAGATTGTTAGTGACATCATATCGAACGCGAGTGGGAATTTCAGTAGTGACACGGTACCACGAATACACAAATTACCCGTTCTTAGTCCTAGAAACCCGATAGTTGATGCGAATTTGTTCTACGGAACTAACAATGCCGGTTTTCACATATTTGAAAACACGTACAAAAAACAGATGAAGCTCAACAACGGCGAGTTGAATAATGTTCCTGAATTGTCGGAACTCAGAATCAATAAACCACCTGCTATCAGTCCGAGAAATTGTCCCAACATGAGGGTTGAAGATGGTTCAGCACCGCGGAACAGCTTCAACATAGAAGTCGATAGAACCACGAAACCTGTTCTTCTGACGACCAGCAAAACCAACGGAGAATTGAGCAGTATCTCGACTAGTGACAGTGAAGATCCTCCATTGATTATGCCCCGTTCGAGAGCAATATCACAAAGTGCCGAGTCTGGGACGAAAGAGCCAGTTTTCTCCGGCGCTGCTAGTCACAATGTAATCAGTTCTAGTAATGCGACAACGGCTCCTTCTTCGAACGATGAAGAGAATCCGGTCACACCTCCGGAAAGACCTCCCGCTCTTAGTCCTCGATCGAGTGCGATGATATACGGGAACAGCGGAATGACCAAACAGCTGAGCCTCGACGGTGAAGATACTCCAATAGCCAAGACGAACCATAATCAAAGTCCCAAAGACCTATTTGGAAACTTTGGGAGGTGAGTAAAAAAAAATGTTTTCTTTATATATATATATACCCTATTTATTTATTAACAAAATAAATGACACGTGTCCTTTATATAGCAAAATAACAATTATAAAATAAAAGATAAATGTATCATCATCCAAACACAACTAACTATTCAGGAGGCGTGCAAAGTAAAAATTCGTTAATTCGAAATGGGACCAGATTTCACAAAAAAAATCGTATTGCAAATTACACGATCACTAAAAATCGTATTGCAAATTACACGATCACTAAAAATCGTATTGCAAATTACACGATCACTAAAAATTGTATCGCAAATTACACGATCACTAAAAATCGTATTGCAAATTACACGATCACTAAAAAAAGCAATTTGAATTTACGTGGTGCTTCCGGCTAGGAACATCGTGGTCATTTTAATTACTGTGAAAATAAAGTCAAGCAAAGTTTTTTCAACATATTTCCATAATATTGAGACGTGACATATTTCATGAAAAAATACATAAAAAAGATATATGTACTATTTTTCATAGGCAGCCAACGTATAGGAATAATAATAATAATAAAAAAAGATGCGTGAGACTCTCGCGCGGTAGAAGTGAAACTTCTTAGCTCCTAGGAAAAGTTGATTTTATGCATTGCTTTTTTTACATTTGTTTTTTTTCTTCTTTAAGATTAGGAAATGGTTATGTGGAATTTAATTCAAGAAAATATCTCTTAATTAAATAAAAAAAAAGAATAATTTTTAATAATAAATAACAATTTTAATAATAATTTTAATAATATAATACACTTAATAATATTAAATTAATATTTTTTAATATTAATCGAATTAATATTTTCATGTTATTATTAATTATTAAATTAATTATTTTTAAATAATTATTTATTATTATATTATTAATTAATTATAATATAATTATTAATATTATAATAACATATATATTGGGTTGATTCAAAAGTTATGACCGTTTTTTATGATCCCAGGTAAAAAAATTCCCAGGTAAGAAAATATGAATAGTATCTTCTTTTAAATGATTCCATTGTATAAAGGATGCTTTCCCCCTACTTTCTATTCAGTTTTGGCCTGGCCAAAGTACAGTGAAGAGCCCTTGTATTTTTTCAAAATGTTGGTCATTGTTTACTTTATGAATTCCGTAAAGACAATACCGCGAGTGTGGCAACCAAAAACATTTGCAAAGTGTATGGAGCAGATGTCATCAAAGTTCGACAGGTACGAAGATGGTTTATAAAATTCCGATCTGGGGATTTTTCACTAATTGTTTTTCACTAATTTTTCACTATTGTGTATTTTGAACTCTTGGAACGCAATCAGACAATTACAGCAGAACGATATTGTCAGCAATTATCCAAATTGAACATCGCCCTTCAAAAGGATAGACCAGAATTGGTAAACAGAAAAGTGGTAGTGTTTCATCACGACAACGCGCGACCACATGTGGCTATGATGACCCAACACAAGCTAAATGAGTTGAAATGGGATGTTATCAAGCATCCACCGTATTCTCCAGATCTTGCTCCTTCCGATTTTCATTTATTCCGATCACTGCAAAATTTTTTAAATGATAAAAAATTTGATACAATAGAGCAGGTAAAAACATCCCTTACTACATTTTTCGCTTCAAAATCCACGGAATTTTACACTAATGGTATTAATAAGTTGATAGAAAGATGAAGGAAGGTTATAAGAACTGATGGAAATTATATAATTGATTAAATAAATAATACAAATCTAAAAAAAAAATGTTTAATTGTATATGTAAAAAACGGTCATAACTTTTGCATCAACCCAATATTATTATAATTATATATTTAATATAAATTATATATTAAATAAATATTAAATAAAATAATTTAATGTAAAGTAAAATTAATAATTATTAAACATTATTACAGGCCAATTTGCCCTACCGCGCCTATAGAAGTTTCACTTCAAAAACACTATAATTGTCGGTTATTTGATTTTGATATGGTCACTTGTTAATTTTTTTACACAGATTAATTTTTTTTATTTTTGCACGTGTAATATAAATATGATCTCACTGGTTTTTAATTGGTCGCGCACTTGATTACGGTATAATCTACGATTCAAAGTTTTTGTCAAATTAATATTGGCAGTTGTGACATTGTTATAAGTTAAATAAACAAATTGAAAATACATTGCAAAGTATATAAAAAAAAAAAATCAAACCCTATACTTACAATAATAATCTTGAGATATTTCAATATTGAATATTTGGATATAGGGGAACCCCGAGAATTTCATTACTCACCAATGCGTGATAGTCGTAGTCGCCAACCAAAAATTTTTAATGTTTTGAATTCGTATATATTTTTTAACGAGAAACATTATGAATTACGAAATACACAATTTTTTGAATTAACAATAGAGTTTATTACGAAAAGTCATTTTCGGGTGTGGACGTGGAAAAAGACGTGAATGAATCCAGTTGAAATAAATGCATGTTTTGAGAAGAATACATGGGGTAACAGTATATGACGGAATAAGGAATGAAGTGATAAGGGAGGAATGTAAACTGATGTGTTAAGTAAGATGAAGAAGAGTTCGTTGATATTATTTAGGCATATGGAATGAATGAATGAATGAAGAAAGTCTTACAAAATAAATATACAGTGCAAATGTGAGTGGAAGGTGTATGAGAGGAGACCAAGGAAAGTATGTTGGATCAAGTGAATGATATTCTGTCCTCTATGACTACCCCTGACAACGAAATGGTGTGGCATATGTATTGTATTATAGTACACTTTCGTTGTGTACAATACAACCTGGTGGGCATATTGCCAAGTGGCAATCTCTTCCAACCCCAACAAGAAAGTTGTTAAAGTGGCCTGGTGGTAAGATACTTGTCTGCCGGAGGTTGCGGGTTCGATCCCTGCTGGAACCCAGATTTTTTTAAATAGAATTCCAGTCTGGTTTACACTTAATGCCTATAAAAACATATTTTTGGTCGGTTGGAAGAGATTGCCACATGGAAATAAACTCGCCAGGTTAAAAAAAAAAGATGTTAAAGTGGCCTTAAGTGAAAATCAGACTGAAGTCCTTTATATAAAAATCTGAGTTCCAGAGGGATTCGAACCCGCAACCACCACGTTATTATTACAGTGCCTCGAAACCGACAGCTCAATTAGTGTGCCCGATGAAAATGTTGCCTTGAGGCACACTTAAGATTAATTAATTCTGAATTTGTAACGTACCGAACGGAAATATATTCTAATGTTTGTAACATACCGAACGGAAATATATTCAAATGTTTGTAACATACCGAACGGAAATATATTCTAATGTTTGTAACGTACCGAACGGAAATATATTCTAATGTTTGTAACATACCGAACGGAAATATACTCTAATGTTTGTACGTTATCTATTTCCAGGTTCATGGAGACATCCCCCAAACTGCTTCCAACGCAGGTCAACAATGAGCTGTACAACGCACCTCCGCTCAGCCCTCACGTGAACGTGCCCAATTCCGTGCAGAACTACGAGAGGTAACGTATTCCCGATCTTCGTAGCCCTATTCTAACAAGGAGACGGACTTCTTACGCGGTGGTAAAATTTATACCGAATGAATTCTTCATTCGAAATTACGTGTAATTTGAGTTTCTTGAAAAAAAAAAACTACATCTATCGCAATAAAAAACATTTGTTACGTGTTGGAAGTCCGTATGTGCCAAAAGTTTTGACCTCAAGATAGTCCTAGAAGTGGGAGATTGCAAAGTTGTATGAGGACATCTTATGTCAGTGATTGATGCACCTCACTTACTCGCAAGTATTTCATTCCGTATTCCCACTAGATCCACAAGACAACTCAATCCCTTTTATACCGAAAATTGCTATACTAATTATAAAATCAACTCCTCTATAATTCGTATGCAAAGACTTGGAAACGAGTTTTGCAACAATTTAGATATTTTTAATATAAGTATATATAGTATTCGCCAGAATATCACAACAATATTTAGAAATAGCTACTAACTTTGTGCTCTCCTTTATTCATATGAATAACGTAATATAAACCAAACATTAAGGACAATACTTTGCCTCTGGAGTTGAGTAACCCTGCATCAACATGTAGGAAGCTTTTAATTCTGCAAAGCAACTTGCATCTCATTCTACTAATGAGGCCATGTGTTTTCTATACCTATCTCAATATATATCCATAAAATTCCCACAAAATTCTCAAAGATTATTAAATAATTATAAAACGATGACTGTAATTTATTATTACTGCTGCTTTTTGTATCTTCATGTTAGTTTAAGATAAAGTTTTGTATTATTTGTCAATAATTTTAAGTACTAATATAACCTGTCACATGTTAATTTGTATATAAAGACACTGTTGTGTCGTTAATTAAATAAATAAATAAATTAAATAAATAAATATAAGTTCCACACGAACTGGGCGACGAAAACAAATCGTCCAAAATATACTTTTGCAGAGAGCTTCTCAATCTTGAAGAAGATCCACCATTTTTACACCACCTGGTGACCGGAGACGAAAAGTAAGCGCTTTATGACAATCATCGAAATGTGATATTGACAACGTAAGAAAAACATTGCAACAGATTCGAGAACCTGAAATTATTCAAGTCAGTGCATCGGAATAAATCCCTAGTCAATACATATGTTCCCAATGTTTCGATGCTACTTGCCAAAGTCATTCCTTTGAAGTCAGAATTTTTCAGTTAGAGCCTATCGATGCCAGCCCTTGCATAATTTAATCTTATTTGAACTCTCCTGATGATGAGGTGAAAATCTTGAAACCGGTAGGGATATACCTTTATCTTAACATTATGTAGTCGGGTATTAGACAAGGTGAAATGGGGGAAAAGCGCGTAAAAAATTGAGTATTAAAGATTTTATCTAGACATTGCAATTGCAAGTATTGCGAATTTTCTATTGATTTTTTTTTCATTCCTTACCATGAATCTTTCCCTTGATAATATCTTACGGACGCCACATTAAAGGGGATGCAAATATTAGGTGAGGGTGCCAAAATCTATCGCTAGTAAGTAGAGCAATCTGAGTGCAACGCCGCGGGCTGGGGGCAGATTTTTTGCTCATAGGCAGACAGAATGAGAGGAGAAATTTTTGTGTGGAAGTCAATCTAGACTGAAGAAGAAGAGGCAAAATTTTTTTTTTTCGTGTACAGTTAAAACTTCCAGAACTCAAGGATTATCAGTTGATGACCATTCGTCCATATCCTCATCGGGACTCAGCATTCCACTTGCTACCTATATATAATACTCGAAAAATGCAATTTTACGTGTCCCGACAACAGTGTGTTGAGTGGATAAAACATTTCTTATGTCAGTTTATTAATTTGATTATGTTTGCAGACATCATGGCGTATCAGTGAGTGGGGCAGCCTTCAGTTTCCCCTCGCTTGGGACACGGCCTGGAGTCAGCCCCAGCTGGGCATCGAGCGTGGTCACCCCCAGACCATCACCCACGATGACGCAGTCATGTAAGTTCCATCATGAATATTGTTATCATAAGTTTAACCTTTCCTTCCCTGTGTTGGGTATCTTCTACACGTTGCTTCTAATAACCATCAATATCTCTATAAATATAATAAATACAAGGTTAAGATTTTAGGTATTCCTCCATAATATATTTACGCATTGATTTAAAAAATAATATTAATAATAATCAGAATTTATCGACTACATCGAGGTGTTTTGTAAAGATCGAAAACAAATTCGCATTTAAACGCTGTGAGTGCCTCGACCTTGTGTCTTGACGATAGGTGATTAGTATGCAGGAAGCGCGACACTATATTCGCATCTCACTCTTGCATACTCCACTGAATTGCGAGGAGCTGAATTGTCTCAACGTAAGCGTAAGCGCCGGGGTATGCGAGTGACGTTCCGCGCCACTAGTAGCTTCTAGGCTTGCAAATAGGTTAGACGTACGCCCGTTCCGTGAGCGTTTTTTAATGTTTTTAGATGGTTTTTTAATGTTTACAGCAAATAAATCTCAATTATTATAATTTTTAACTTCAATTATAATTAATTAAGGGGATTATCTATGAATGTTCTTATTTTTCCGATTTAAAATCGCTAATTTTTTATCGCGTACTCACTACCCAACACCGGAACACACGTTTCATTTTTATCACCGTAAGGGAAGGGTTAACAACGCCGAGGGACTGAAGCCTTATTGAAGTGGGTGGAGTAAGAAGAAAGGGGCTTAAATAAATATCCTTATTTCCTGTTTGTCTCCACTTTGAAAGATCTGCCAAGATGCAGTCCTAAAAAACAATAGTCCTTCACTCTCAAGTTTGTCCCCATTGAATAAGTGATCCCTTTGGGCAACACAATGTTTTTAAATATTGTACGTAATTATAATTTTATCTTTATTAGTGAGTATATTTACCAATGGACAGCAAAACGAACTAATGCCTTCATTCTCGAAGAATTGAGAATCACCGACAGTGTATGTCTTCGATGAGTCCTCCGATGCTTTGGGCACATTGCTCGTGGCCAAGGAGACAGTTTGGAGAGGTTGGTGGTTACTGGAGGCGTGGAAGGACGACGCACAAGAGAAAGAATCCCAATGCGTTGGACTGACCAAGTGAGAGACGCAACTGGACTACCCTTAACAACTATCCTTCGAGCCGCAGAGTGCAGAGATGGATGGAGAGGAGTCGTCAGAGACTATCATGGGAGTCACGATGCTCAGTCGTGAGCTACACGACAGGACAATGATGATATTTACAAACCAACTTGAAAAATTCATGAGTATTTAACCCTTCCCTTACGGTGATAAAAATAATACGCGTGTTACGGTGTTGGGTAGTGAGTACGCAATAAAAAATTAGCGATTTTAAATTGGAAAAATAAGAACATTCATAGATAATCCCCTTAATTAATTATAATTGAAGTTAAAAATTATAATAATTGAGATTTATTTGCTAAAAACATTAAAAAACCATCTGAAAACATTAAAAAACGCCCACGGAACGGGCGTACGTCTAACCTATTTGCAAGCCTAGAGGCAACTAGTGACGCGGAACGTCAGTCGCATACCCCGGCGCATACGCCTTTCCTTGCGACGTTGAGACAGTTCAGCTCCTCGCAATTCAGTCTAGTATGCAAGATGCGAATATAGTGTCGCGCTTCCTGCATACTATTCACCTATCGTCAAGATGAGGCACTCGCAGCGTTTAAATGCGAATTTGTTTTCGATCTTTAAAAACACCTCGATGTAGTCGATAAATTCTGATTATTATTAATATTATTTTTTAAATCAATGCGTAAATATATTATGGAGGAATACCTAAAATCTTAACCTTGTATTTATAATATTTATAGAGATATTGATGGTTATTAGAAGCAACGTGTAGAAGATACCCAACACAGGGAAGGAAAGGTTAACAAATGGCTGTACAGACACACCTGCCGATGACCACCGTAGACTGCAAACATACTATTTAAATATTATTTTCTTTGCTTGCGATTCACTTATAACTCCAAATTAAAGAAGATGCATGATTTTGAAAAGGAAATCATCTTAATGTTATTTTTCTTGTATTTTCAGTGGGTCCGATTCCGCACACGCCCCCTCCTCTGCCCCCAAGAAGGAAAAGGGACTCCACCCCACAACTGCCCCAGCCTTCGCCCACTGCCATAGCGCAGGTGATTAACTGAGAACATTTATTACTTCTGACTAAAGCCCACAAGATGTTTCTTTTATTTATTGACCAAATAAATTATATTTTAACCGTTTCAATTCCAAGGACGGAATATCCGTATAATTAATCCGCACCGTACAGACCAAATGCAGTCATACCGCATTCATATTTTTATGCTTATTGAACCAATTTGACATTTGCTTATGCTATATTTTACAATTAGTACAGATACTGCCATCTCTGTAGAAGATTACGAATATTTTTACCACTTGTTAAGACTATTTCTGCTCGATATAATAGGTAAAGCGGAAAGTAATGACAATTTTCATTAGGCGTCACGTTGAAACCAGTTTGCCACCAGTTACCGTTGGGTTAATACGTCGTGGTTGGTATCGTTTTGAAGCTCGATTAATATCCTTTCTGTTTTGATGTTTTTTTTTGGTTTTGGTCCAAAGTACAAAACTGCAAAAGCCAGAGATTGAAGAGACAAATTTGCGGTATTTTATGCTGTTTTTATTCGATAAAGGATTGAAGTCAAAATAATTTATAGATACATCTTGAATCCTCGGAAGTGCCAAAGATGGTTTCAAAAAATTGAAAGTTGTGAAAGGGAATCGAAGGACAAACCAAAAATAGGAAGACCTCTTAAAATCGATGATGACACTTTAAATTCATTAGTGAGGTCCGATCCGCGTAAAACCACCAAGGAATTGTCACAAGATATCGGTTGTCCATGAACAACAGTGAAGAACTATTTGAAAAGGCTCGGAAAACAAAATAGACAAGGAAATTGGGAGCCGCACGAACTTTCTTCAACGGCCATGGAACAACGAATAACAATCTGTTCATCTTCACTCTTCAGATATGAAACTGATCCATTTCTTAGAAAATTTATTACTGGGGATGAGAAGTGGGTCCTTTACACCAATCCGAGGAGAGAAAAAAACAAAAAACATTGGTTTTCGACAAATCAGGTAGCTGTGTTTACCCCTCAGCCGATATTGACTCTTGGATATTTTGGAAGTTGGATATTTTGGAAGTTATTCATTATAAATTACTAAAATCTGGTCAGTCCGTTACAGCAGATGTGTATTGTGCCCAAATCGAAAGATTAAAGGCAGAATTGCTTAAAAAATTATCAGTTTTAGTAAAGAATCAGAGAAGAATTCTACAACATGATAATGTAAGACCACACACAGCAAGGATTACGCAGGACAAAATAAGAGAGTTAGATTTAGAAGTTCTGCAGCATCCACCATATTCACCTGATATTGCACCTTTGGATTACCGTCTTTTTAGGTCGATGGAACATTCCCTTCGAGACAAAAAATCTACGAATTTCGAACTAGTCCAAAATCACTTGGAGTCATATTTTACCGAAAAACCGCCAGAATTATACGAATAAGGTATTAAAAAACTGCCTATTCTGTGGAGGAAGATCATCGGTAACAACGGTAATTATTTAACGGAATAATATTGTACAGTTTTTGATTAAATCCATTTTTTGTCGCATCAAAAAAAATTGTCATTACTTTCCGCTTTACCTAATATAATCATTTTTCTAAAGTGACCTGTTTGGCAACCGTTATGTGTCGCTAGGGTTGGCACGCTAGTAGTTTTTTTTATTGTAACGTATTACACTTTTGTTGTATACTGTACAACTTGGCTGGCTTATTACCATATGGCAATCTATTCCACCCAACCAGAAGAGCGCTCTAATTCTTGACTCGAACCCACTATTATTAAACATGTCACGTCTATAACCGCGACAGAGCAAATCAATTATTACCATGGGGAAACCTTCAACAACCAACTAGAAAGGTGTTTGTGTGGCCTTAAGTGAAAATCAGACTGGAATCCTTTTTAAAAAAAGTCGAAAAAGAATCGTGTCATTCGAGGGAAGTAGCACAGTGCGGGGTTCGAACTGACGACCTTCCGTACGGAAGTCCAGCGCGTTACCGCCCGACCATGCACCTCACTAGATTAGATGTAAGACAAGCTGTTGGAACACATTGCAACGTTCCTGTGCTATGATTACCGTTTCGTATATTAATTTTGTTCATGCTGACAGGTTGTCTAACAATGTTTGTTCTGTTTTCGTGTTATCCAGGAAGTACCGTGCGTTCCTCCCCGAGGCGGAGGCTCTCCGCCTCCCTTGCCGCCCCGCTCCACACAACCCCCTGCCCCGCTGCTGCGACCACACCACTCCGCCATACTACAGCGGAGACAACATGCCAACACCAACAGGTAATTACTTTTTTATGCATTGATAAACAATCAAAAAACAAACCTTTGTTAAAGTGAACATTTATTTATTTAACACTTTGTTGTAAAACAATCTGGCAAATTTATTGCCAGGTGACAATCTTTACAAAATTTGTAGTGACAATAAAAGTGAGATATCATCAATCAAAGGAAACGGAAGGAATGGTGGAGTGGAGAGAAAAATCAGGAATGAAACACTTTATATTGCCGACTAGAAATTAAGAGTTTTTTTCAATCATTCTTTGAAACTCGCAATTTTTTTCTTTCTTTAAATGTAAAGATCTCCGTCGCCTGGCGGTAAGACGCTTGTCTGCCGATCCGGAGGTTGCGGGTTCGATCCCCGCTGGAATCCAGATTTTTTTTAATGGAATCCCAGTCTGGTTTTCACTTAGGGGGGCCTATTTAAACATCTTTTTGGTTGGTTAGAAGAGATTGCCACATGGCAATAAACTCGCCAGATGAAATAAAAAAAATAAAAAAAGAAAGAAAGAAAGAAAAATGAACTATATTAAAGTGAGCGTTTAAATGTAAAAAACATCTAATAAACTTTGTTAACGTGGACATTTAAATGTAAAAATGGGGAAAAAATGACAAATAAACCTTGTTTAATTGGGCATTTATTAAAATCCGAAAGGTGTCTTATTTGGGTCATGTACTTAGAGGAGGAAAGTACAAAGTACTGCACCTGATCATCCAAGGCAAAATAGAGGGTCGAAGAGGTGTTGGCAGGAGGCAAATCTCCTGGCTCCGCAATATACGTGATTGGACTGGTATAAGGGCCGTTGGAGATCTTTTTCGGGTTGCCGGGAACAAAGATGTCTACTCTCAGGTGATATTCAACGTTGGGGGGACCTGACATGACACTGGGAAGAAATTGGCCATTTAAATGTAATAAAAGGAAAATAAACTAGATACTAACAGAGATTGTCTAATAAAATAGATACCGATAATTAAATGCGTCTTTTTTCCATTTCTAGTTTCCCGACAGTGGACGCGAGCGGCACACCGCAACTCCCCCCGAAGCCGCCGCCATCGACGGTGTTCCTGTCTCCGAGTGTGACGCACGCGGCCGGGGACGCGCCCCAATAGCGCCACGCCCCGCGCCGCACGCCCGGCACCCGCTCCGCTCCCCCGCCCCCGCCGTACTGCACCACGATAATCCGGGTCTACGGGAAGAAGATCACGGCCGTCTACACTAACGTCGTCTTTGTCAACATGTAAAGAAAACTGTGCGCGCATTTAACGAATGACGTGAGGACGATGGTTTGTCTTAATTTATCGCAGGATCACCTTCATCGATTGGAAAATCATTGCTGTGGATATATTTTATATCGACACGTGAAGAAACTATACACGTTTAATATGAAGATTAGTCAGTTTATCGCAGGATCATCTTTATCGAATTTTTAATTAGATAATAACTGTAGATACCGATATTGCCCTTTCGATATGTCAGGACGTATAGATTTGTTGCGTAATCTTTCGATGGAGATGATCTTGCGTTCGATTGCCACTTGTTTTTTGTGAACATCCGTAGTAAAAGTAGAATGTCGCCGTGAGAAAATTTTTGTCTAGTCTCTCTGAAAACTGTGCATTTACAATATATATATATACATACATACATACATACATACATACATACATACATACATACATACATACATACATACATACATACATACATACATACATACATACATACATACATACATACATACATACATACATACATACATACATACATACATACATACATACATACATACATACATACATACATACATACATACATACATACATACATACATACATACATACATACATACATACATACATACATACATACATACAAACATACATACAAACATACATACAAACATACAAACATACAAACATACAAACATACATACAAACATACATACAAACATACAAACATACAAACATACAAACATACAAACATACAAACATACATACATACATACATACATACATACATACATACATACATACATATATATATATATATATATATATATATATATATATATATATATATATATATATATATATATATATATATATATATATATATATATATATATATATATATATATATATATATATATATATATATATATATATATATATATATATATATATATATATATATATATATATATATATATATATATATATATATATATATATATATATATTTATAAATCAATTGACATTTATTTCCGCAAGATCAACTGTATCGAAAAATGTTTTTTAATTTTTTTACTGTAACACTACGATTAATTTTATTTCCGTATAACGTCATTATTAAAATTTCACGAAGATCATCGGTGTTACAGAATCATTTATCCAAATCGAAATTGTTAAAATCCATATATTTGTAACATATTGATAAAATGCATATTTGATTGATTATTATTTTTTTCAATATGATCTTTGTATTTGATAAAAATCAAGCTCCTTAATATTATATTTATACAGAAATTAATAAATATAGTTATATGTGATGTTGGAAATCTAAGATTTAAATAATAAATATGAAACAACGCTAATAAGGATCTTTATTTGTTAAAAAAATCAATAATAATAAAATAGGATCATTATTTTGATGACTGTAAAAAAGGTCGCCTATAAGATATATAAGATCAAGTTTGTTTTTTATCGTCCTACTTTTTATTTATTTTAAATCAGGATCATGCATTTTTCAATTAGAAGATTTTGTAAGTAAAATTTTAATAGTTTGTAGTTTAAAAGGATCATCTACAATGATAGAGAGGATAATCTTCATCGATAGAGAGGATCATCTTCATCGATATAGAGAATCATCTTCATTGATAGAGAGGATCATGTACAATGATGGAGAGGATACTATTCATCAATGGAGAGAATCATCTACAATGATAGAGAGAATCATCTTCATCGATAGAGAGGATCATCTACATTGATAGAGAGGATCATGTACAATGATGGAGAGGATCATATTCATCAATGGAGAGAATCATCTACAATGATAGAGAGAATCATCTTCATCGATAGAGAGGATCATCTACATTGATAGAGAGGATCATGTACAATGATGGAGAGGATCATATTCATCAATGGAGAGAATCATCTACAATGATAGAGAGAATCATCTTCATCGATAGAGAGGATCATCTACATTGATAGAGAGGATCATGTACAATGATGGAGAGGATCATATTCATCAATGGAGAGAATCATCTACAATGATAGAGAGAATCATCTTCATCGATAGAGAGGATCATCTTCATTGATAGAGAGGATCATATTCATCAATGGAGAGAATCATCTACAATGATAGAGAGAATCATCTTCATCGATAGAGAGGATCATCTTCATTGATAGAGAAGATCATGCACAATGATAGAGAGGATCATATTCATCAATGGAGAGAATCATCTACAATGATAGAGAGAATCATCTTCATCGATAGAGAGGATCATCTACAATTATAGAGGTTCGTCTTCATCGATCAAGAAGATTTTCAATGAAATAGGATTTTCATTATTAAAAATTGGAGAATATATACACTTAAGTGTTTATTGATATATTTGATGAAAAGGGGATACACCTTGATCGAATAAAGTGGATCATTCTCGTCGATAGTATTATATTAATGATCAATATTACCTAAAAAAAATATTAATATTACAATGAATTTTATAATTTTGATGTAAATGATCCTCGATTGAGTCAGTCTGACAGTTGTGATCCTGATAAAATCGATATTGATTTTTCTGTAGCTTAGCAAAAATACTTGGCTTAAAAAAATTATATGAACTCTGATTTTGGATTCCGTTACTTCTCTTAACACGTTCAGTACCTATTAGCTTCTTTTCTTCTTCTCCCTGGCTCCATCCCAACTCATTGTCTGCGAAGACTGTTGGGGTCAGCTCTCCTTGTCCTCAGGTTGTATGCTCTTCTGTCCCGGACTACATCCCCCAGGCCGTGCCTCTGCATCAGGTTCAGTACCTATTGGCGTTCATATAAATTTAAATTACCCATTGCCGTTCTATTCCGTTCCGTTTTAGTCTTCCGACCCCCCTTCCAAAGACTTAATACCTTGTTGATGTGTGTGCACGTGTCCGCAGAAATGTTGTACTTGCACAAAGACGATAAGTCTTATAAGATAAGGATATTTACTGTTTTACGTCACTAGGAGGGCAGCTAAAAAGAAATTTCTGCTAATATGTAAAAGAGGGTCAAGTCCAACCTGTTTATGCTGCTTTAGTAGTAGCGTGAAGGTCACAATGGACCGATAGATTAGATTTTTTACAATTTGTTCGTAAGAAGATAACTTATTTTTTTTTCTTGTGCATGTAAGTTATTTTTATTTTTGCGACCCCCTAATTACAGTTCGGAAAATCTAGGATGAACCGTATGACAGCTCACAAATTTGCCCCGATACAGCCTTGTAACGACGTTCAGTAATTTTAATTATTTTATCAACTTTAATATAAGCCTCGATTCTAATAAATAGCAAGTTATTTAGGTAAATACATTACATAAAACTAACAGCAATGACAAATTAATACATCTTGATACAAATTAGCAAAAATGTGTCAGTTTGTTAAAATCAAATAATATTTGGTGACGTTTGTCAAAAGTCATTACGTTAGTCTGCATTGGCTAGGGATGGGGTATTCGATAATTGAATTTAATTAAATGTTCGTAATTAGTATTAATTCATAGTGGATCTTGGCCTATTTAAAGATAGATACAAATCATACAATACATTAGAAAGTCAGTATAATGAAAATTAGGAATTAAAACGTCAGTTTAGAGAAAAACAATTCTTCGATATGTAAAAAAAAAACTATTTTACTCCATCCCTTTGTGACAAACGTCACACGGTTCATCCTAGACTTTCTGAAGTATAGGTGCTAAGCAAGTATCAATTTAAAGAGGGTTTTTTTATCTTTTCGTTCGAGTGTATACATTCATTAGCCATTTGTTAACTCTTTCATTGCTTGTGTTATCAACGTCCGTATGTTTGGATCCCCTCGGCAGCATTTTTGATCGAAAAATGTTTGTTATAATGATATTTTTATTTCATTAAAACGGGATTCGTTCAACATATTCTTTTACGTTTATTCGTTTGATTCAACAAAGAATATTCATTATTCTTTTCTTCGGTATTCATTATAACAAGATTTGACATGTATACATAATGTTTATTTCGATATTATTTGTGGCCCCTGCACGTAATATCTGCAAACTGTTAAACAAAATCTTTTCACAAATTCAATCCTCGCTTCTCGCGCCCTGCAAATTTATCCTAATTATCTCGGAACTGACTTGTCGCGCCCTCCAGATTAATCGTAGTAATTACAGAACTGAATTCTCACTCCCTCAAAATTAATCCTATAC